>JANRGV010000057.1:5356373-5380716 GCA_024734035.1 Alethe castanea | reverse complement strand
ATTTCTTTTCATCCACTCTTGGATGCTTTCTTGGATAGTGTCACAACCACCACACCCCGCCCAAATTTAGCTCTACTAAACTACTTTAAATAGCCATTCCTTTGAGAAAAAAACAGGAAAATGGGAAACAAAAAGCATCAGGTCAGTGCTCACATCTGGAATTCTCTAAGAGAATTAGCCTAAGATAATTAGTGTATATTTGCTATATGCTGACATTGACACACCCAGGGCAAAACCAACCTGAGTTACCAGTGCCTCTCATGACCCATGGCACCATTTGTAACCAACCTAAGTTCCACTTCAGCTGAAATTCCTTTAAAACTCGAAAAAATACTTCAAAAAATAATTAACTCAGGTCCCATGTTTACTTGAGATCTGGCTCTTTCAGCAGGGAAAGGAATGTTTGTCAGTCCCTCCAAGCTGCCTCTTAAGCCACTACCTTTGATAAGTCCCCACTGTGTCACACACTGCACTGGAACAGTCACTGACCATTTTAGGATGATGCTATTTTTAGCCCTGTGATGCTGCTCCCAAGAAAATAACTAGCAGACTCATCCTGCACATTTTCCTGCAACTCCTGCTCATCACTGCCCAATTCTCACTGAAAAGCTTTGGGAAAATGCTGTGGGATCCTCATGACGTATGGAAGTAAATTCACAATTCAGCAGAATTTAATTAAGTGCTTCTAGACCTCTGGAGAACAGGAATTGTTCCATGCTCATCCTTTGGGAGAATCAGATGGAGAATCCCAAACCTGCTTTAAATACACATCACCATTTTCTTCAGTGAAGAAATGAGTTTAATGACAGGAACAGCAAACCCTGGGTTTATTGTGGACAGACTCAGGACACTTCCTGCCCTGGCACAGGAAAATCCAATTATTCACTAATGGCACAATTACTCACTAATGGCACAAGCCTGGCATCTCTGCTGTGGCAATACCTTGAACAGAGAGCTGCTGTTGAACAAACCTCACAGATCAGAGGGGCCACACTGACTAAAAGGTGCTGGGTGAAATCTTGACACAATCTTGTCATATTCTGGGAAGCAGAGAATTAACTCTGCAGCACTGAGGGTTTCTTTTACACTGCCACAAAGTTGCCTTTGGGTGTCCAGCACATAAACCTCGAGCAGGAATTGTTCATGACAGCGATTCTCTCTCCCTGGATTTATTAAATTTGTTGAAGTACAGTGTGTGCCTTGGCTGGAGCCCAAGAGCCCCATTTCCAAACCTCCCCCACCAAATCACCAAAGTGAGAGGAAAGAGTTGCAAACTCTGTCCCTGGGGCTCGGAAGAACTGAGTGAAATCTGTATCTGTGACATTTCAGAGTTCTTCAAACAAACCTCTGCCTGTGCATCACTTGTGTGGGACAGGAAAAGCCAGAGCTGTGCTGGTGGGATTTTATAACCTCATTTAGAGAGAGGGGCTGGGCAGATGAGCAGAGAGAACAACCAAGAGCTGCTCAGCTTCACCCTGGGCTGCTCCTCCTTGGACTGAACCCTCCCAGGAGCTGCAGGACCCAGAGGAGTTTCACATCAAAATCCCAGCCCAAAAGGCACCAGCTGGGAGCTTCAAAGGCTGTAAAAAACACAGGATGTGCAGCTAGAAGCACAGCCTGGGCTGTGAGCAGCACTGCCCACACAGGGAGGTGTCAATGAATACAAACTGCCCAAACTCCCCCAAAAACCAGTGCAGGCCTGAACCTCAGAACACTCAAACCCTAGGGTGGGGACAGTATGTGAGAGCAGAAGTGGGGCTGGAGTTTGTGTTTCAGAATGATCTCTCTCCAGCACAAGCAATGCACAAGGAAAGGCTGAACGCCCTGCCCTGCAGATGGGAGCCCAGTTTCTCCTCTGGGATCTGTGTCCTGATCTCCTGAGCTCACAGCACCGTGTCACCTCATGCAGGAATCACCGCAGAAATCTCCTTAGGCTCACTTCGATTTTATTTCTAGATAAAACCGCGTTAAAAAAAAAGTTATTTCCTTCATTTCAGAAAAGCAGCTCTGCAAAGCACAGAGCAGCAAAGTCCAGCCAAAATAGTAAAGTTCCAAAAGAGCCAAAAAAACTGAGGCTGGTGCAGTAGCACTGGCTGATGCCATCAGCTCCTCTCGGGAAAACATACAGATATGACTTCACTCCTGGATTACACTCCTATATTTAGTTTATACCTAATATGGAGATTCAGTGTGTGCAGAACTCAGTCATTTCCTTTCCTCGGGTAAATTCCTCGCCCTTTGTGTGGCCAACAATGGAAGGAATAAGTCTGAACTCTCAGAGAATTCCCACACAAAGATGTTTGTAATTAACAGTTTATGTTTTTCTCTTCAGCAGAAGCAAACACCCTAAAAATCCACATTGTGCCACAAATGTATTTGACCTGAATTAAAAACCCCAAACTACTCAAAGCAAGTTTAAAAAATTAACTGTTTGTTTTTGGGGTTTTTTTCAGGGAAAAAATATTCTAAATAAAGGATTTGAAGCTCCTGAAGTCAAACCTCTACTGAAACTCCTATGAAGACAACATAATTTTGGGTTTGGGTGTTTTTACTGTTAAAATATACACAAACTTAATATCACAAGAGAGCACCTAGCATCTATTTTAAGACTAAAACTATGTTATTCCACACAGAAGAATATGCAGGGGAAAAAACCCCAAAGCTGATTAGGACAATAAGCTGTTTGTTACAGGTTATTCACCAAGAACTTTGAAGATAAAAATCAAATTAGATGGATAACAAATACAGATGTAAACTATTTTTTTCATGAACCATCAATTTGCAACCAACCACCACCTTAATTAAATTTTGTTGTCTTAGACAAACTAAGTGCCTCCTCTGGCAGACAAAAACCACCTTGTTTTCTCCCACACTGTCCAGTTCAGGCTTTACAGAACTGCACTGCTCAGTTCACTGGGAAAAGAGAACATCTACCAAAACAAGGCAACAAATCCAATTACTGCCAAGTACAGTTATCCAGTCTTAAAAGTCCTTCTTGTGGATTTTTAAGTGGTGGGTCCAGCCTGGCCAGAAGCTGGGGTTGATGCAGGCACTGTTACAAAAGCTTGCAGGCCTTGTGTTTGTCACATCACAAGAAATGTTTCATTTAAACACAATCTGAGCACACACTGGTGAGAAAATAACAGTCCAAGGCTTTTTTTTTTTTTTTTTTTCTGTCTCCTTGAGCTAATGAACACTTTAACAAATCAAACTAGAGTCCAACAGTCACTTCCCAAGCTTACTGTTTAGCTTAGAGTTCAAGGAATTCCCCAGTTAGATTCTTCCAAATACAGATTTCTGGAAGGGACAACTCAGCCTTCAAAAATCCATGGCCAGAGAACCAACGACTTGTCTGCTCTCCCCATTCCAAGGCAGGCAGGCTTGAATAAAGAACTCCTTCCATGGCCAGGATGAGGTCAGGATAGCCATGGGAGGAGCAGACAGTGCCATGAGTCACAGTCCTGGGAGGGGGATCATGACCAATTTCTCAGCAGCTAATCCTGTCCCAGTGCTGCCCACTGCCAGATTAGCAGGGCCTCCCACCCACTCTCTGAACTGATGCAAGGATTTCTGTATCTTGTTACTGCTCAACACTCAAGTACCTTTATGTCCACACAAAACCCTCTTTAAAGAGGCTCTCACTCTCTTTGTGCATTTTCACAGGAGTTCTGGCGTTCCCAGTGGTGAACTCATCACTGCACTCACCCTGTCACAGTCTGACACCCAAAACACCAGGACAAGGCTTGGATCCTCAGCTTTCCTTCATCCCCAACTCTGTCAGGCCCTAAAGTTTGTCCCACAATGTGTTCTCTGACACACAGACTCTTCCAAGGCCTCGATGCACACCCTGAGAAATGGCAGCTGGGGAAACTGAGGACAGATCTGTGCTTTGTAGCAGGGGCTGTGTTGCAGGAATGTGTCCATGGCACGTGTCCCACGGAGGGAGGGACTCACGAGCACCACCGGCCCTGGCCATACAGCCCAACCCTCAGCTTGAGCTGAAATTTGGGAATTCAGATTTTAGATCCCTCTGGGGGGAAAGGAGAAGTGCCTGAGTGTTAAGGCACATTTCAGCTGCAAAGTGAAACACAAATTCTCCTGACAGTCAGAGCTGTCTGGATGTTAATCACTGGGAAGGGGAAAAGGGATGCCAGGAAATACAACCATTACTCAGAAGCAATTCCTGATTGAAGGAAAGCTAACTCATCTGTGTAATCCCTCTGGAAATTATTGCCAGGAGGTTTCAAGCTTACTTACCAATGATTTGCAAAAAAAAAATTTAACATTTACACTTGAGACCATCTCTGTACTTTTAACAACTCTGTACCAAGAGCACCAGACCCTGTATCACCAACCAGACTCAAATGAAAAAGCCAAGGATGTTTCTGGCTGTGAGGACTTTCCCAGGCAGAATTTAAAGGAATTACAGTTTGTTGGCCAGAGGAGAAAAAGGCCTGATTGATACCCACTGAGTACAGGATATAACTAAATGGTTACACCTCAGTTTACAAAGGGCTCCTTTACAACACTCCCAAGAAATAACCCCCACATGACATTTTGCTGTCTGCACCAAGCACATATCAAAGACAGGCTGAGGAGGTTCTCAGCTGCTGAGGTTACATCAAACCCTCCAAGGATGATCTGATGCATAAGGAGGAGACTTATCTAATAAGATTATCAAGCAATAACCCTGGCAAGACTATCTCTGAGAGGCAGCACTGCATGTCCTCAGTCCTGTTATTTCCTTGTACTGATGTGCCTTTAAATTGTACAGCTACTTTGTGGGAGAAAAAAAATAAATAAAAATTGATGACAAAGAAGCTCAGGGATGGTTTGTTATAAACCAATGGACAGAGCTCCAAGGCTCCAGAGTGCCACAGCAGAGCTTACATAAGGGAATGAGCACAGGGTGAGACAAAGGCAGCCCTGGATCCACACAAATCCATCCTGTGGAGCTGCTGCTGGAGATGCTCACATCCCCTTCCTGCCACAAAACAGACCCCAAGCCCAGAAGACAAACAGCTCACCTGCCAAAGCTCTGCTGGGTTCAGACACACAGAAACGAGACAAGCTTCCCTACAATCACTGCAACTGTTTCAGAGGGGGTATCCGTTAAACGTGAAATCACAGCTTTTTCTTTCGTACTGACAGACAATTCAAAGGTAAACAGAGAGGAGACTTTATCTGATTTTCAGCCCAGGTGCCCCATTTCGCAATGACATCTTATTTGAGAGCTGCAGAAGCCCAAGGTCTGATTAATTAGCAAGTACACACACGTCACCCAGAGGAGAGGGGAGACCTCCCTCACTGCTCCCCTCCATCTGCTCCAAGCCTTGCCATGCCAGCAGATACACAGCTCTGAACTTCTCATTTGTGGAGCTTGTTCCCTTTAACACTGAGCCTGCTGACTCTGTGCCTTCACCTTGGTGTTGGCAGAGGATGCAATCACTGAGTGCCCCCAGAACACCCAGGGCTGAGCTTTCATCCTCACACACTCCCCAACAGGAACTGCTCAGGCAGTTTTGTAACTCTGTCCTGTGATTTCCACAGGTGACTGGGTCCATTTGACCAAGTCACTTCACTTTTTTTTATTTACAATAAAATTCCACATACCATCAATTAAAGCTCGGCTATTATTCCAAGTGACCTGAGCAACACTCCAATCCCAGAGCTCGAGTTTCTCCGAGCACATCCACCACAGTGCAGCCTTCACTGCTCTGAAATGCCACTAGGGCACATAAAAATATTCCTGTTAGACAATGGAAGCCTCCCTCGTTAATAAAACATGGAACAGACGAGGAAACGAAATGAAATCAGATACACCACTGGTTTTATCCTAATCAGCTCTCAAGAGAAAAGACTCGGAAAATATTTACACTTGGTTTAAGAGACCACAGGCAGCCCACCGGCTCTGGAATAAAAAAGTGCTGGAAGTTTTCATTGTGACGCTGAGAAACAGATTCAACAGTGTAACAGATTTTCTTACCCTGACCTTGCACGGAGTTCTCCCAGAAAATACAAGTTACAGCACATTGATACATTGTCTTGTGGGAAAAAATGGTAAGAATTTGCTGGTGACAACACCCTGACCGAATAATTCCGAACCCAACGCAGCCATGCGTGCGCCCCTCCCCACGCCGTGCCCATCCTATTTTGTTACTGATCACAATTTAATAAGGCTCAAACCCCGCAGCTCGGGCACGCAGCCAGAACCCTTTCTCCTGCTTCGCAGGTTTGTTTCTCAAGCTTTAATCCCTACCTTTGTTTCATCTCGGGTCTGGCTGCTACAATCCTTTGTGCTCAGGTCATGCAGTCACCGCCCCTGGGCCGCGGGCCTTGGCCTGAGAGCTCGAGTTCGGTCCAGAACCTTTTCCACTACCTCTGCCTGAAGATCCCAGACACGGCTTGAAAAGTGATTTTCTGTGCGGAGAAACTCGCAGTAACTTCGGATTTTTTTTTTTTTTTCTAGATTGCACCCACAACCATGTGGAAAGGAAAAACTGCAAGTGAGCGTCCCATTCACAGAGGAAAAAAATAATCACTAAAATTCAAATTTAGTGCTCCTCTAGACAGACACTGTTGGTTCTCTTCAATAAACATATTCTGCTAGCAATTTCTGAAGTGAGCATCTAAATGAGTCAGAAAACAAGATTTTATTTGCTTTTAAAAACACTGTCCTGATAATCCTCAACAGCTTCAATAAAGTATGAGACACGCAGCAACACCCAGGTGAAAGAACTATTTTGGGTCTGTCTGCTGGGGCTGGGGTTTGTCCTTTTTACAGGAAATAGCCTTTACCTGAAGATTGTGAAGGCAGGCAAGAATAACTTCTTATTTTAACCTGAACTTTATCCTTAGGGCAGACAATGCTCAGCGTGCAGCAGTCATCCATAAAAATGGCAAAAACTTTCCTTGAGGGAAAAAATCCTCAGTGATAACCCCAAATTTAGCCTTCTTAAACGCATGCCAATAAAGAAACTTCAACTGAAAAGGACAGAAAAATTCCCTGATTTCCCCCTTTCATATCATCTCACAGTTTTATTGGTCCAATTCTGATTTAATCAGAATGAACACATATCTCTCAAAACTATTTTTATAGTTTCTTCCATGCCACTCCTCATACATGAAATACTCTCTTTAAACACACCCACAAAGCTGATTTCCTTCTGCCCCCAAATCATTCTGCCATCAATCACTGCTCGAATTTGCTTAAAAATAAGAAAAATCAGCAGACGAACTTTAGGATAGATGAAGATAAATTGGCATCTTATATTAATGATCCACTACTATAAATAATTCAAAGTAATCTGTAACTTAATTACTGCAGTTGTAAGTTCTAACCTCCACACTAAAAGCCTAAATATTCTGACCAAAATCAGGTCTGGAATTCTCCACTGCAATGCTCTCCCTGGGTCCCGTTACTGCCTCTTGATACTATTATTAAGAAGTATGAAAAGAGGAAAAATACAACACTTTTAGAGTATCATTTAAGAAATAAAACCTATATTCAGTAACTTATTTTCAAAGCTCTAGCTGGAAATTTTCATGTTTGTCATCGCTGCCTTTACACAAAGCTATTCCCAAGTTCTCAGATGAAGAGATCTCTGATTTTCTCACCGCAATTGGAAGAAACTTCATCTGAAGAATTTAAATACTTTTCTGCAGAGGCTTTCATTAAAGGACGTTTAAGCACAGAAAGAGAAGATTGCACGGATTAATTGGCGTTACTTTTGACATGAAGCAAAAGTAAGATGCTGCATCACCCAGAGCCCCGGAGGATGCAAAATATTGCATCATACAGCAATAAATGAATGCAAAACATGTGGAGATACCATATGGTATCTCTGCCAGATAAGGGCAGTACAACACATGCTCATTCTTCTAGTTTGGATAAAAACCCTGGCGTTACTTTACATATTCGCTTCCCGTCAGAAGAAGCAGACTTTTATGGGGGGGAGCGAGGAGTAACTCGTGCTTTTCGTGCGTTTTTGCCGCCTTGCTGCGCTCTGCGGGCGCACAAAGCCGAGCGAGGGCGATCCATTGTGGCGCTCGCTGCTCGCCTTGTGCCAGCGCTGCCCGCGGTGCTGCCCCGCACCCGCCGCACCCTCCGCGCTCCGGCCGGGGAATCTTCCAGCAAAAAGCACCCGGACCCGCACTTTCCAACCCCTTCCCCCCCAGAAAAAGTGACTCTGCTCGCGGTCCGAGCGCTATCGCCCGCTCCATCTGCGCGCCCCGACTCACGGCGGCTCCCGCACTCCCCTCCCGGCGCCGGGCACACGCCCTCGGCTCCGCTTTGTGCCCGGGAGCCGCCCCGAGCGGAGCCCCGGGCTGTTCGGGGGGTGCTCGGAGGGGCTGCCCACGCCGTGCCGGGCGGGGAGCGGGGCTCGCTCCCTGAGGGAGCCGTGAGGGGACTCGGAGCCCCCCGGGCGGGAAAGCGGCGGGAGGAAAAGGCGGGGGGAGCGCCCAACGGTCGCGGCGCGCGCGCGCTCCGGCGCCCAGACGGGACGAGACTCCCCCCGCCCCACCTCCCCTCCCCTCCGCCGTACCTTGACGAAGAGCTCGATGACGGGCTCCTTGTCGCCATCCTTCAGCCCGTTGACCGGCACGGACAGCGCCATTGCTCTCGCTGCTGCAGCCCCTGCCCTGCCCCGCCTCGCCCGCCGCTGCCACAGCCGGGACGGCGACGCCGCTCCGCTCCCCTCACCCGCCCAGCGCGCGACTGAGCGCGGCCCCGCCCCGCGCCCGGAGCCCGCCGGGGCCGGGCGGGGCCGCGGGAAGGGGCGGGGCAAGAATTGAGGGGGGCAGCGCTAAGGGGGCGTGGTCTCCCCTGAGGGGACAATGCCGGGCAGCGCTGAGGGGCGTGGCCGCCGTGAGGGGGCGTGGCCGCCGTGAGGGGACAGTTCTGAGGGGGCAGCACCGGCCATGGCGGTCGCGAAGTATCCTCAGGGCCAGAGGTTCCCCGCGGTCCCCCCCATGGCGGTGGGGACACCCCCGTGTCAGCCATGGGCGTGAGGCACCGCCCGCGGCTGGTGGCGTGCTCGGTGACAGCGTCTGGGAGCGGCCTTGGCGGGGCCACAGCCCTATGGATGTCCCCCTCCGCCACCGCCTCAGCCCGCCTCACCCTCAAGTGAAAAACTTCCAATCTAGAAACTTCCCCCTCACAGACCACAGCAGCACGAACAGCGGCTCCTTTCCTGGCAAGGGGAAAAATCCATCCCAGCAGGCAGTTGACTCTCCAGCCTAATTTTCCCCTCGCTATTAAGGTCAGGGACTGAGGAGCAGGACAGAAAAATGTGCGGCAGAATCGGGTAAGACATCGGAAAGAAAGGAAAGCGCGCTTTTTCCAGCCTTTCCGCCAGAAGAGCAGAGGCCGCCATCACATTTTCCCCATGCGGAGCCCGGCCCTCGGCAACAGAGCGGCTTTCATGGCTCGGCGCCTCCCGCCCTTGCTCCCAGTCCTTGCCTTCCTTTGGGAAGCCCAGACTCTATTTTTAATAGTCTGAGAGCAGCTGCACCTGAGCGTCTCGCAGAGCCGTTCCCAGGGCAGGCCGCGGCTGTGGCATGGCCCGAGGTGGCACGGAGTGACTTCAATGCCGTCTGTGACCCGGGATGAGCCTGCCTGTAATTTGTACCCAAATGCAGCCCGCGATGGCTCCACATGCGATGGTTACCAACGGAGCGCTCGCTGCTGATAACAAAACCTCCTGTCTCCCCAGGCGTTTGCTGCCCTCGGTTCTGCATAACCGGATGTCTTTACGCAAATATCAGCTTTGAATGCCCTTGAATTCGTCTGGAGCAGGAAAAACTGCTGCGAGCCCCTCTGCGGAGCTGATAGGGCCGTGCCACCGATGTGACAAAGTCCTTTTGATTCCCATTCCTGCAGCTTCTGGACGGCCCCAGCTCCTGAGAGCCAGCGGAACAGCCGTCTGTGTTTGGTTTAGAGTGCAAGGAATCTCGGTGATTCATGGGGTGGGACAGTCTGGGCTGCAATCGGTGTGTCACTGGAACCAAACTGATGTGGGGCTGTGCAGTCCAGCCCTGGCCAGGAGCCTCCCTTGGTAATTACCCCTTAATTAATTGCAGCCTGTACCACGAAGGACACTGTCCCACCGTTGTTGTTGTTGGAACGTGGGTTCCAACAGAAGGGAAGGAAAGAAATTTCCCTTAAATGGGGCTGTCCCAGAGACTCCACAAGCATCTGTCTTAGGCTTTGCATTCACTTTTTTTGCATGGCAGAGTAAGAAATTTGCACCAGTTGAGGCCAACTGTGGATTCAGGGACTGGTTTAACGAGGGGCAAAGGAAAGTTGGATCCTCTGTCTGCTGGGAAAGGCAGGAGCTGAGTCTTTATTCCGGGAAAAGGAACACTGAGCCAGGTACTCCCCCTCAGCCAAGGACCAAGCCTCCCCTTCTGCTTCACCAAAAAGTTGAAAATCCCAGGGTTTTGTCCAACTTGCAGTAGTTTCCAGGGCTCCCCACAGCACAGACCCACCTGCTGGAGAACAGGCAGTGGTTTAGCACAAAGAAAGTAGCTCTCCCACGGCGCCCACAAAGGTGGGTGTAGAGCAACAAATTTGAGGTCTGTGAGGCACTCGGGGCCTTTTTATGTTTCCCAGCCCCACAAAGGAGCTGCCAGGGCTGTTTTTCCCTCACCACTGCTGCATTTCTTCTCTAACAAAAGCTCTCCCCTGCTGGTATCTCGCAGAGCAGCTAATAGCTTATTTCATTTATACCCAGCTGCACCAGTCCTGGCTCTGCTTTAATATCTTTTCAATTATTTCACTTTCAGATGACATTTTCCTGGTTTCCAACTGCCACTTACCCAACCCCTCATGCTCCCCATTCAAATAAAACCTCTAGCAATGCTCAGCCTGAAAGCTCTCGATTCTTTCCTCCTTCAGTAATTGCTGCTTGTATCATTCTGGATTTATTTATTTCTTCTTTATAACACTTAGAGTTAATTTGTCCATGCTTTACATAATAAATCACCAGTGCTCCTAACAATCCATAGGGAAATGAGCATCACCCACCTTTAACAGCAGTGAGGAATGAGTCAGGGAAGTTCTGGGAGTTACTCAAAGCTAAATTTGCACCGAGCCACAGAGTGGGAACAAAGCAACTCTGGCCCCCCACGTGTGCTCAGTGGGTCACTCCCTCAATATTATTTTATGCTGCATTCAGGAGCTTCATTCCCATTTGGCAGAGCAGCAAAACAATGTGGGATTGTTTCGCTTCTCCGGCATTTTTGGCCTTTCTGCAGCAGCTTTTCCATCTCAAACTTTCCAAGAGCTTTTGAAACTGGAGGCATCAGATGTTAAAGATATCAAAGGGGGCTCTCTCCTGCCCTGGCTGTGCATGCTCCTCCAGTGGAATTTGCTGCCACGCTGACCCCAGCGCTCAAAAATGGGCTTTTATTTCCACGGGGGATTTTTCAGGCTCGGGAGGAGCTCAGCACACAGGTCATGTTGTCACTCAGCAGGACACATGTCTGAACATCCCATGTCTAAAATTATAACACAACTGCTGTGAGAAGAAAGGTGCTGAGGAGGTTTGGGGAGGAGAGCAGCCAGTGCTGGCTGTGGCTGGAAGCAGGAGCCTGTCCTGACTGCCGGGTTCATTAGAGCTCCTGAAAGCCATGCTGGACACAGCTGGGAGAAGAACCTGCCCAGGGACACCTATTAAAGGAAAGGCAGGACAGTCACACCCTGTTATAAATACCAGCATTCCCATTCCACAGCTAATTCGGGATCCTGGGCTGGGATGCAGCAGCAGAAGTGCAGCCACAGCCCTCGTGGCACAGATGCTCTGCTGAGCTGCACAGTAACCCCAGGAGCTCCACGTTCCTCCCTCCCATCCAGGCACCGAGAGGGATTTTGGGCTCCATCCACCACCTGCCTCCTGGCAGGGATGAATTTGTTGTGGCTCATTCCTCTTTTATTGCCCCTGCTTTGAGCAGAGTTTGGGTTGGAGCTGCTGGGAGCCCGCCAGATTTCCAAGGAGTGCGGGGGAAATCCAACTTGTGCCGGTGTCAGACTGTTTGCAGTTTGCTGTGATTCCCAAGCAGCTGTCCCTGGATGGCTCATTTTCCTCCGGGGTGGCTGCCAAACTTTGGGATTAGCTGCAGTGAGCAGCTGGGGACACGCGTGGAGCCGGCCCTGGAGCTCACAGCTGCCACTGGGGAGAAACCCATGGAAAACAGCTCAGTGCTGGGGGCTGAGGCAGTTACCCAGCACAGGGCACATCCGTGTCATTGTGTGGGAAGGTGACCTCATCCCACAATTTCTGGGTCACTCCATGGTCCACTCAGAGGCTGGGGGACTCCATGTTTCTAGGAAATGTTCATCAAGAACTTTCGGTGGCAGTAATTGCACTTGGAGTCATTTAACAAGCAATGGCCTTTCCATGCTTCTTCCTTTTTTGTCTCCCCTGGTAACTGGCATATGGTCCTTTCCCCGGGGAGCTGGATGGTAATTAATGCATTTTGTGGTGAAATGTTTGGACTCAGCATCTCAGGGCGTCGGAGAAGCAGGGAGGGGACAAAGCAGGCATTGTCTGCAGGTTTCCCTCCACCCAGGCACCAGGGGCAGCTTTTTGGGAATGCTGACACAGGCAGAGTTTTCACCTCACTTCCTTTGGAACAGGGGGAAGTTGAAGTGCTGGTCACCTCCCTGCCTTTGGAGGTGCTATCTGAGGAGGGGGAGAAGGAAAGTTGGCACAGGAGTTACTGAATGCCTGACTCTCCCCTTTCAGCAGGAGGCTGTTGCCTTGCTCTGCCCAGGGTTTCTCACTGCCCTACTTTCCAAATTCAGATATCAGCCTGTCTTCTGCTGTGAGCATCAAGAAACAAAGATTTGGGCTTCTCCCTTCTGCAGGAAGAGACCAGGAAAAGATAAAGAAGCAGAGATGGAGCTGGGTCTGAGTGCTGGGAAACTTTCCCGTGGCAGCACTGTGCAGATGCACACACACAAGGAGTCCTTCAATAAAAACCCCAAATCCACTGCATTCCTGGTTTGAAAAGTTATTTGGGAAAGAGAGAGAAAAAAAAAGATAGTTCTGTGAGCCTGATTAAAATCTGTATTTCCCCACCTTTATGTACAGAAGTTGCTTGAAAGTAAATAAATTCAGATATTAGCTGTTTTCTTTTAAGGTTAGTCCCCAGGTGATTCAAACACCTGGGCTGATAAGGAGATTTGATGAAGAAAAAAGCACTACACAACCTGCTTCTCCCAAAATAACAACCCCAGCTTTGCCTGGCTGAGGTTGATGAAGTGCTTAAATCAGCCTCAGTCCCTGCAGCAGCAATCAAACACTGCCACCAGCGAGGTTTCCTGCTGAACTCCCATCATCTGAAAAGCCTGGAAGTTGCTGGTAGCTGGGGGCTCTCCTAATTAACCCTGTCCATTAGATCCCAGCTGGGATCCAGCACCCTGGACTGGTTCTGTCACAGGGCTGAAATGGCAGAAATTGTGTTTGCTGTGGGGTTTTAATGGGCTGCAGGGCCTGAGGGACCCGGGCAAGGGGAGCTGTGCAGAGGCAGAGCTGGCTCTGTGTGCTGCCTGTGCCTGTGTGGGGGGAAGGGGAGCAGCAGCTCCTTGCCAGCTTCCAGCCCCCCTCCCATGGGCCTGCAGGGATCACTCCAGTCACAGCAATGACACCCAGATGCTCTGCTTCCTCTCTGAGGTGCAGCTCAACATCAGACAGAAAAAGATCCACAAAAACACAAACTCCAGCATAAAACCTCTTGATCTCCAGGCTGGCTTGATCCAAAGCTGTATCAGGGAAAAATCCTTCCCTGGGAGGGTGGGCAGGCCCTGGCACAGAAGCTGTGGCTGCCCCTGGATCCCTGGACCATCTTGGAGGTCCCTTCCACCCAAACCATTCCATGGCTCTGTGATTGCATCAGAGCAGATAACCCATCCCAGCTTAGGGCAGGACTGTCCCCTCCACAGCTCCAAACCACTGCTGTACAGCTGGGCACCTTCTGAAGTGCTCCATCCCTGCTCTGCCTGTGGGGTGAAGCTGTGCATCCCCAACTCCCCAAGCTTTCCAGGAGGTTCTTTGGGCAAAGTCCAGAGCTGGGATGAATGCCATTCACCCCGAGGAACAAAGGGAACAGCTCTCCCAGAGCCACCCTGCTCCGCACCGACGGCGTAAATGCTGCTCTGACTCAAGCAGTGACATGATGAATGTGGGGTTTATTTCCTCCTACCTGAGTCACACTGGAAGGAGCCAGATTTTTTTTCAAGTACTCAGGAAAGAAAAGGAATTGTGGGCAGGAGAAGAGGCCAAGATCTCGCAGCTCTACCAGGATTTAGAAATAATCTTTCTGATAAAATTATTTGCATTGCAGCAGCACGTAGAGTGCTCCAGCTCTCCAAACACAGGGACAGAAACTCCTCCACCTCTCCAAACCTCACAGCCTGAGGCACTGCCAAGGGAATGACATCCCAAATCCCTGAGATCCCCACAGCAGGACAGGGAACTGAACCCAGACCTCCTGAGACACCGACTCAAAAAGCTCCTGCGGTCCCCAGCAAAGCCACCGTGCCCTGCAGATGGGCAGAACAACAACAGTCCTGCAGGGCAGGAGCACAGTTCCCAAATCTTCCCATCTCT
Source organism: Alethe castanea (assembly GCA_024734035.1). Taxonomy (NCBI): domain Eukaryota; kingdom Metazoa; phylum Chordata; class Aves; order Passeriformes; family Muscicapidae; genus Alethe; species Alethe castanea. The sequence continues at coordinate 5,366,101 of JANRGV010000057.1, read as the reverse complement.
CTGCTCCTTATCTGCAGCACACGCTCGACCTGCTCAGGCTGAAAGTCTGGTATTTCAGACCATCGGGTACTTCTTTTGCAATTTTAATTATCACCTCTTTACCCCGGTGGTTTGTCTGTGTAATGACTGCTCTAAGGCTCTTCGGGCACCTAATGAGTGATGATAAGGGCCAAAAATTCAGGCACAAACCCGGGAGAGATAATTGATGACTGGAGCCACCCCTCTGCCCCACAGCCCAGCCAGGGATGTCCAAACCCAGCCAGGCTCTCAGAGCATCTCTCTGAGCACCAAGGCTGTGGAGATTTTAAATCCTTTGCTTTTATCCCAGCTGATCAGTGCAGCAAGGTGGGCAATGGGATGGGAAGGGGAGGAATTGCCACTGAGAGGGTTAAACCAAGGGCTGCTTTTCTAACTCTGCCCTCATCAGCTGCACAAGAGGTTTCCATGATTCAGGTTTCTTCCACAGATTTAAAACTCATTCCAGATAAGCAAATGAGCAATTAGCAGCGCTGCATCTGTGATGCCATTAAAATTCAAATGGTGCCCTGGCTGCTCATTACTAGTGGGATGTGCAGTTGGGGAGGATAAACCCAAATCCTCTGCTGGCAGCAGGGGGAAGCCCCTCTCTCCACAGCCCCCTTGTCCTGGGGTTGGCACCAGCAGGGCCAGCCCCTCCTGAGCCCCTCTGCAGCAAAGTGGCCTCTGAGCTGCAGGAAGAGTCTCAGTTATCAAATACTCATCACAGGAGCTTCATCAAACGCTTTATCAACAGGAATCTCTGTTACATCACCGGGAATGCTGAGGGGTGCTGCTGAGGGGATCCCACGAGGATCCCCACAGTGTGGGGCATTCCCAGCTCGCCCCTCCCTGCCAAAATCCCCGAGGTGGGCAGGGAGCAGGGACTGAGGGACACGGGCTGCAGCGTCCCCTCTGTGCGGGAGGGGAGGGCTTGGGGCGAGGGCAGGGGGAAGGAAACGGAGCTGGAGAGGAGCCAGAGCTTGGGAGGGGCTCTGAGCAGCAAAACCTCGGGCCTGCAGCAGCTCCTGTGGCTGGGATGGAGACCCTGGGCTGACTCAACTCGAGGGATGCAGTGGCTGAAAGGGTCTGATCCCCTCGGGATGGGGAAAGGCTTTTTTTATCCAGTGGAGAAATTCTCCCTGTGGTGAGCTGGGAACCCACAGAGCACTGACACAAACCCAGCGAGTGGAGATCAGATCAATCAGCCCCAGCTCTCCCACAGAACATGCAGATTTCTCCCTTTTCACACAGCTCCCTTCCCTTATCTCTGTCCTGGATAACAGCAGGTGTCCCCTTTCCCTGTCTGGAAAGAAGAGTTGAACTGAAAGTGGAGTCTGCCTGCAGCCACAGGGATGGCTCCCTTTATCCTCCCCCATAAATAATAGAAGATTCATTCACAGGCTTGTAATAGATTAAAAATAAATAAATAAAAAAGAGCTCAATTTTGTTTTGCCAATCATGCACTTAATGTAATTTTCCCTTCTCATCCCCTTGTGCCTGTGCCTGTGGACTCACAAAGGTTTTAATAAGCTGGAAACGCGCCAAACCATTTCTGTCTCATTAAAAAAATATCAGCACAGTGACAAAAGTAATTTTTTTCACATCAGTAGTCAAATCCACTTGCTGAATTAAAATCCAGCTGACAGGGAGACTATCAATTTTTAATGGGAGCTTCCTCCCTCCTGGAGAGGGGAAACCTGGGGAGGGTTATTCTTAAAAGGGATCCACATTTCACATTTCAAACTGTTCCACCAGCTTTGGTTTCATCTGAAGCTCGACTTTTAAAGCTTGAACGAGGAATTACAAAAAGCCCTCCACCAGGTAAAAAAACCCTCCTGAGAGCTTCCCAGGCTGTGCCCCCCCAGAGGGTCAGGGCTGAGCTCTGCGCACTCGGGGCCAGCCCGGGGCAGGACACGGCTCAGGGGTGGGGACAGAGGCAGAGGAAGCTCTGGCCGAGCAGATAAGGACAGCACGTGCCCTGGAGAGCCCGGCCCCTCACGCTGACCCTCCTCTCCAGGGGCTGATGTCGGCAGCAGAGTTAAATTCCATTTATTTCATAGCCACAACAATTCACACGAGCTGCAGCTTTGCCCCTGGGCTGAACACAAAGCCACTGTGGGGGACCCGAACAATTCCCTACAATTCCCTTCCCCCCAGCGCTGCCTTCCCAGGACAGCTGTTTTCCGTGTTTTCTCTGAAGTGAAACAGAAAGATCCTGAACTTCCCAGGGATCCAGAGCATCCCCCCAGGACCAGCCCCTCGCCAAAAGCAGCCTGAGCTCTCAGGGTCTGCCGGGCACCTCCTCCGTCTCTCCCGTGGTTTCAGGCTCGGTGCTGGAGCAGCCCCGGCCCCAGGAGCCGCAGCCCCGCTCACAAAGCCCGCTCTGACCCGGGATTGCCCCGGGCAGCACATCCTGCCTCTGTGTGGGGGGAAGGACGCTCCGGGCCCCGCAGCCCCCGCTCAGCCCTTGGGGGAGCTCAGGAGGATTGCCGACCCCAGCCCGGCCCGCAGGCCAAGGGCCACACCTGGCCCTGGGAGGCGCTCACCACACAATTCCAGACGGATGGATCCCGAATGAGAAAAAACCACGATTCCTACGGGACCTGCCACAACACGAACGCTAAAGATAATGAATGGCTGGTGATTAAAACACCTTGCACCGAAGGCTCAGTCTTCTCCCCTGCAGCAAATCCCGACCCTGCGGAGCTGTGCTCCTGGCACTGACCCCAGCCCCGGTTCGGGAGCCAGCACGTTCCCTCCTGGTTTTAGGATTATCCAAACCCCAAAACAAGCTCGGCACGACCCCAAGGCAGGGCACAAAGGCGTCACCGTGAGTCAGCCGCCGGCTGGGGCTCGCTCCTGACTCCCCGCCCCGGGCGCTGCCCAGCTCCCATTACAAAACCCGACACTCCCAGCTAAGGAAGGATTCCGCACTTTCCTCTCCCTGGGAGATGGGCTGGAGCCACACAGCTCACGTTTGCTGCTCAGGCACAGCCCTACACACCAGCAAACCCCAGAGGAGGCACTTTGTGGCTCTTGATTTTAAATAAGAGACTGGGAGAAAAGGGAAGAAAAAACCAAACCCTCCTTTCCAGCTCCATGACAAACTGTGATCCTCATCCCTTCAGGAACAGCTTCCAGTCCATCCCCAGCCCAGTGAGAGAGCCAAAGCCACTTGGGGGTGTTTAGGTACAAACCTGCAGTGAGAACTCTGAACATCATCTCCCTCTCTATATTGGTTGTTCTCCTACTTAAAGAGCAATTAAAATCAACCCCACTCTTCTCAGCCATCTTCCCAAGGCTTAATCTACACTCAGGATGGGACATATGAAAATAATTCACCACATATCTGCCTGTCTGCCTCCAGCCACCAAGGAAGCAGACACAAACCATCACAAGTGAACCAGAAGATCTTTAACCATGTTGGATGTTCCCTGAGCTCTGCTCACAGCAAAAGGAAACGCTCTGGCTCAAGTCAGAACTAAACTGAACAAGTGATAACAAAGCCAAGCATTTCTTTCCTCTAGATCCTGGCTCAGAACAAAGCCAGGGCTGCAGAACAGCTGAGCTGGAGTGGCACAGGCAGGAAGGAGCCCAGTTCTGCTGCACTTTCAGCAGGGACTATCTGATCCCTGAGGCAGAGGGAGCCCAGATAAAGAGTGTTTGGTACAGGACATCCTCTGCCTCCAGCCAGAGGGGGAACCACCCCCAGCTGTTGTTTCAAACCAACTGAATGAATTCCTGCACTTCCAGCCTCTCTGAACTCATTCAGGATTGCTGCATAAAGTTCAAAAGTCAAACTGCTGATTAGTCTGGGAATAAACAACTCCCTATCCCATTGTGCTGAGATTCAATCATCCTTTTATAATCCTGGAAGAGATATAATTACTTCCAATAGTAATTTATTGTAATGAGTAAGACCTGATTTAAGAGAAACACAATTCCATTGAATTGTCAGTGTTTTGGGACATTGCTGACACCCACAGTGGACTTCAAGCAGGCAAACCAAGGCTTTATGAGATGATCCTGTACTAAATCATAAGTAATGACACACACAGCTGGAATGGAACTCCACCAAAATACAGCTCTGTGCCCTGCTGAGCTGCTCCTCCCAGAGCTGCTTTTACACCAACACACAGAGATCTGGAGTTTGGTGCTACAGGAATGAAGCCAGAGTGCAGAACTGCTCCTCCAAGCCCAAGCCCCTCCCTGCAGCCCTCACTGCTCAGGACATGGGTTTGTGTCAGGTGAGGGATGTTTTGGGATGCTCCCAGCACAGAACTCTGCCCTGGTGCTGGGATTTATCCCTGGGCTCCCAGGGAGCAGCAGCAGCACAGTTCTGTGTCCTGGGGCAAGTCAGGGTAAATCCCTCAGCTCAGGGAGCTCCACACAGCACTCCCAGGCAAATTGCCAAAGTCACACAAGTGGAAAAATTTAACAGCCCAGGCCTGAGTTTCTATAAACTTGGAACTGTTGCACACACACACCTGCCATTGTCTCACCTGTTGACACAACAAACACATCTTTCTTCAGAAGCAGCTACAGAGACTGACCTGTGACTCACCTCAGCCTCACACTCCCTCCTGAGGACTCAGTTCCATTGCAATTACACAGCCCAATTAAACTATTTATGGAGTTGGATACAATTAGTGCAGCAAGTCCCTTACCTAGACCCTATGTCTGTCACTTCACGAGGGTGGCCTGGGTCAAGAAGCCAAAATTCAGCGTGAGCAGATCCAGGATAACAAGAAGTGAGATCGAGGCAGCTCCTGCCTCATCACACCAGGCACCTGCAGGGTCATTTCTGAACTACAAATACAAGGATTTAAAAACAGAGAAGAGGTTAACCAAGAAGCTGGGATGGAGAAGGGATCAGACAAGTTAGGGTTTGGGTGAGGGGAGCTCAATCAGAGGATCAGGAGTGAACTCAGTGGTGTCATGAACAGCAGAGACACAGATGGAACCCAGCCCAGCAGAGATTCTGTGCAACAGCAGGGACAGCTCAGGAGAGGAGAGGGCTCATTATCCCAACTGGTATTTAAATGAAATGTTAGCACTTGAGTGGATAAGTAGGAAGGAATTAAAATACTAAGCTAAACACAATTTAGAAGTTATTTTTTTTTAAACACTGCATTTAATTGCTCTTTTTAAGCCTACACCATTCTTTATGGATAGATGAAAAAAAAAAAAAAAGAGGCAGAGGGAGCAGCAACAATAGAAACTCCAAGGGAGGTGGAAAGGTGGAGGGAAGGCCTGGTCCATCCAAACCCAGCAGAAGTCCTTCATCAGTCCTGAAGGCAGGAGATGGAAATAGGTGTGAGGGAAGATAAGCACTGACTCGGGTCCTGAATGTATTTAAAGAACTTCTATTAGTGCTAAGATTAAAAGGCACTCAGAGGTCACCAAACCTGAGTGGAAGCAAGATGGGGATGATGAAGGAGGAGGCATTAAACCCTGGGGAGCTGCTGCACCCCTGCAGGCACAGGGACAGCCAGGGAAAACCCCAGGGAATGAGGATCAGCACGTCCCAAGTTCAGCTCTGTGCCTCCACAAGCACCAAACTCACCCAGCTGCACTTTGGGAAATGCCTCTGTCCAGAAGCTTCCTGGAGTTTATCACATTTTAGTAACAGCTGATGCTCAGCACTGCAGCTGCTGGAGGAGGTTTACAAGCACTTGAGCATACAATGATATTCATCTGAAGAAGGAAAAGATTCAGCACAGAGGGAAGGGCAGGGGCTGCTCTGAAACCTCCCCTCCCTGCCAGGACCTGGAGCAGCCCTGCCTCAGCTTAAACCCTGCTCAAGGGCAAGGAAAGACTCATCAATCTGCACACTTCACTGTGGACATCACAGCTGCTGCAGCTGCAGCACAGAGAGAATTCAAAAGCACCTTCCAGAGGAACCTCAGGCTTCAGAACTGAGCTGATTTCACAAACACAGCTCGAGTTTTTACAAGAATTCACAGCAGCAACCCAGCAAGTTTCCAGTGGGATTAAAAGGGGGTTGGGACTGGATGGTTTGTGAGGTCCTTTCCAACCCAACTCACTCTGTGATTCCATGATTATGGAAAAGCAGGGAGCCCTCAGGACTCCTCTCACCACTACAGCTCCTTCTCCAAGTTAATCAAACCTGCTGTTCACTGACTTGCTCTGACCAGCAATTTTCACAGCAAATAATCAGTTTGAGCTTCTCCATCCTCTCAGAGCACTGCCCAGGTAAGGCTGTGGGACTCCTGCTTGGCAAGAACTTCACAGGAGCATCACTAATTAAAGGGCTTTTCCTGCTCCCCCAGGTCACTTAAAAGCCCCAATTTTTCCAGAGCCAGCAGAGTGGATCAAATTCTTTCTCATCTCTGAGCAGTCATTAACCCTGCACAAAACAAAGCTGATTAGCAAATGTAAATGTCCAGATAAAAATAGCCAACATCTGTTTAAATTTAGAAATTTATTTTGTTTAATCCACAAGCTTTATATAGCTTTAGTTAAAAAAACAAAAACAAAGAACAGTGAAAACATGACAATATCCAAAGTTCAGGTTCCTCTAAACTTTCAAAGAACACAGCTCTGAAAGTTGCTCAGACCATTCTGAAGAACCGTAACGAGACAAGATTTATGAATGGGGCAACGACAGCTCACAAACAAAATTTATGGAACTGAAGGAATTATTTTTTTTTTTCTGGGATTGCTGATCATGGAAACTGCCCTTTAAAAAAAGAACATAAAAATACAAATGAAATTCCAGTGTTCCAAATCAACATGTTACATCAATATAAACCCACAGTGTCCTGGTAAACAACATGCTTTCATTTATGTACCACTCTAAACTGCTATTCTTGATTGGCTTGAATGGAGACTATACAGGCAACAGTAGAAAGCATTAAAATAGAGATGCACTTCCTTGAATTCTGCAGTGGTTTTACTCCTGGGCAAGCCTACAAACCACAAAGGTTAGTAGCATCATGTAAGTGATACAAAAGAAGTCAAATGAGACCCTCACAAATTCTGCTCAAGGCTCTGCTGGATTTCAAAGAAACGAGGGAACTGACGGTCATGTTTCAAACCTCCAAAACAAATTCCTACTGCTTCTAAAAAGTCTCACTCTAAATGAAATTATGCTGACTGTCAATGAAAGAATGTCACTAGTACACTGTGGACACCTTTTGTAATGTAAATCCATGCCCTTTGTACATGGTGAACCTCAACCTAGCAATTATTACAACAAATGTTATATTCTAAAGCTCAAACACATTTAGCAATTTGAAATTGAATTCTGAGTACAAACCAAATAAAATGTACATTATATCAAAGGGTTGGCCTAGGAGGGGGGGGACACCTGTGCCTTCCTCATGGACCTCAAGGCCTTCTCCCTCAGGTGCTTTTCTAGGTCATCCAGGTTGTCCTCGGGTTCACTTTCTGTCTCCTTCAAACAAACACAAAGAGTTGCTTCAAACACCCCAGGCCAGCCAGGCTGAGCCCCCCCAGCACTGCAGTCCCCCCATGGAACCACACACCCCAACCCCAGGTTGGAATTAGGCCTGCAAGAACAGGGCAGGGCAGGGCAGGGCAGGGCACACACCCACCCTGTTTGCTCCCACTGGGCCTTTACAAAGCCCCAAATTCTCACCTTTTTGGGTTCTGTCTCTGTTTCCTGCTCTCCCTGTGCTGAGGTGGTGTCTGCTGCAGCCACAGCAGCAGCTGCTGCAGCTGCTGCTGCCTTCTCCTTCTTATGCTTTTTGTGTTTCTTGTGCTTTTTATCCTTTTTATGCTTCTTATCCTTCTTTTTCTTCTTCTTCTTGCCACCACCTTCTTGATCTGAATTCTGTAATAAACAATTCCACAGATGTTACAACTCATCTCTAAGGCTTTGAACTTCTCTGGCAAAGAATGGAACTGCCCTTGGGAAACACCTCAGAAGAAGAGGTGAAGATCCCAAACAATCTGTTCTCTTCCCACTGGGAATACTCTGAGTTTGCACACACGATACTGAGCATAAATAAACCCCCCTCACTCTGCAGACAATGAAATTCACGTACACTCAGGAAATGGGACAGACTTTTTCCCAGAAGTCTGATTTTCTATAGAACACCATTTTCTTCCACACTTGGAGTTTTTAAGCTTGAAAAAATTCATGTTACAAATGGTTTTGAGCTATGAAGAATGACCCCAAGCAGCTTCCCCCCCATGAATAACCCCGGGGCTGCTCAGCCTGCCCTAGAACCCCCCAGCAGAGCTGCTTCATGAGCAGACAAATACCCTGGCAGGTGACGGGCTCTGAGTCGGGCTCTTGGCCTTTTTTGCAGGTGACCAGCTAGCGGAGGCAGAGCGGGAGCGGGCAGGAGATGCAGGTCCTTGGTGCTTCTTGGGAGCTGGCTCAGGGGACCCTGACGCAGAGCGCGACGAGGACGCGCGCCGGGGGCTGGGGCTGGCAGCCCTGGGGAGCACAAGAGGGGAGACACAAAACAAGAGAGGATCAGCACAAGAGCCAAATGAACACCTGTGCTTTAACATGGACAAGCTGCACTAAGATTTAAATTGATTTAAAAAAAAAATAATAGATTAATTACTTTGCTGATGCGATAAAAAAGGCAAAACAATCTAACAGCAGAGTGGATCCATAATGCAGAGGGATAATGCAGCCTGAAATCTGTTAAACCACCCCGCTGCTGCTGCTCACAACTGATTACTGCCTTCCTGGTTTAAGTTATTATCACATTAAAAGTCAAGAGAACAGCAATGCTATTTCATTGTGCAAGGCTTTCCTTCAGCTACATTTTCCTTCTGAAAAAATTCGTAAGCCAGCACTACACTTTTCACTATCTGCTCAGAAAAGCAGTATCTCACTAAAGATGAAAATAATTACAATTTTAGCAGTTTATCATGAATAGCCTATTATGGAATTATTTCTGAGCTAGTGGGAAGTGTTGGTCCCCTTCCACAGTTAAAGACTAAGTTAGGTTTTCTTTAAAGCCAGCAAATAAAGGAAAGGATCTGGAGAGACCTTGTGGCAGCATTTCAAGGTCTTATAAAAAGGAGGGAGAGGAGCTTTTTATGCAGGCAGCACACAGGGGAATGGCTTCCCACTGCCAGAGGGCAGGGACAGGTGAGATATGGGGAAAAACTTCTTCCCTAGGAGGGTGGGCAGGCCCTGGCACAGGTGCCCAGAGCAGCTGTGGGTGCCCCTGGATCCCTGGCAGTGCCCAGGCCAGGCTGGGCACTGGGGCTGGAGCAGCTGGGACAGTGGGAGGTGTCCCTGCCATGGCAGGGGTGGCACTGGAGGGGATTTAAGGTCCCTTCCCACCCAAACCATTCTGGGATCCCATGATTCCTTAACGACTTTCACTGCATTACAACTAAACAACAACTCCATATCAAGCCCAAAGCAGACAAGATGAGGTTTTTTTACTTTGTTTTCTTGGGTTCTGGCGTCCTGGACACCCTCCTGATGGGCCGGCTGCTGGGGGAGGGCGACTGCCTCCTCTGCGGCGACGCCGACGCGCCCCGGCGCGGCGCCGCGGGGCTGGACGGGGGGTGGGAAGCTCGAGGCCGTGGTGAAGGTGAATGCCTTTTGTTTTGGGCTGGAGAACGTGTTTCCCTGTTGGATCTGCTGGGAGGAGACCCCTTCCTGTGCTTGGAAGATTCGGAAGGGGAGCGCCGCTTCGCCGTCGGGGAGCTCCTCTGTTTTGGCGGTGGGGAGTGGGAGACTCTGCGCT
>JANRGV010000057.1:5320374-5332065 GCA_024734035.1 Alethe castanea | reverse complement strand
GGCCCCGGCCCGGCCCCGGCGCCGCCTCCCGGGCCCGTGCGCGCTGCGGGGGCGGGGGAGGCCGGGATGGCCCCGCTGTGACAGCGCCGGCTCCCAGGTTTGGGAACAGCCCCGGTTCCCAAAGGTTTCCCAGGCACTTCGGGGGAAGGATCCCAAGCACATCCAGCACAAAGACGGAGCGAGTGGTTCTGTCCGCTCGTCAGTGGAATCGAAATGATCAAACTGGAAAGGAATCCTCCTCTTTCACCTGTACTTGGTTGGCTTTATCCTGCAGAGAAGTGTGACCGCAGTCCCTGTCTGCATCTTTCCTGTGGACATCACACTTTAAAAAGGGATCTGTCCCCTGCCTGGACCTGATGCTGCTCCCATGGGAAACCAGAAAGCCACAGGAACAAGCCACAGCCTTCATTCAGGCTCCTTTCGTGGTTTAGGGCTGTTGAGCTGCTCTGCAGATGTTTCCCCCATTCTCCATTTCAGCTGCACCCACCTCCCTTACAGTGCAACCTGAAACAGGACAAAGCTGCTCCTCACACACTCCTGCCTCCACATGGAAGGCAGCAACAGGGGGATCCTGGTGGTCCATAAACATTTGCAGTGGATTTCCTGGGAGCCCCAGAATCCAGCTGGGCTGAAAAATGAGGTCCTTCCTCACCTTGCAGCTCTCCCTTTTCTCCTCCAGAAACATTTGAACATTGGTGCCCCTAACAGAGCTCATGCTTCTCTTTGGTGTCCACCATGGGCTGGTTTCCACACTGAACCCACAGAACACAACCGCAGGCTTTTTCACCAGAGCCAATTATTTAACAATTTTTTTTTTCTTTTTTTTTTTGGTACAGCTACAAAGACCCACATTAGTCACTTCCAGCTCAATCCCCTATGAAGCTCCTTTAAACCCCGGACTGAAATCCCAGCAGGGATTACTCACCAAAAATCTTTCCAGGAGAACAAATTTCACTTGATTGGTTTCCTTACAATGACTGTCCCATCCTGCACAAACAAGCAGGAGCACGAGGCTCTCCTGAGAACAGCAGTGGTTTTCCAGCCACAAACCCTCCCTGGGCTGTATCTCTGGAGAGCAGAAGGGGCTTCTTTCAACAGTCAGCAACCAGAACTGGGAAGAGGTATGAATGTAAGTTAATAAAAATAATTAATAACTCAATTTAAGTACTACAGGAAGGGAGGCACCAGCCCCTGTGACCAAATAAAAGCCAATGTCAGTTCTCTGTGAAAGCAGACAGGGAGGGTGGGACTTTCCCAAGGGTTTGTTCCTCACCAGGTGCTAAATTTGTAGCCCTTTGCTAGGAGCTGGAGCCACACACCAGGTTTATACAGTGTTAAATGTATAAATACATTTGTGTAATGTATAAATTAATGTTTATACACTGTTACTGTAAAGCTCTGCGGCCAACAGCAGTGACCCAGCTTGCAGGCACCAACCCTGAGCTCATCCCATTTAAAGGGGACCAAAGGAGGCTTTGGGATGCTCCAGAAAAATCCTGATGAAGTCAACGGACATCAGAGGACAAAACAGAACTGTGAATTAACTCCAGGCTCACTAGAGCATTACCAACCCCCAGGAAGTGACAGAGCCTTACAAGGTGTGGGGTCTCACTGAAGTGACCCCGGAGCAGTTTTGGCTCCTGCTGGAGCAGCAGCTGAGCTCCCAGCTCTGCTGGTTAATGTGCAGTGTGCCTGCACCTGGCAGGGCACAGCAGAGCCTGGGGTGGCCCAGGGAGAGCAAAAAAGAGAACAGGTATCACAGCAGATATCCAGACCAACTCAACATGCATTATGCTCAGGTTTGGAACTGTGCTGTGGAACGAGGCCCTCGGTGATCCCCACACACCCCCAGCCTCAGCAATCATCACCAGAGCCCCCCTGGGGGATGGGGGCAGCTGGGGTGACCTGGCCCAGCAGCAGGGCCCAGCTCAGCCCTCCCAGGCCCTGCTCCTGGGCCCCAGCACAGAGCCACGGGGACAGGCCGTGGCTGTTCCCATGTTTTATGTAAGAGCAAACCAGAATGCACAATGTCCTTCCCACTGCCTCACCCCAGTCCTGCTGATCCTTGGAGTATGTTCCCTTCAGCAGGGGAGTCAAACATTGCCTCTGCAAGCCTGAGCATGCCAAAGTGTCCCAGTACAGAGACCTGCTTCAGAGCAGGGTTTTAACACATTAGGGAACATCTAAAATAAGGGGTTTTCTGCTTTCTAGGCCCTGCTCTTGTTTTATGGAGAATTCAGACCCTGTGAGTGATGGCAGGGACAGCCCTGTGACACACTCACTCACATCTCAGGGTCAGTACCTGCAGGAGAAGCCTTTTACCTTGCTCTGCATTTTCTCCAAGGGGATGAAGCTTGGCTGGGGTCTCTTTCCAAACCAGGAATCTCTCCTAGCAAGTTTTACACTGAGAGTGGAGCAAATAAACAAAACCCACTAGGATTCACAAACCAGCCTTCTGCTCCGGGCTCAAAAATATCCCTAATCCAAACCCAGACAAAAACGGGAATTAAACCTTCCAGGGAATAAAAGAAGCAATTGGAATTTTATGCACAAGGTCCTTCCAGAAGCAGTTCTGTGACAAGGCAGAATGAGGAGCTGCAATCCCAGATTCTCAGTTACTGTAAACCCAAAGCACTCCCATAACTCCAGAACACAAACAAACACCACTGCTGCTCAAGCAGAACACTTGAGAGGAATTTGGGGGATTTATTTGTACAAAGTGCAAGCTCAGAAGGAGCTGAGTTGGTGCCTCTGTGCAAGCTTGCTGCTATAAACAGCCTTTACCAGCAGTCAGTGGTTAGGAGAAGCAGGTTCTGGGGGGGACTGAATGTGTGGAAAGGATAAAGCAAACTCCAGCCCTGTTTGCCAAGGCAGGCTGTCACCCTGGAACAGAGTTTTTGTCACCCTGCAGTGGAGCAGAATCACTTCTGATACTGATCAATGGCTTCATCAAAGCTTTGCAGCCTCTGATCCCAAATCCCTCCCGTGGGTCCCTGGCACCCCCAGCTCTGAGCACACCGAGTCCCCATCCCATCTGCCCATGAGAACATTCAAAAATTAAAAACCCATTAAAAATCCCAACATCCACCTTGTCCAGCATGGAACACAGCTCAAATCCCAAGTGTGAATGGCACTGCATTGTTTTATTTGAAGTGTCTTTACACAATGGAAAGTGCTGGAATGTTGTTCCACATTTTACACATTTATACATCAACACATCACACTCGATTCTCCTTATAAAACTGTTTCTGAAGGTTTTCCACTTACTCCTACTTACAGCAACTTCTACACTGGGGTAGAAAAGAAATAATTTAAAAAATAGAAACACCACAGAGAATCCAACCTGGACTTCTGGAATTTCAAAAATCCACAAGCCTGCTGGATAACACAGCTTTTTGTTGGGCTTTTTACCTTTGTTTTAGTTCCATGGAACATTGAGACAGTGAAGCTGGGCTTGGAGTGATTTCAATACCTGAAGAGATACATAAAAACCCCACCTGGGACAGATGGACAAACCCCATTTCCCAACCTTTTCACTCTGTCCTTTTCCTGCCTCTGCAGCAAGGACCTGCCTGCAGGACCCCATTTGAAGCTGGTGGCAGGAGGGATCCTGAGCAGGCACAACAAGGAGTTGAAAAGCTCCACACCCATGAGAATCCCTGCCCATTCCTTTCCCCTGCTGTCAGTCAAGTGAGAACACTTCTGGAAGTTCAAGAAGCACGTCAGGTACAACTGAGACACACTGAAATGAACCTGAAAAATCTGAATTTCAGAATGATTTCTACACAGGAACATCAGCAGCCTGGTTTGTTCACAAATCATTTTATCTTTTTAAATAGAAAAAAAGAAGAATCTGTCTAGACTAAAAAAGTTTGGCTATAAAATAGCATAAAAGCACAGGAGCAGGTGTTGTTATACCAAGGCATATTTTCCTCCTACTAAAACACTTAACACAAGATCACAAAATCAAAGATCTGTATTCTAGAAGATGCATCCTGGTCTCAGAAGCAGCAGGTGCTCTGTCAGACACACAGGAGGCCACAGAAAAAGTCCTCACGAAAAACAGCAAACAAGGGCTGAAACTGCATAAAAACTGGCTAAGCCAGGCAACTGATTGTCTTTGAAAATACAAAACAGACTGGAGAAGTTAACAATTAACCCTTGGATGTTTTAGCTCCTGCCAGGACCTAACAGTCACTGGGTTTATTCAGATGTGGAGGCTGGCCCAAGGACTGGAGAGGAATGAACATCCCCAGATTGTCAGAGAGGATCAGACACAGCCCACTCACCAGCTGGATGCAGGTTTCACTGCACCACTGTAATGAACTCCTCATTAGGTGTCAGTGCACCACAGACACCAGAGCAGCAGCGTTGGTGACACTCAGCTTCTTCCTCTGGTGTTCTCCTCCCTGTAGTCACCAACCCTCTGATTCAGCTTCTCCCTGTGTTTGTGCCTCATGTCAAACTACAGACACACATCTGGTGTTTCTGAGAGAAGCAAAGGTTAACCCTCACCTCAGCTGGCAAGAATCTGAGCACAGAGTGCATTTCACTTGTTTAACACAGGATTCACTGGAAGCTGTTGGACACATCAGCTTTTAGCTGCTGTACAAGGAACTTGCTGGAACCCACTGGTGACAGGAGATTATTTCAGCACTTGGAACATCACACTGTACAACAGAGAGCAAAGGGTGACACCTTAAAAAACCAAAACACAGCCAGACTCCCTAATTGTCACTATTTCAAGTCAGGTGGATTTGCTACACTCAGGGGGCAACTAGTCCCTAAAATTAAAGTGCTTTTCAGAGCATTGGCATCCAAAATCTTGAACATGAGAGACAACTACAAGTCAGATCTGTAGTGACCTATAGCAGCAGCACAGACAGCAACACACGGAGGGCCCGGGTGCCGGCTGGGACCGTGAGCAGCTCGGCTCTAGCAGGGCAGCGTCCCCCCCAGCTCCAGGGCACGCTCCAAGGCCCTGGAGCCGCCCCGGAGGGCGGGGCGCGGCTCCGGGCGCCGCGTCTGCAGGATCTTCTGCCGCGGGCTCCTGAGCTCCTCCTCCTCCTCCGGCTCGCTCTCACACACGTGCACAACCACGCTGGGGGTGGAGTCTGTGCCGGCGTGCAGCTCGTACTTCTCCCCTGGGAGCGGCCAGCAAGAGAGAGGCGCGTTAAAAACACCCCGAGAAAAGGAATCGGCTCAAAAACCCCTCAAAAACTTCAACAACACAAGGAAATAATCAGTACTTCCCATCCCATCTTCAATGTGCTCAACCTCCACTCTTCCCCAAACCTCTGAAATGCCCTAAAACAGTCCCTGTAGCAGTTACAGCACACTTGGAACACAATCAATCTTTTAATTGACATTTAGAGGAAGGGAGGGATGTAAAAAGCTCCCAGGAAGACATCAGAACACAAGCAGCAAACACATTTCCAAGTGACATCATTTGTGCTGTGTATTTCTGTGACATTGGTAAATTAAAAGCTACAAAAGCATTTGAGCACATCAAGCCTCCCCATTTCCTGCTTTTCAGAGAAAGCAAACACCACATGTCCCAGGAAGGCTTAGAGAGAAGTTGATGATTAAACCTAAAAAGTCCATCTTGGCATCCAGACATCCTCAATAGCTGGAGCTGCTCATCTGCAAGAGACTGAACTTCTCATTTCTTTGATTGTTCCTTAATCCTGAGGCTCTGACAAAATTCAATATATGGGTGTGATGGAGCCACTCCCTCACAGTCCAGTCCTGAGGTACACTTTCAATCAATTAAATAATTAAGTAAAGAAAGTGATAATTTCATTCAAGTAAGAAACATCACCTCAAAGAGACTCAGTTTCTTCTCACAGAAAAGGCAAAGTTCATCAACTCCCCCAGTAACCACTTTTGAAGGGAAGCACCAACCAAGAGCAGGTGAATGTCCCTACCTGGCCCCAGCTTGGAGACAGCACAGAGCAGGTCGTAGTTGATCAGAGGAGTTGCATCTTCACTCTGCTTCCAGCCCACTGGGGGAGAGGCAGGGGGGGAAATCAGGAACTGTTTCACAGGTTGTGGAGGAAGGAGGTAGGACTTGTCCCCAATTTCACTGGACACCTGCACCTGCAGGCAAAGCAGGAGACACACAGCACAAATATGAATTCCTTTTTGATTTGGTTTATTTCCCCACTAATGCCCATCCATGCCCTGCACTTAACTCAGCCTAGCTTTAAAAAACAAAACGGGTTCAGCTCTTGGTACAGCACCTCAGGGAACTGCTGCAGCTCAGAGCTGTGCAGGGACACTGTGCAGAACACAACAGGCACAAAGCACCTCTTACAGAATTTGGGACCCACTTATTTTGTTTCAGCCCCCCTGTGTGCCTGGGGGAAGGTGGTTTGGTCACTGCATGGAGACTCTCCCAACCAATCTCAGCTCAAGATGAAAACCAAAACTGTGCCCTAACATTTTGGCAGAGCTCAGTGTAGAACAATGAGGTGATTTCAGACACTTACCCCACATGAAGCTCGTGGCAAAGGAGGAATAAAGAGGCAAGGAGAGAGCTCCAAGATCTCCCTGTCCCACTGTACCTGTGCAAAGTAAAGCTTCAGCTTCTTCCCACTAAACTCAGTCTCGTGCAGCTCTATGCGAGCTCGTGCTGCTGCCTCGGGGCTGCTGAAGTTGATCCTCACCCTCCTGAAGCTCCTGAACAGCTGGAACGTCACCTGCTCGTCATACCCTGTGAAAAGGGCCTCAAACCTTTCCTGGAGACAAGCACAAACATGCCCCTGATGGAAATGAACATTCTCACTCTGGGAAAAGGCGTTTGCCTTTGCTCTGCTCTCCCAAATGCCATCAGTTCCCAGAATGACCTCAGCCTGCACATTCCACACCTCCCTCCCTGCTGGTGAGCCCACACTCAGGGCAGCACAGCTCTGCCTCACTGCTTACACCTGAATTCCAAGAGCAAACCCATGCAAAGAGCCCAAAAACTCTGCATACACCAAGTGCCACCTAGTGAGAGCTGCTCAGAGGTGCAGGTCTCCAAAATTACTGCTACTTGTACACCATTTTCATCAAGGATCTACAAAAACACTCTGCAAATCAGGTCATTTCTGCATTAGATAAAGTATTGATTATGGAAGGAAAATGTCAAATTTATCAGCATGAGTAAGATAATTAATACAAGATTTTGTCTTTCCCACAGTAAACATAAAACCAAAAAAACTGAAAAAAATATCCATGGTTTACTGAACATGAAATCTTATCCTCAAGTTCTTTAAAGATTGGTAACTGCATTGTCATGAAAACCAATTTCATGGTTCTGAAATCCAATTAATAATTGTCAATTATGAAACTCAATTAATTTACCAGCTCTCTGATCCACAAGAGACCTCATTTACAGATTTTTTTTTTCCCCACATGCAAATGCAACAGGAAATCTCCTGGTGTAGATTTTCATCCACTGTAAAAAGTCAGATTTAAATCCCTGGATGAGAGGTTTGCAAGAAATCTCTGCAGTTTTATTTACTAAGTTCTGAAAATAGTCTGTTATTCAGAGATCAACATAAGCCAGTAGGTAGAAGATAAATCCTCAATTAAAAATTCCTTCCAGGGACCACTGTTAATTTGCCTGACTCTGATCTCTCCCAAAAATCCTGGAAATGTTTTTCCTCATTATAAAAACAATGCCAGTTTAAACAGCACTGAATAAACTCTTCAGATGATGCCCACGTTGGCTCTAACACAAACAACGTTTTTTTGCCCCATTTTCTCCAACCCACACAACAGCAGGGTCTTTATTAAATCACAAAACTCTGCACAAAGGCCAAATTTTGTACCTGACAAACACAGAACTGCAACTGAGTGGCTCAACCCTGCAGCTGAGCAGGGTGAGGATGTTCAGTCCTGTCATTCCCCTCCCAAAGGGAATATCTGAGTGAAACAAGATGTACTTGTACCCTGTCTGCATTCCTCACCTTCTGCTCTTTGAACTGAGCTGGATAAAACACTTCCAGGTGCAGTGTGAAAAGCCAAATTCTCTAATGAGTTAAAACCAAAAGGCTGCCTGGACACACCTGGGATGCAAGGACAATGTGGGAATTCTTTCATGTAATGGAACTCATTATTCCTGATGCTCTTGGAAGCAAAGGGAATTAAGATTTTTCTGGATAAAATGCTAACAGGCCAGATAAATTTTACTTTATTACAAGGTCTTCATAAGCCACTCTCAAGGTGTTCTAGTCAGAACACACATCCTGCAAATTTGTACCACTCTTGTAACAGGATCCTTGCCTTGAAATAAAACATTTAAATTGGCAGATTTTATTCTTAATTTTATCAATTTAATATTTTTTCTGTTTCAGATTTTATTTAAATCTTCCTTTGGGTGTTGTATCATGATGTTTGGATGAAGAGGAAAAAAAAAACCAATCAGAAGAGCTTTTCATGGGAGCAGCATTATTCCCCATTAACAGTTTTCAAGGCCAGAGAAGTGTGGTATTATCTGCCTTGGGTAACTGCTCTGAGCTTACCAGGAAAATACCCTGGGCTGGGCTTTTCCCTCAGTTATAATGTGAATTAATACACTGAAAATCCAGACAAAAATATTCAGTGAACACTGGGAAGAGCTCACACCCCTTGCCCCTCACCTTCTCCTCCTGCACCTCGAACACAGCCTCGTGAACACTGCAAGCGAAGAGCGAGGTAGGCAGGTCACTGAAATCCATCATCTCTTCCAAATCCTCTTCATTTTCTCCAAAGATCATCTGCTCCTCCTCCTCCTGGTCGCTGCTGTACAGGTCTGACTGGCTGTCAGCCCAGGACTTGATGGAATCCCTGAGCATGCTTCCCCCCCAGCAGCTCCAGCTTCCAGCAGGGCCTGCCAGCCAAAACCCAGCCGTGAGCACACCACACCTTCCTGCTGCCACTGCCAAAACCCAGCGGTGAGCACATCACACCTTCCTGCTGCCACTGCCAAAACCCCAGCCATGAGCACATCACACCTTCCTGCTGCCACTGCCACAGGCAAAGCCCTCACAGAGAGCAGCAACCAACACGGCATTTGTCCTGGCCCCACCAAGCAGCAGGATGGAGGGAGGGCTCTGCTGCTCCTTCAACAGGGAGATAAAGTCTCCCCATGAAGAAACTGCAATTCCTCCTCCTTTACTCTGACAGGAATCCAAAATGACAGCACTGCTCTAGAAGCTTTTCTCCATGACACGCTACAGTGAGCAACAATTTCTTGTTTAATAATTAAAACCATTTCCTGGCTAATCAGAGCAGTCTTCTGGTATCTGAAAAAATAACTTTATTTCAGCAATGAGAGCACGTGGACAAAGTTAAATCATCTCTCCAAAGCTTCTCCAAGCCAACCAAAATCAAAGAAGACAAAAAATTGCAAAGAAGCAAGAGACTAAATAAAAAACATCACAAGGGAGAGTATTTTTTATAGAGTAGGAAAGATTTTACAGGAAAGGACCTTCTGCCACCCATCCCTGCAAAACTCCTGGGCTTATCACACTGCTGTGTGTTGACAGAAAAACAGGTAACTGCACCAGATCTGGTCTGGAAAGAGTGATAATTTGTGACAAACATTAAAAAAAAAGGTAGTAAATGTATAATGATTCATTGGGAAAGATCTCATTTGAATATTTGCCTAACGAGGGGGCATTAACTGGGTTAATGGCAGTGACTGCCCCATCCCAAACCCATGCACACACCTGGGGACCTCAATTCTGCTGCCCAGCACGGCAGGAAGGATGGAAATTTGGGAAAACAGCAGCTGGTGGAAACCTCAGTCCTTGTGCTTGCTGATTCATGCAAGGAGGGAAGAGCAGAGGAACGAAAATGTGCCAAAATGGTGCAAACAAAAGGCTCTGAGGAGATCTGGGCCCACCCAAACAGCCCCAGGACAGACACCCAGAGCCGGCCATGCCCTGGGGGACTGAGAGCAAAATCCAGCCTGGCCTGGTTTGGACCCCACATTCCTGAGGGATCACACACCCAACACACAAACTGCTCCCTACAGCTGCTCTGCTGACAGCCCAAAGCACAGCGAGACCCCAGACAAGGAGACAGCACCACTGGCAGGAAAAAAGAAAAGGAGTTTGGAAAGTAAACTGAAATACTGAATGAATGGTGAATCAAACCTGGAGTGAGGAACTCACAGAACAAGTCGAGCTTTGGTCAAGTTGAGGCTGAGCCTCACTGCAAAACAAAGTCAGGGCAGCAGAGACATTAAATCAAAGTGTGAGAACACTGGCCTATAGGAGCTACTGCAATTATATTGTATTTCTTTCTTTTTTAATTAAGATTTCATCATAGTTCTGTTCTTTCAAATCATAAACTTACGTGGTTAATTCTATTTTTTTCTCAGATAACCCATTTTTCATTACTTCACCCAAATCGATTCCAAACACCTGATTACTAAGCAAGGCAAAAATCTCCAGCAGCTCCCTGACATCAGGATAAGACAGGCAAGACTCATGTATGAATATTAATTAAGAAGTACAGTGAGAAACAGCCCTATGAGAAATGTTATTTTAACAGATCGGGTAGAACTATTTACTGTGCAATTATTAGAAAGCATCAAAATATGAAAAAGAACACTCCAAACTTGACAGGTACAGGAATGTGATTATCAGTGCAATGACCAAAGTGCTCTGCTTCAGGAAAAAGGGAATTTCTTCACTTACCTCCTTGGAAAGGTGAGAGATTCCTATTTATAAACTGTCTGATATGAATGGAGATATGCAAATCTAAGTTATTTATTACAATCAGCTTATCCTCATCATAGTATTAACAGCAATAAAATTTTAAGTAATTTCATTGAAATACTCATTTGCAAACTATTAGATCACTCACTCCCTCACAGATTTCAGATTAAATAGCACAAATAAATGATCCCAAAAAACTAAAGCCTCTGGGATCAGACCTTTCACTAAGTCCTTTCTTCTGAGCATTAACACCTGCTTATCGTTTAAATACCAGCTGACAGGGAAATGCTTATAAACAAACTCCCCAACTTCACAGAAGGCTAAAAATCATCTGAAATTAAAGAAAATCAGCTTCTGCCATGGGGAGCTGGAGCTCTTCACCGGCACAGGCAGCACCGGGGAGTTTTCCTTGGCAGCTCATTCAGAGTCTCATCCCACCGCCCAAGGAATGTCAGGACTGGCGATTTCCACAGGAACAGTTCAATCTGCTCTGCTAGGGAGCAAACAGGAAAAAATCCTTCCCTGGGAGGGAGGGCAGGGGCTGGGATGGAATTCCCAGAGCAGCTGTGGCTGGGAGCAGTCTGGGGCAGTGAAGGTGTCCCTGCCATGGCATTGATGGGATTTAAGCCTGCCCACCCAAACCACTGCACGGCTGCAAAGGCTGGGGCTGACCCCGCAGACCCCACGGAGCTGCCCGGGCTCACCGCGGCGGGACAAACCCGCGCCGGGGGCCGGAGCCTCGGCTGCCAATATTCTTTAACTCAAACCCCCAGCCGCGCCATCTCCGCCCTGAAACAGGATGGAAACAACTTCCCCACCCGCGGCACGGCCCGGCTCGGCCCGGCCCGGGGGCGGCTCCGGCGGGGCCGCGGCTCAGCTCACCTGCGGACGGCTCTGCCTGAGGGGCGGCGGGAGCGCGCAGGGTCCGTGAGGGGCGGCGGGAGCGCGCAGGGTCCGTGAGGGGCGGCGGGAGCGCGCGGTGTCCGTGAGGGGCGGC
>JANRGV010000057.1:5291905-5320208 GCA_024734035.1 Alethe castanea | reverse complement strand
GGAGCGCGCAGCGCCCGCGGGTCCCGGGGCGGGGCGGGGCGGCGGCGGGAACGCGGCTGCGCGCGCGTCCCCCCCCTCACGGGAGCTGAGGGAGCGTGTGAGGGGGGTCGGTGACCCGGATGGAGAGAGGGAAAGGAGGGAGGGAGGCAGGCAGGCGGGGGCTCTGCGCATGCCCCGGCCCCGCTGAGGGGTCGCGCTGCTGAGGGGCCGCGCGGTCCCGGCTCCGCCGCCGCCGCCTCCCTCGGGGCGCATTAGGCGGTCTAAAAGCGCTCTGGGAACACTTCGAGTGCTGTTTGTGTGGCACTGATCCAGCTCTGGAGAGGCGGCGGGAGCCGCAGGGTCCCTGTGGGAATGGCTGAGCTCAGAGCGATGAGAATTTATTTAAAAATGCTGCAAATCGACCTCGGAGCAGCGTCCGGACAAGGGGTTGGCGGCTGCTGAGGAGGAAGGAGCTGCCCAGAGCGGCTGTGGCTGCACCTGGATCCCTGGCAGTGCCCAAGGCCGGGTTGGAATTGGGCTGGAGCAGCCTGGGACAGTGGGAGCTGTCCCTGCCATGGCAGGGGTGGCACTGGGGGGGCTCTGAGCTCCCTTCCAGCCCAAACCGGGCTGGGATTCCGTGGTTCCTCCCTGGCATTAATCGGGATGGCTCTGCCGTCAGCCTCGGACAGCTGCCAGCTGGGAACAGTGACAGGTTGTGTCCTCGGTGTAAATCACAGCTTAATCCAGCCATGAGATGGTTTCAGACAGCCATCATCTGAGCCGGAGGATACATCAGTACCTGTGCACTTTTACCTCTAAAGAAAGCACAACTTCACATCCTTTCTTTGGTTTTTCACAACAAACCCACACAAAACTATTGCATTTCACTGACACAAATATTGCATGCAACAGCTTCATCCTCACTTGGAAAGACAGAAGACAGCGTGGGTTTGTGATATAAGTAGTGAAATTTCTGTGGCTGAAATACTATCTTTTAAATTGCAGAAGCAGATAGACAGGGAGGCTTCTCTACCAGGTGATTTGTCCACCTTTCCCTCGTAAGCAAACAGCCCAGCAGATCTTACTTTAGGAAAGGTAAGATCAGTCTCCCCTGTCCAGGTAAAGGGACTCTACAGTGTAGATGCAGTGCAAATTCAGGTGGTAATGGGTCACTCTCCATCCTCAGCCCTCCCTTGCTGCAATCTCCTGCTTTATCGATTCAATACCACATTTTCCCTTCGGGCCAGCAATATATTCTGCTTTAATAACACTAACTGCAACATTTGCGTCCACTTCAGTGGCATTTAAAGTACTCTGTCTCTTGCAATAACACCTCGGTTGTAGCACTCCTGTAACACTCCTGACATTAATGGCACATCTTTGTATCAGCACTTAAACACTTGTAATATAACCCACAAACCCTTGAATGGTGGACGTTAACAAAGTACTACCACATTTATCAGAAATTCTGGGGATTAGAATCCAGGGATTCAGTGGATTTCAACACCGAGGCTGCCCTTGGGTTGTTTGTCTTTTCTCCGTTTGTGGTTTGGGACCCCAGGAGATACATTTAATTAAAAGTATCCTGAGGGTTATCCTCTGCTTCTCCCCATGGACTGTAAACCCATCTGGTGAGTGTTAATTAGGTCAGCAAGCAGTCGATTAAGCTAAATTGCCATTTTTCTGTCTCTCTTACTGCAGTCCTGTATCCCAGACACGGTGCCCTGTGGCTCAGGGATGACACCTCCCACAGCAGAGCATTCCCAGCTCTTACCAGAGGGTTTGGATGTCTCCAAGAAGCTCAATTTCAGTAAAAAACATCACTGATCTTGTGTTTGTGTCCCTCCTCCTTCCTTAGATCATGATTTCAAGCTCTTCTCCAAAATATTAAATGCTAATTTTTTTGAAGCCCTGTAAAATGAAGTTTTAAAAGTGAATTGCATGTTTGCTGCAGCTGACCCCAAATATGTGGAGACTCCTGTGAAACTGGGAGCATTAGCAATGCTGTAACAATCTGCATTTCACTTACAAGCATCCTGTTAAAAACAGACACAGAGCTCTTTCAGTACAAACTTTAGTCACCTAAATCCTGTCTTAACTTCTCCCAACACATTTTTGGTCAATTAAACCTCTACCAGGAGAATGGAGCAAGTCAGAATTCCATAGAATTCCACAATCTTTTATTCAAAGTTTCATTTTACCACAATCTTTTATTCAAAGTTTGGTTTCATTTGTCTCACCTGAAAGACAAATAGAATTAAACAGACATGCAACACTGCCTGTGAAAAATGAAGCAATTGTCCTTTGTAGTGCAAGAGTGTAAAGCTTGATTTATTTACACATTTTAAGGTGAAAGGAGAATGGTGTAGGCAGATCATTTTATACATTCAGCTGTGCTCCACAGAGTTAAGTTACACATAAAATACACACTGAGGATCTTTTAAGTGCTCTGTGCATCCAGAAGCCACAGGGTGGAGGTAAGGGATGTCAGTTCACACTGGGTATAGAAGCCAAGGGATGAACCCAAGGAGCTGCTCCTTCACCAGGGTGCTGGAACAGCTCCTGGTGCTGAGAAATCCTTCCCATTTGGCACCTGGGGGTGCTGTGCCATGTGCAGGGTCCTGCATGAGCCCTGCAGTGCTGACATGCACACATCAGAGCGTGCTGTACAACACTTAAATCACTTTTCACCCTGGAATGAGGCACAGGGCTCCTCTCCTTTAAACCTTCCTGTGCTGCTCAGCTGTAAGTATTTGCTGCAATGCCATTGTCACCTCAAACTAACAAATATTCTGGGAAAAGCTCAGTGTGAGGTGTTTCAGCTTCTCTGCACTAGAAGGGAGGTGAGGAGTTTAATTCACTCCTGAAAGAGCCAGAAATAGCACAAAGTCCTTCAGTCAAGTTTAAACAAGATACTTGGTTTCTCTGGGCCCTGCTCATGCCTTTTCTTAGGCTGAAGAGCAGAAAATAACATTTTTTGGAAGACTGGGGAAAAAAGCAAGAAAGAGGGAAGTGCATAAAATGAAACAAACAAACCAAACCAACGCCACTTTAACATTCCAGTGTTGAACAGCAGCAGCAAACAGGAGTGAGGTGCAGCCCCTCAGTCCTACCCCTACATCAGTCGTGGAGCTGAGGCCCAAGGAACACCCCAGGCTCCACTGCTGTGGCACAATAATCAAAAATATTGTGATTTATGTGCTGTAGAAACAGACAGCACCTCCAGTGGAGGCCTTTGGCAGGAAGTTTCCAGAATCAAACAAAGGGAGATTTCTCTGTGGCTGCAGGTAAAGGCAACTGTCATTATTAAGTAGAATTATTTGAGCACACAGAGACTGTGCAAATAAAACATGGTTATGTAAAGCTTTGGAGCAAGACTTGCCTTCAGAATCTTTGCAAAGGAAGGGCCAAACCCACACAATGACACAAAAGCTCAGCTCTGGCTGGGGGCAGTTTCACTCAGAGAAGGGCTCTGTGCAGGGAGCAAGGTCAGGAACTGGGCTCAGGCTCAGAACTGGGGAGTTTACAGCAAAAGCAGCCCTGAAGCAGCCAGAGAGCAGCACAGCAGCCCAGAGCAGCTCTGTCCCTGGCACTGTGTCCCTCTCTCAGGGTGTCAGGGCTGTGCTGAGCAGGAAAACCCAAAGCAGGCGTTTATGGCTGCACATCTGTGCTCCAGCCACCTGCTGGGTTTAAACCCTGCACATCCTGACCTGCATGTCAGCAGCCAAACATTTAAACCCTTCTGATGAATTATTTTCTACCACCTAATTAACCACAGAGAATATAGCCATGGAACAAGTGTGTGCTGTAGCACAGCTTGTTTTCAGACTCTGTTCTGTGGCTGCAGAACCAACAGGTCAGAACAGGCAGATTAAATGGGAAGAGATAAGGAATTCCTGTGCCCTTCCCATTCAGCCTCCCTGCACTGCTTCATTCTGCTTTGTCAATGAACAAAAGCTGCCCATAAATTCACCAGCAATCGATGACCACATCCCAAGGCAGTAAATCAGTGTCACTGCACCCCAGTGATGAATGCTCTGGCAGCAGGGGCCCATTAACATCCTTATCTTGCTTAATCACAAATGAAGTATTGAGGGTGAAAGGAAAGCTGTTATTTCTTGAGGTTCCCTAAGTTCCAGTGCAGGGGATGCCACTGATAAGATCTGAATTGTGCCCAGCTGGTGAAGAAACGTGGGTACAGCCCCAGGGCACCTCCCCTGTGCAGGGGGAGTTTATTCTTCTAAGCTGCACAAAAATGCCAAAGCAATCCAAAGTATACCCAGATTGAATCAGTCTGCAGAGCTGGCAAAGCAAACAAATGCAAAGGAACAGTTCTGTTGTCATTTACAACAAGGAGAACCTGGAATAATCATGTGCAGGTCAGAGGAGTTGTTGGGAATTTCTGGCAGTGGGAACAGAAACTGGCCATGAGTCAATTTAAGAAATAAAAATAAAAATAAAAAAATTCAGAAAGACACTGTTCCAAATCTCAGATAGTCCCAAACTCCCTGGTATTGGGGGAATCACTTAAAAATACACAGAACATGAGCACTATTCCTTTCAAATAAAGTTCCAGGGTCCTGGAGACTCCACTGAACAGACAACCCAAGCAACATTGAGTGGACTTAAAATTCAGTTTCCCAGCAAAATACCCCAATTTTAGAGCAGCCAGTGCTATCAAAGTGCCAGGATAACCAGTGAATGTTGTACTTTGTCCTCTCACTTGACAGTTCCCCATTCTCCCCCAGTATCAGCTCCTGGCCATCTCCTGGAAGCTGGAGAGATAAACATCAAAGTACACAAAGCTCCATTATCCTCACAGGCCTCAGTGAGTGCTGGGCTGTGCAGCTTCTCTCCTCAGGCCATCCACAATAGTAGACAAGTCTTGTTTTTCCTTTTTATAAAAGGAAAAAAAGGGGGGAGGACCCCAGCTTACATCACCTGAACTGAGCTTTTGAACTAAGGAACTTCAGTATCTTTAAGTAGTTTGGACCACTAAAGTTGGAGATCCTGCCTCTATCAGAAAGAAAATAAATAAACAGGATAAAGAATTCAGATTTTGTCCAAAATTACAGAAATTCCCCACCAGACAGAGTCACATCATTCTCATTTCTCCTTGTCCTCATCCTTTATAGTGCTTCCTCTGCACCATTTAATCCAACTTGAAGCTCCTGCTATGAAACCAGAAACTGGCAAATCATCTCTGTTCTAAGCCATATAATCCAGTGGTGCTCTAAAAACCCCCACCCTCAGAATAGAAGTGCCCAAAATTGGTGGGTTGAAGGGATAAAGTGTTCAAAGTGTTCACTCTCACCAGTTCTGCTGCTCTAAACACACAGCAAGTTCCAGTGGTGCTGCTTCAAAACAATTCCATTTATTGCTGTGTCAGTGGAGCTCTGTGGTCACACCAGGATTTAGAGCCTTCCTGGAAATCTGTCACAGTCCCTGTAAATGAAAGATTAAATCCTGTCCTCCTCTCTCTGTGAGCAGCTCCTGAAAACTTGTCTGGAGATAAAACCACTCCCAGCAGGGCTGGAAACTGCACAGTCACTTCTCCTCCACAGCATCTCATCACTTCCACAGTGCTGCACTCACCATTCCATCACTCCACACTCCCAGCCAGCAGAATTCCATGCACAACTGGCATCTGCTTCCTGCCAAGTCCTTTCAACTTCCCAACTAGAAAAAGTTCTTTATTTTAATAATCAGCCTGGAAAGTTCAGCTCCAGACGAGCTTGAAACTCTTCTCAATGTCAGCTTTATGCTTGCTGCTATTTGAGCAGGTAAATAAATGCAGGTCAGACTCTGCTCAGCCCCTGAGGGTCACTCACTCCTTCTTGCTGTGCTCCAGCAGCCTGTAGGGAGGGGCAGGGCCCCCCCTGGGCCCGTGCTGCTCCTGCACGATGGGCAGCGTGGCTGGGCTGTAGATTTCTGGCATGCTGTCGTTGTTCTCCAGGGCCCCGTAGGAGAAAGAGGCTTTGAGGTCAGGCTGCACTGCAATGCCCTTGTCGTGCATGTTCTGCATGCCTGCAAGAGCAGAGGCATGCATTAGGGACAAAAGTGCATTTCTCCTGCTCTCTGTTCAGCCAGGAAATGAGGAGTCCCTGAGGCTCATCAGCTCCTCGGGTGGTAAATCAGAGACAGGATGGGTTTGTGCTCAGCCCTGGAGCAGCTGATGGACAGAGAAGCTCCAGGTGAATGAGGGATGGCTCTCAGTTATCCATCAAGTGCTGCAGATCTTCCACACAGCTCACCACAGAGCTCAGCTGTGCTTCCCAAAGGAAACTTCTGCTCCTCTGCCTCACTTCTGAGCCATCCCCCAGTCAGCTCTTCCTGCTGCACTGAGCCCAATCCCAATCCCAATCCAGTTCATATTCCCAGTACCACTGCCTGCCCAGCCAGCCCTGCCCAGAGGCACGGCCTGAGCCCTCCCTGTGCAGCCCAGGCCTGAAGAGAGGGATGGAGCCTGCTTTGGTTACCTGGCATGGCATCCATTGAGATGTAGGGCTCGAAGGGGACAGGCTTCTTCCTATTCCTCGTGATCAGGAAAACTCCCAGGAATGCTATCAGGCACCTGAGGGAGGAGAAAGGATCCCTGAGATCCCTGGCAAGGGAGAGCACAGAATATTCCATCCAGAATTCAAGCTCTGCCAAGCCAGAATCCCAGGGCTCTGTTCAAGCTAAGCCCCTTGAGCAGCACTGGAACATCCCCAGCACAACTTCACCTTTTCTCTATCAAACACAGGGAAAAGTTTTCATGTTAATTAATTAATTAACCTTGACTAACTGCAGAGGAAAGGAAGCACAGCAACATTTGGTTTTGCTTTGATGGAATTCCAGGATTTAGTAGCCTGACCTTTCCAAGGCTCCCAGTAAACACTGGGAACAATCCAAGATGCAGCTCAGAACAATCATCTCCCAATTGTTTGGGGGTTTTTTTTTTCTGTACTTATCTAAAAGCCATTTGAGAATGTCCCCTGATTATGGAGAGCTAATCACACCTAAACACTGAGTTACACAGGAAATGTTTCCCTGATCAGATCTGCATTGTGCCTTCTCCATGCTCTAAAAACTCCAGAAGTCAGACACAGTTCAGAGAAGGTGCAAAACCTGAAATAAAGTTCCCAGAGAGGGTTTCTTTGGGTTATTTTACAATTCTTCCAGCTCCATGAGCAGGCAGCTTGAAAACCAAGCCATATGCTCAGCACCCAAGCTGATCCCCAGGATTTAGTGATTAATTGTTGTGTAATTGTGCATTACCAAGGGTTACATGAATTTTTCCAAACCCAGCACTGAGCTCTAAGGGCCACTCTGCTCTGACAAAGAAATGCTTTCAGCCTTTTCTCCAAGACTTTGCTCCTTTAACAGATAGGTATTTTTAAAACAGATATGTATTTTTAAAATTTGAGTCACATGAAGCAACAGTTTTCTGTCAGGGAGACCTGGAGCACTTACCCCAGTGCAAACATACAAATGTGGAGAACATCTTCACCCATGAAGTCCAGGTAAAAAGTTGCTCCTTGAAAAGGAAATCATTCATTACATCTTCCCAATTCCACCTTCAGCCAGAACCCACATCAGCCAGGATTCCTATTTTTATAGCCAGCACCTTTGTTTATTTAATGATCTTAAAATAGGTGTCCTGATTTCTATTTTAACACAAATTCTTGACAAATCTTTCTGAGTTTCACTACCAAAATAGTTCTGCTGGTGTCACTAACAGAGATGCAAGTGAGCCTGTGCAGCATTAACATTTTGGAATGATGAAACAAATTGGATTTAACTACAAAAAGAAGCAAATTTTTGACCCCAAACAACAACAACCAGCTCCAATCTCTAGAAGTGTCCTGGATGGCAGCAGGACACACGTTCTGCCTCCTGCTCTTTACATTTTAATGTAAAGAAAATAAAGTAAAAAATAAATAACAAGGAAACATTTTACCTACACATCTAAGAACACATATTGAATGAGGAACAGTCTCAAATATAAATTCCCCTGCACTTTAAACAAATGACAGCACTGAACAGAAAATTTTAACACAGCCTAATGGGATAATTCACATTTTTAGAAAGGAAAAAAAACCCAAACAAAGCCACAGCAGATAAGAGAGGACAAAAAAATAGAAGTCATCATATTGCTGAGTATTCACCTTCTTCAGGAGAATTATTTTCCAAAATCTTTTGCCCTTTTTTAGAGAAGTTTGTGCAGTTACCTGCTGAGATTGCTGCTGTGGTGGACAGGATGTAGCCAATGCTGGAGATCTGAGCTGAGTCATAGAGCTGGGAGGCTTGAGCTAAAAACCTGCAACACAATCACAGCAACAGGGGCTGATTGGGAAGGAGCCTTTTTTTGGAAACACCTTTCAAAAGTGATGCATAAATGTAAGGAAAATCATTCTTTTTCTCACTGAACAGCAGCAGCAGCAGCAAGGCTTGGAATGAATAAAAAGGACAGAAGAGGGAGGATTGTGGCTGCACTGAAATTGCTGCCCAACCTCAGGCCAGAGCGTCCCTCATATTTTGAGAAGCCTTTTATCCCTGCTGCTACCAGCTTTTTATGTTATTGCAAGTACAAAGGGGAAAAAAAAAGCTAAAAATAAACACATTATCAACAACACCTTGATTTTAAATACTGCATTTGACTGGCCACCATTTCAGCCCTAAAATTGTTTGGTAAATACTTGAATGGTGGCATGAAAACCACCTGGCAGTGTCACTTTGTGGAAAAGCAAAGACCACCCAGGCTGCTGGGACAGATCACAGGAAAGAATGGATAATTCTCTGATTTTAACAGATATTTTTGGCCTGGTAACAACCAGCTCCTGAGCCACCCCCCACCCAGCTGCAGCCAGAGAGAGGAGTGCTTACGTGGCCTGGTAGATGGCTGTGGCAGCCATGCACACCAACATGATGTAGAAGATGGGGGAGTCCAGCTGCAGGAACCCCTGGATGGACACCAGCAGCATCCCAGCCACAGCCTTCACTGTCAGCACGGTCATGGAACCTGGGGGGGCACCACACTCACCTGGGGCAGCTGCAGGAACACCCCACACCCCACACACCTGAGCCTGCTCCTGCCAGCCCCAGCCAGGCATGCCAAGTGCCCTGCCTGCCACCAGCTCTGCCCACAAAGCCACCACTGCAAGCTCCAAGGAATCACTGAACCCTTCTCTATCAGCCTCTACAGAACTGGGAGCATTTGCTGGTTTTGTCAGTGTTTAAAGAGTGGTGTGCAATTAGATGATGGGAGGATACAGTTTTCCATTTGATTTGGTTGATAAAGCCAAGGAAGTCTCCAAAACAAGAGTTTTCCTTTCTTGAAAGTTGGGCCATTCAGAATTAGGGCAGTTGGTTTTGTAATTCATGGAACCTCTGAGGCACCACTGAAATCCAGCCCCAAACAGCTCAAAAAAACCAAAAAGAGTAAAAGAAAAGACACTGCAGGAGATGAAGGTGCATAAACAGCAAAAAATGAGGGCTGTGACACAGATTTCAGCATGGCAGACTTGCTATTACTCATCCTTTTAAAAGTTTAATTGATTATAATTTCTATTTAAAAAAAAAATTATTGCAAGTGTAAATCCAAAGTCACTGCAGGATCCCAGAGTGGGATATCAGAATCATCAGGGACTCAGTTTCACAGGGACAAGCTGGGGTGGCAGAGGATTCCTCATTTCTTTAACCACACAGCAAATCTGAACAGAGCTAAGACAATTCTTGTAGGTCAAATCCTCTCTTTCACCCACTGAATGCCACCCTTTGTGTGCCCAGATTAAAATTAAGAACACTAATAAATAACCTGCACTTTCTGTGCTTGGCAGATTATTTGTCTGATGGAGAATAAGCCTTAATTGTTCAAAGGTCATTTGCAAAGACCCTAAACACCAGCTCCAGGAACATTTCTGGAGGAAATTAGTGCATTTCATGGCATTAATTAAATCAATATAATCCCCTGCATGCCTCAATTTACTGTTTAAAGATCTTACAAGTCCATATCAACTTACCCAGCAAAGCAACCAACAGGAGAATAATGACAATGTAGTTTGCATTTCTCTCCTTGTAAAAATACAGGAGAAGACAGAAAGCAATGATCTCCACAAGCTACAAAAGAGAGAAATGAGAATATTAGAGATGCAGAGCACATGGGGTTGGCAGTAAATGACATTCTGAGCCAATCAAAAATTAGAATAGGGTAAATCAAAGGGAAATGGGGATCCCACACAATTATAGATCAAATTCAGCATCATCTCAGACTGCAATTAGAGGAGATATTCAGCAGCCTCTTGCAGAACAGGAAACACAAGGCACTTCTGGTGTTGGATTTGTGGTAAAGCAGCTGATCAAATAGTCCTGACTGAATATTCACAGGAGATCTCAGTCTGCTTTCTGCTCTGAGCTTCCACAAGTGATCCTGGGGCAATGGGCAAGATTATCTTCATTAAAACACAAATTTAATTGGATTTTCAATAAGAGATTTGTGGGTCCAGAGAAAATCAGTGTGGAAAAACCCCAAATTCAGGCACCAATAAATTTTCAGTCAGAGACATTTAATCCTACAGAATTCAGAGAAACAAAAGGAGCTGTGCACGTGTCTGACACCTGGAGAAGCTGTGCCAGGTTCCTGAGTGAACACAGAAAGAAAAACAATGCTGGAAATGAAACTGCCCCAAGGAGAAAACCTCCCCACCCTCCATGGCCCCTCACCATGTAGAGCAGGAATGGCCAGCTCACTAAATGCCTGGTGATGTTTTCTGCTGTCATCTTCTCGTGGCTGTTGGGTCCAAATGTCACCAGCAGGTAAGTGCCAACAACTGCCAGGCCACAGCCCACCAGGGACAGCACGTAACGCCCTGGGCACCACGGGAGAGCAAGGGTTAATGAGGGACTGGCATGCAGGGAGTTAAGGAATGAATGAATTAATCCCACAGGACCATCTGGGTGCTCCTCTAGGGGACTCCTGGGTGCCCTTCCTGCCCCCCCTCCCAAATACTGCAGCCCCCAGGGGCAGTGGGGGTGTGGGAGCTGAGACAAAGTTGGTACCAGGTGGCATCTGCTAAATAAAGAAATATCTGCTAAATAAAGAAATATCTGCTAAACAAAGGAAGCTCCAAGATGTGGGGCTGATCCTGCCTGGCACTGCCCACAGCCCTTTTTCCACTTCTGCAAACACCTCCATGTTCATGGAATTCAGCTCATTCCCTTGGGCCTGTTGCAGAATTAGGGCTGCAGCTTCAGCTTGTTTCTAAATTCTGTGAGGTTCAGGGGATTTGGCACAAGCCAGGAAAAAAACCCATCCATTTGTAATAAACAGTGGATGAGATGACACATTTAGTCCAAGAGGTGCTAATGAGACCTTGCCATCCCTGTAATTCTAATTCCTGAGGGGCCCTGCTGTGTGTGATGAATTGTAAACAAAGGAAAAATGAAAAGAAACTGTGGAACTTACTCAAAAATTCCTTTGGCTTCCATTTTTCTTTAATAAATATAATTCCTATGATTGCACTAGCTATGAAAAAAAAAGAAGAAAAAAAAAAAAGGAGAGAGAAACAGTGAATTCTGGAGTCAGGAATCTCCCACTGGAGCACACTCAGGCTCTTTCCTCCTTACCCACAATAGACACTGCACTGAGGGGCACAATCAGAGAGAGGGGAGCAAAGGCATAGGAGGAAAACACTGCCAGCTCTCCCAGCAGCAGCAGCAGCAATCCACTCCACCAGGTCTTGGTTCTGAAGTAAGCCCGGGGGTCCTTGGAGCCTGCCAGCCTGATGTGGCTGTATTTCTAGGCAGGAAAAGAAAATAAAGAGGCTTTGGCATGTTGGATTGATTATTTCAATGCAGGATGAGTATTTGCTTCAGGCACTCACCTGGAGGTTGAGGGCAATGCTGCTGACAAGATGCCCAAAAATAGCCAGAAGTGCCCCAATCAAGTTCTCCTGCAAAAACAAAGGGAACACACAATTATTGAATTTATTTACTGAATTTAGCCAAGGAACTCAAGGGTTTGCACACTTTAGAAGAGAGCAGACTTTAAAAACCACTCCTGAATCATGGAATAGCCTGGGTTGGAAGGGACCTTTAGAGGTCATCTGGTCCAACAGATAATAAATAAATAAAACCTGTTTGTCCTCCTCCCTTCCTACTGACATGGGGCACTTCAGATAAGAGCTGTGGCTGTGAACTCAGGTGCAAGATAAGACTCAACAGCCACTTTCTCCAACAGACTTCAATTAGTTTGCAGTTCCTCAGAGAGGAGGAAGATAAGGCTAAAAAAAACCCCACACCATCACTCATTCTTTCCTCTGAAAAACTCATTTATGAGGATTTTATTGCCCTGGAATTTGACAGAGAATGGATCAGGAGCCTCTGCTTCTCCACTTGTGACAGCTGCTGGTTCAGTCACTAATTCAGCCCATGTGATGAGGCAGCCCAATTATCACAGATTTTAGGCTGCTTTTTGTATAAAGCAGTTATTCCCAAAGTCACAGGAGACTGCTGACAGCTCCCAGCCAGTTCCCAACCTCTTCTGCACTGGCACTCAAAGCTCAGCAGCAATTCTCACACTCCAAAGATGGAATTTGAAATAAAGAAAGGATGTAAAGCAGGCTGAGTCACAAAAGAGATGTAAAGGAGGATTGAAGAGAAGAACCTGAGGCCACCAAACATTTGTGTGCTCCCAAAACTGCCTAAATCTCATTAAATGTCATTAGCACTGTTCCTTCAGCCCAGTCCTTACTTGGATTGATTTGGAATAACCCAGCCCACATTCAGATGTGAATATGAATAAAAGGACTAATCTAGAATTTCTCACCCACAGAAGAACTTCCAGATTTCAAATTCTTAGCAGCAGAACAAAAACCTCTTTATCAGAATGCACAAAAATAAGATTCACCCCAAACAACTTCACTCAAAACCACCTGAGAGAGGTTCCCAGGACAGACAGAGAAGGTGGCAGGAGGATGTCACTGTGTCACCACAGTGCAGAGTTCTCTGGGCTGTGACACCCCCAGGGCAACAGCACTTGGGTCACTTCCACAGGGGCCCAGGACTCAAAGGAAAAAAAAACAAAAACCCCTTTTAGCTGAGATTTTCTGAGCACCTTCAGAATCAGGGATTCAGAGGGAATTTAACTCTTCCCAGCTGGAAAACAAGGAGGAATTCCAGCCTTATGTGGGCTCACCCCTCTGGAATTCAAACACCTGAATGCACAGAGCAAACCAGAACCTCTGCTCTGTTACTGCTGCATGGCTTAGGCTGAAAAGGCACCTGTCAGAATCACTGCACCCAAACATCCCCACACATCCACACCTTCCCCCAGCTCCTCAGCTCTGCAGACACACAGTTTCTCTCTTTCTCTCACTGTGCACAGGATATGACACCCCAGGAATGGCTGAATACAAAGACAGAGCCCTTTCTGCAGAAAATAGCCCCAAAGCAGCATCATTATCAGCTCATTCCAATAATCAGGGACTTCTGGGGATGGAAACTTCCCTGCTGGGTGGGAAGCTGACCTTGTAGGAGAAGGAGTCTGTGTGTGGCTGCACAGAAACTGCTGCTGTGGCCAACGGGAGCTGCTGCAGCTGCAGACTGGGGCTGTTGCCTCCTTCCATTTTGGGGTTGTTTTTTGGTTTTGCTTTTCAGCCTTCTTGATGCTGGAAGTTCTCTTTAAAGAAGAGACTCGGACCTTGCTGGAACCAACTTCTCCCTGCCATCCATCCTGTTCCCTTGGGCAAGTTCAGGGAAGCACAAACAAGTCCTGCTGCTTCCCTTCCCCTGCCCTGTCTCAGGGTGGGCACCACAGGCACGAAGGAGGGTGGGTGAGCCACTGTCTCCAGTCAGTGAAACAGCAGGGTTATGTTCCTTCAAAGTCAATCTAAGGGGAAAAAAAAGAAATAAAAAGCAAAGACTTAGATCAAATAAATCAGTGGTCCAAAACCTGCAGTGAAGGATAGACCCCAGAATCAAACTCACAGCTGCACATACAGCAGGAAAGCAGATTTCAAATATTTTCTTAGAAAGCCTTGGACAGAAATTCAGAGACTTTGCTTTACAAGCTCTTGAGAGCTGGCTGGGCCCCAGGGGTGACACACTCAGCTGGCATTTAACAGCACCACAAAGGCTCTCGAGTCCTTCAAGCCCTGCTTCTCATTTCCCTCCTCCTGAAGCTCCAGTTTGTTCGGAGCAGCGCTCCGTGAGTCACCCCATCCCCACGTGCTGGGCATGACAGCGAGCACAGAGGTCAGGCCAGGGGAATCCCTGCCAGCAGCGCGGATTCCTCAGAGCCCCAATTCCCCGGAGCCAAACTCGCTGGAGGCGAGACCCGCGCAGGGCCGGGATTCCCAGCCCGACCCCCGACACTGCCCGCGGTCACCCCGGCAGCGGGACCCGTCCCTCTCACCCTCCCTCAGGCAGCCCCAGCGTGGGGGCACAACAGCCACGAAAGGGAAAAAATAAAAATTAAATGTGAGGGGATGGGGCAGCAAATCCCCGTCCCATCGTCAGCGAGCCTTGCCCGGGCAGCGCAGAGCGTCCAGACACCCCCGGGCCGGGGCACGGGGTGTTCACACCAAACCCTCCGCGGCACCGGCCCCGCTCCTGCCGCTCCCCGGCCCCGCAACTCACCGGCCCCGCCGCTCACCCCAGCCCGGCCCCGGCCTCCAGCTCCTGGTCCTGCTCGAGCACCGCGGCCGCTTCCTGCCCGGCGCATCCGATTGGTCCCCAGCGCTGTCAATCAAAGCCCGGCCCCAAGGCGGACGCCAGGATTGGCTGCCGCGCGGAGGTGGGGTCTGCTCCAGCCTATGGGCGCTGGGCTCTGAGGAGCTGGGCGGAAGAAGCGGCGTTCCGCCGCTCGGTTAAACCCTCGGGCCCTGCCCGGAGCTCCGGGCGCTCCCTGGCCCAGAGCTGCAGGGAGAGCTGCAGGAACAGCCGCGGTCCCGCGCTGTTCCCCGCTTTGCCCCGGTGGGACCCGTTCCTCCCGCTCTCCCCGTTTGCGCGGCTCCCAGTGCCGCGAACAGCAGCTGGAGCCACCTTAAGGCGCATGCACAAAGCGCCTCCACCGAGCCACCTTAAATCAGCCGCTGTGGCTCTGAGAGCTCGCCTGTGATTGGGCGCCTGTCGCAGTGTCAAAGTAACAGGCACGCTGATTGGAGGAGAGTTGAGGTTGCTGTTGTCTCGGCAACCGGGTGTCCGCATTCCCGGGGAATAAAAAAAAACCTGGGAAATAAAAAAATTTAAAAAAAAAAGTCTCAATCAAAGGGATTTCAGTATAACCAAGTGAGTAACAAAAATGTTTGAATTTTATGAGGGTTTTTTTTTTTGCCACTGATACTGATCCAAGACAAGAATAACAACCAAGTTTAGATCAAGGTCATTAAATTAACTTTGTAATCACTACTGGTAACGAGAAATAGTAATGCAATATGAGTGGTTTAAGCCTGGAAATGACTCCAGGTAAATGACCTCATTTGTGCCATTTCCCTGTCTCCCACCCACCAGCTCTGGCCCTCTTTTTCCCAAGTTTTTGAGCCCTCCAGGACACACACGCTGCATTTCTTCAGGTGCACATTCAGAGCACTCGGCGGAGTTAATCCTTGTGCAGGGACACCCCAGGGACCCCTCTGTCTGCCTTGTGCCGCCCTTCCCGGGGATCACTGACTGTCAGGAATTAGTTTCTTTCTTTCCTTCCCTCCTTCCACCAGCAGAGGGAAGCAGAAAGATGCGTTAAAGCCGCAGCGCTGTCCCAGCCCGCTCCCGGCCCGGCTCCTTTTCAAGCCCAGCCAACACTCGCAGGTGCCAAGGGCCTCCTGGGCTTTCTGGATGCACCTTCGCAGCTGCTTCCTCAGCTGGGGGAAGGAGGATGCCCTTCCACAACCTTCCACTGTCTGGGGACTAGGTGGTAACCCCAGAACTGCCAAAATTACGTACATGAAGGATTTCTGAAACTCAGTACTGGGTATGTAAAGTAGGTAAATCAAGGCAGTGTTTGGCATCTTCTCCTGCCTTTGGCATCTCCTCTTTCTTCTCCTTCCTTTGATGTCTTGCTCCTTGCTTGTCTCTCCCATCTCAGTGATATCAGGAGTGCATTATCTCAGGGTTGAATAACAGCAATCAAGGACGTAAAGGACATTAAAAAAAAAAAAAAAAAAAAAAAGGATGAGGGGAAAATGATCAAGGTGGAGAAGTTGCTTAAAGACTTTGTGTAGGCGCCATCAGTCTGCCTGGTCAGCTTCCAGCAGTGCCAGCTGACCTGATGCTGAGCTGTGACTAAAGCAGAGTCTGCAGGGAGCTTCACGAAGCACTCCCTTCCCTTTGAGAATTTCCTGCTTGAAGGGCAGAGTGGGCAGGAGGCCAGACCACAAACTACACAAGGGCTTGGCTGCTTCTCCTAGGCTTTATCCCTGGAGAAGAGTTCCTGCAGCAGGTCAGGAGGGGAAGCACTGGACCCATCAACACCAGACCTTTTGGGGGCTGCTGGCTTGGTTTCCCCCACCTGAAGGACTTGGCTGTGTCCCCCTCAGCCATTCTGGAGCACACTGAGTCAGGGATAAATGCCAGGATGGGAAGTCACCCACGTGTAATTTAGGCAGTGGAAAGAGCTTGTTTGCCTCTCAGTGCCTGACCTAGAACACCAGGCAGGTGACTTGACCCACTTGTGTCACTGTGCCACTCACCCCTGCCTGCACACATCCCTGCAGGAGCCAGGGATGCAGCACAGTGCCCCTTGCATCACCCAAACACCATCCCAGGCACTCTGAGGGCACTCTGGGGCGTGCAGGAGCTGAATCTCCAGGGGTGTGGAGGTGCCTGATCTCCAATTACCCTCAGCAGCACCGAGGTGGTGATGGAAGTGCCAAACCCAGAGCTGGATGCACAGGAGGAAGGGCTCAGAGCCTTTCCCTGGCACGTGCTGCCCTGGAAGGAATCAGGAACTGCCCTGCCTGGCAGGGATTGCATCCAGCCCTCCCAAGCCTGGCAGCACCAGGGCAGAAGGAGCTTGCAGATGCAGTTTTTTATCAGCTGCTCTGGAAACCTGCTGCAATTTTAATAATCAGCCCCAGCAGAATTGGGCAGGTCCTGCTTCCCTCAGCACAGCCCTGCTGGCCACAGAGCACGGGCTGGACAACCTCAGGCACATGGCAGGGCCACGTGGAGATGGACCCGTGGCCAGGGCACTGCAGGCTCTGTTCTGGTTCTGGTTGTGGGTAAGGAACAGCTGGCTCAGGATCCCTGCAGATGAACCCCCAGACCACATCTTCAGAAATCTCCTGTCATTTTGGAGCAGCCCAAGTCAGAGCAGCTCTGCCGAAATTCACCGAGTTGCATCACACACACTTCAAATTTTGATCTGTCCTGAAGCGTTTTCCTACAAAGAAAAATAAAGGGAAAAGATGATTTGTGCTCAGCTGTTTGATAACTCAGGGGGCATTTTTACAGGAAAACCTGAATCCACCAGAATAGTGAGTGCACATAAGAACTGGGGACTGATTCCTTGGGTCTGTTTCCTTGCAAAGCTCTCCCAGTTTTCTGGAGGTGGCCCATATTTGGGGTTTGTTATTTTTAGCACCATAGTAGCACCGTTCCACTTGTCCGTGCTTGCAGCCAGGAGCAGCTCAGCTGAGGGAGGGAAAGGAGCAGGAGGAGTTCCCTGTGATCTCACTGTAAATCAGCACCTCCTGCAGCAGCCAGCACTGCTGCCCACTCCCTACCACTCTTCCTTCAGCCCTTTGTGAGGCCAAGCAGAGCAGGAGCCTCCATTCCCTTCCCACCATTCCTGGTTGTTCCTTGAGGGATTTGAGTCATTCCAGGGTTGCTGCTGCTGTGGCCAAGCACAGGTTCCATCTGGATGGGGTTTTTCATCAGCCTGTGGCTCATCCATTCCCCCTCTTTGAGCCTCATCTTCCCTGCTCCTTCTTGCTCCTGCCAAACAGAGTTAAATCCCTCCATCCCCATGTCTGGATGAGTGGAATTGTGCCCCAGCTGCCCATTGCCTCGTTCTTCCATCCCAGACCTTGCCCTGTTCTCTTTGCCTCCTGTGCCATTCAGGAGGGGCATCAGATCAGTGCCAGAATCCAACTCTCAAATCACCAGGACAGGAACCAAGGCACCTCCAGAGTATTTTCCATTGGTAACTGGCAGACAAGACCATTAATGAAGTTCTACAATGTTCCTAAAGATCAGCTCTTCCCATGCTACACACTGGAATAATTTCACTTTTGTGTTACTATAAAACTGTTCCTTTTATTGTATGTGGTCCCAGACCTTCCAATTCCCACTGGGATTGGCAGAAGTGGGACATGAAGGGCACTCAGCCCTGCTTGGGACCACATCTGAGAAGCTGGAGGGATCACATACAACACAGGCAGGGCTGCATTTATTTGGCTCTATAAATAGAATCCTGCCCAGTCCTCTTTTTGAAAAGCCCAGGAAAACAAGAGAGGCAGCAAAGGTGTGGTACTGCAAATAAAGCATTCTGCCCACATGCTGCTTTAATTAGGCCCAGCTCAGAAGTTACTGGTGAGATTTCAGATGTGCTGTGGCTCCCAGTCTATACAAATTGCTCTGTAGACAGCAGAGAAATTTGATCTTTCTCATCCCCAGAATCACTCAGCTTTCCATGCAACAGGAGGATTGCATTAAAGGATTAAAATTTGGAAATTCTGAAGGCACCTACCTCGATGCACAGTTCAAATTAAAGCATGAAATCCATGATTTGAAAAGCAATACAGGAAATCCAATAATACCAGCACTGATGGTGCTGGAATGGTGGGTTTGGTTCTGGCCACCCTAACTAAAAAAGGCACTGGCAGGTGACACTGGGGACACTGCTGGGCTCAGGGTCACACCTGGGGACACTGCTGGGCTCAGGTCTGTGCCAGGGTCACTCCTGGGGACACTGCTGGGGAGCTGTGCCAGTTCCTCCAGCTCAGCACCTGCCTTAGGTTGAGTTCCTCAAGTCCTGCTGATTCACCCTTGTGCAAGTCACTTAACTGTTCTGTGCCTGCTGCCCAGCCCTGCAGGTGCCCAGGCTGCAGCAGGGTGTTGTAAGCCCTCAGCCACAGGAATTCAGGCTGTTTTGAGATGTGGGAGCTGTTAACAGAGCCCTGAGTGTCATTACCCATTATCAGATGTTTGTAATAACATACACACACCTCCTGGGCTGCTTTGTCCCTTTCAGTGGTGTCTTGCTGTAGTCTGATTGCTTGGGGATTGTTTTGTTATTTCTAGAGAGAGTTTTTGAGTTTTTCCCCCCCATTTTGAGCCACTCCCCAGTGAGCTGTCCCCTCTCAGGCTGTCCTGGAGCAGCCCCATCCCTGTGCTGAGGCAGACTCCAGAACATGTGATGACTTTGCAGAGCTGCTTAACACCGAGTGAAGACACAACTTAATCAGCTTAATAAGCTGCCACTCACCAGCTGAGACACCTTCCCTGGCTGCATGCACCCTCCTGAAGCAATCCATGCTTTCACAGTCACCTGTGGTGTTTACACATCAGCAGAGCTGTTTTCCCTCCCAGTTTGGGTGTGCAGAGAGCGGTCCTGGGGCTCAGCTGCCCCAATCCTGCTCACTCACAGCCCCTGCCCTGGCACTCTGAACTCTGCTGCAGTGACTCAGGCTCAGCACCTGCCCCAGCATGTTCTCTGTTGATTAAACTGGTTTGCAGGCCATAATTATTTTCTCTATCATGGTATAATGGCTCTGCATCGTATTAATTTTAACATTGTAAGAATTTGCTTCTGGGAACGGCCTTCTTGAATTAATCACTGACTCATGATTTACTGGGGGAGATAATATCTAACCTACAAGAGGCAGAACAGGAAACTATCTATTTAAAAGATGGCAGTGGCTGATAATTTATGACTATAGACAAAGAGATATCTCAGAAGAAGAAGGTGGACAGATCCTGCAGTTTGGTGGTCACTGCTCTCACTCAGCAAAAAGGAACTTTTGTGCAGTCACTGGAGGATCTGTTTTTGAGTGACAGATTAAAATTGAGGGGGAAAGAAAAGAGTAAGAAACAAGGAAAAAGTGTCCAAGCAGACCTCAAAGCCATCCTCAGCTCTGGGACCAAACCCTGTGTTACAACAAAGGCAGTTCAACATTCCAGCATTTCACCAGCTTGCCATAGGAAACATGGGGAAAAAAAGTCAGGAAAAACGCATCATCCTTCTGTGTTTGAATGTGTAATGCAGAGGTTTTCTTACCCCTCTCCTCTCCAGCTTGAACTGGACACTCCCACATCACTGAGTGAGGCCTGGCCATCAGAGGTTTCCTCTCATTACAGTCCATTAGGAAAGTCAATCTGAGCAGTCAGCAATGAAAGCTTTAAATCCCAGGGGAAGCTGCAGGAGGTAAAGCTTCATCCTGAAGGATTTTATCCCCATTTCACTGAGATCTATTCTGTGATTTGGGGTAACTCTCATAACCCTCAGAACCACCTGACTGCAAGGACAGCAATTCCCACCTGGAATTCTGGGGCCCTGAACAAAATCAGACACGCAGAGGTGATGGAGGATGGTGGACACAGCAGCCACACACAGACATTTCCTGCCAGAGTGTCCTGGGCAGTCTCAGGGAGCCCTTCCCACCCTTGGGAAGCTCTCCCAGATTTTGGTGTGAGTGCTGCTGGCAGCTGAAACCGCTCACAGGGAGACAGCAGGGTTTCAAACGTGGGTTTGCCTTTGTTGGTCATCACCCACAGGTAAAGGCAATTCAAAGGCATCCCAAACCCTTTTTCCTCCTGAAACTCAGCATTTCTGCAAGCAAAGCATTACCACTTTTGCCCTGGCAGTGTTTGTGGCCCAAACCACACAAGGATTTAATTTGGGAAAATTTGGGAAATGGCTTTCTCCACATCCCTGAGCGTGGAGCTGGGAGGGAGGATGGTGGTGCTGCTCACCTTGGCTCTGCTCCCCATGGAGCACCTTCACACACAAATCCAGGACACTCCATGGGCTCTGGGAAGTTCCCTTTGAACCTCTGCTGGGAGAACCATCCAGAAACCACCCTGGCACTTTGGAGCAGCTGTAAGGAATCACCAGAACACCCCACAACACTGGAAATGCCAGAGGCTTCAGGAGAAGCCACACTGGTGCGTAATGAACCAAGCTCCAAAAGATCTCCTGGCCCTTTGCCCTCTGAGGGTGAGACCTGGGGTGAGCACAGAGTT
The DNA here is from genome assembly GCA_024734035.1 of Alethe castanea. Lineage (NCBI taxonomy): Eukaryota > Metazoa > Chordata > Aves > Passeriformes > Muscicapidae > Alethe > Alethe castanea. Next base: position 5,299,067 of record JANRGV010000057.1, on the reverse strand, counting down.
TATCTGACACAAACAGGGAGCTCTCCTGTTTGGTCCCCTGAAATTGCTAATGGTGCTTTTGTTCCTGTGCCCAGGACTGAGTTCAGTGTTGTCTTTTCAGTGTCCCTGGAAATCAGCTCTGCCCAGCACTTTTCCAGTCCAGCAGCAGCTTCCCCACAGGGTCCTGTCCCACCAGTTCCTTTCCTTTCTCACATTCCCTGCTGGGTGCACTCTCCTTCCTCAGTGCCTGGGCTGCTATTTACATCCTTTCCTGTTTGTCCTGTAGGTCATCCCAACATGGATTCCCTCACCAAGGGAGTAACATCCAGTCACAGACGGCCCACCTAATAAAGAGCAACAAATTTACTCCAGATTTACTCCAGTCTGCAGCCTCAGTCACACAGACCTACCAGGGAAACAAAGAAAACTCCTTGCAGGTGAGTGCAGCCTGGAAGACACCCCACTGCCATGGGATACACGAAAATCCATCCCAGGAGGGTGATCCCAGGGTGTCCCATGTGTCCTGGTCCAAAGGGGAGGGCTGTTGTCCCCAGGAAGTGGCTGGGAGGTGGCAGTGCCTGGAAGGGCAGTGTGGGCTGGGAACAGCCTGGGGCAGTGCATCAGGGGCCCTTTATCAGCTGATCTCCCAGACATTTACAAACAGTAATTAAACCTGCACCACCCTGGGATGTGGGGGCCACTTCTTGTCCCCATTGCACTGAGCAAGAAGCCAGAGCACACCTGACCTGGAAAAAGATTCCTCATATCCCAGGCAGAGGCTTTAGGCTGGGCTGGTTTTGTGCCTGAACTCTCCCCAGAGGAACACTGAGGATAAACACCCAAATCTGGGGAGCCATGGGCAGGAGTGGTGAGGGACACTCATGTCTGCACAGCACCCCAAGGCTGTGGATGAAACCTGGCCATTCCCCAGTGAGAGCTGGAGAGAGGATTGGAAATGTGCTGTATGGCAGCAAAACTGCCATTCCCAGGTTTCCATCCTGCCACCATTTCAGAGGGATGAAAAGGCATGATCAGAAACTCCCTTCTCCCAGGCCCTCCTAGCCCTTGGGATCCTCATGGGAAGACAAATAAATCCATCAGCAGATTGTTCAGAAACATTTATTGTCACCACGCAGTGACGTCTCCTGGCCTGAGATTAAGATCATCAATAAATTCCTGACTGTGGAAAAGAATGAGCCCATGAGAAAGCCCAGGGCTCTCCTTACCCAACAGGGAAATCTTTACTACATCTCTCAGCAGCTGGATCTTGTATCAGGGGTTTGGGGGAAAGGAAGCTGGGAGGGAAGCAATGCCAGGAGCGATTTGATAAGGACAGAGGGCTGGAGGAAAGGGCAAATTAAATATGAGGAGGGAAGATGCCCAGCCTGTGTTATCAGAAAACACACAAACACTCCACACCCAGCTCCTGGGTTAGAGCCTGCTCCCTCTGCTGTCCCAGGCAGTGGGAGAGCAGGAGAGGCTCCCAGCTGGGCTCCTTTGGCATCACTGCCCTGTTCAGCACTGTCTGCAGAGCCAGCAGCCAGCTCTGTGCAGGGCTGGACCATGGCAAACCCAGGTATTTACAACAAACATCACAGGCTGTCCTGAGTGCTTCCATTTCCCAAAGATTTTGGCCTAGGAGGATTAGGCATCACCCTGATGGCCACAAAGCAGCTCTAGAGGCCTCACTACCAGCTCCTTGTCCAGCTTGGCTGGCTCATATTTTACAATATTATTTTTAAAGGTAAGGTTGAAAAAATAAAAGCATGTTTGCAGTGTAAAAGCCATTAAAGCATCACTGACTGTCAGGGCTTTGGACAAACAGGTTCTGTGAGTTTGTGTGTGTGTAAAACTCACATCACTCTGACTGTTGGTACAACACATTCCAGCTGCAGAATTCCTCTCTTCCATGGGGGAATCAGTAGTATTGTAGAAGTTTTTGTTAGATAATAGTTAAAGGAAAATATGAAGTTCAATTATATGTTATGCTTATGCTTTTGCTTTGCTTGCTTTTAGTAGTACAGATTTGTTAATTAGCCAACTTAAAGTATGTGTTTAAGTAACTTCAGTTAATGTATTAAGTTTAAATACCATATGTCTGTCCAACACAACCCGAGGAAAACCCTTTTTCGCTTGTTTAGCTGTCCTTGTAGTTACATTGTTAATGCAAATCCGTGTGTGCTTTGCCATAACAGCCATTTGTCCCTGAGTGAAGCAGGTGAGGTTTTGCTTTGCTGAGGCCCAGAGCAGCAGCAGAACCCCCAGCACAGCCCTGGACACGCGTGGGTGTCCTGACAAAACACAGGATGCTGTTTTTCCCTTCACAGCCCTGCAGAGCCACACCACACAGCGAGCTCCCAGCTGCCTGCCCGATGATGCAAGCAGTGAATAAGCACGAATAAAGACACAGAAACTGGGTGTTGTTTGTAGAAGTGAGGAGCAGAGCCCTCCACCCAGCGCTGGGGATACCAGAGCTCTTGCACAACTCTGCTCTCAGCCTGCTGCTCCTTTTCATGCACCTCTGTCTCTGTGGGCACTTTTGCACCAGGAAGTTTCCCTTCCTCCCCAGCTGGGGGAGGAAGCAGCTCCTGGCCTGTGAGCAGCAGGGCTGGGATGCCAGAGTGGGATTCCTGCGTCAGGATTTCCCTCAGCCTCTGCTCACCATGAGCAGGCCTGTGCTGGCCTGCCAGGGCTGCCTCACAGGCAGCTAATTACTGCTACTGCCTTCTCAGGATTGGAAGATGATCATTAACTACAATTGGTTTGAAAGCTTCCAGTTTTGTAGATGTTGAGTAATTAAAACAACCAATGAGCTGCTCTGTGTTTTCATCTGAGAACTGCCAGGGCTGGAGTCACCCCGGAGGGGAATCAGTCCTGACCAGGGTGGGAATAAGGGACAAGGGCAGGGGGCAGATCCTGCTGGCTCAGGGATGAGCACTGGGGTCTGGCACAGCCCCTGTGGCACCCCCAGCTCCCAGAGCAGCTCAGGTGAACCTTTCTGAGCACAGAGCAGGCTCCTGGCAGCTCCCGGGGGAGCCCTTTGCAAAACACTCAGCGCTTTCACACGACCTTTGGTGCTCGGGGTGAAAATCGCCTTCATCGCTCCTATCTCAATCTTCAAAAGGAACTGGTGGGCTCCGGGCAAGGAGTCAGGAATGCTCTCACATATTTGGGAGCTCTGCTTTACGCAACCTCGCAGCAACTCGCCTTGGCTGGAAGGGATGAGCGATACCGAGCCAGTCAGCAAAACACGGGGCTGGGCGGGCAGGGCCGGGACCGAGCCCCGCAGCGCTGGAAGAGCCCCGGCTCTGCCTCCAGCCCACCCCCAGAGGGGACACCCGGCAGCTGCAGCCAGCGGGGGCCTCACCCTGCAAAACCTAGGATGGGTTTGTGGGAAAGGCAGCCCCGTAAAATCCAGCAAAATTCCTCTTTGTTCTGCTGGGAACGTAAGGTTATTACTGAGATGGCTTTTGGTGTTGTAAATCAGGAGCAGAGCTGCTGGAGTCACGAGTTAGGCTGGAGGAACTGAGGCTCAGATGGGGAAATGTTTGTCTGGCAGGAAGTTAACCCCAAAATCAGACTCCCAGAGCAACTCAGTGAGGGTTGAGAGCTCCCCAAACCCAACTCTGTGTGCACACAACAGCCCAGGGCTGCCTGGGCCCTCGCCCTCCATCCTGCACAGCAGAGCTGGCTGTCCCCACTGCCAGGGCTGCCCCAGGACAGGACAGGACAGGGGACACCTCTGTCCCTGTCCCCACCACCAGGTCTGCCCCAGGACAGGACAGGGGACACCTCTGTCCCTGTCCCCACCACCAGGGCTGCCCCAGGACAGGACAGGACAGGGGACACCTCCGTCCCTGTCCCCACTGCCAGGCAGGGGCAGCCGGGCTGGGACAGTCCTGCCAGGGGACAGGGGACCTGCAGCTGGTGACACTGAGCACTGGGGCAGTCCTGGTGGGACTGGTTTTAACTGGAGCTGAAGTTCTGCTCTAGGAGGACTCACAGAATCAACATTGAATCAGAGCCTCCTGCTGAAGAAGGAGTTTGTGAAGGGAAGGAGTGCTGGAGAGATCCCAAAGGCTGATAAACCTGCAGCTTATCTGTCCCTCATCTTAGAGGCCATCCTCAAACAGCACTGAAGTAATCCAAAACTCACCAAGCTGACACATTCCAACATTTCCAAATCCTCTTCCCAGAGCTCTTTCCTCCCCACTCACAAGCCTCAGGTGCATCTGAGGCTTTTTAACATGGCCACAAAAAGCAGAGGATGAAGAAGGGGGAGGAGGAAAGGCCCTGCTTTTCATTGGTCAGAGGATTAATTAGAAAATCTAGGGGATGATGACCTAAATGGGAAGCAGCTTCAGGCAATTTTAGCACAGGCTGGAAGGAGTTTGAATATTCCATGTGGGACACAGGGAGAGGCAGAGGTGCTCCTGGGAGCAGAATTCAAACTGGGCATTTCCTTGTCACCTGCTTGAAATGCCCCCAGATCTTTGTGACAAAATCCTTCCACCCCAGGCTGTGCCTGGAGCTGCTCAGGGACCCCTCCAAGCAATGCTGCAGTGCTGTCACAGCTGGTGACACAGCTGGACACGGTGGCTGCAGAGGGGACAGACCTTGGCCAAAACCATCCCTGAGTCCTTCTGGTGCCCCTGGGGTCACCTCCCTGCCCTGGCTCCTGGCCAGACTCCAGAGCTGGGGGAAAGGTTCATTTTCAGTCCTTGAGCCTTTATTACTACAGAATATCCAAAACAACACAACCAACAACACAGTTACAAAAGGAGTTCACGGAGAAATGTGAAGCAGCCTGTGTTTGAAATGCTCTGTGTCACCATACTGAGTCCAGTATAAAACAATGCATATTTATACACATATAAAATACAAAAGGAACAACACAGAAATGTATAAACACGGGTTGTGGAGGCCTCTGTGGTATTTACAGTCAGAGGGTGGCAGGGAGGCTGCTCAGCACGAGTGTCCATCCAGCAGGAGCTGTGACTGCAGCTGGGAGAGTCTCTGTGCCAGAGCTGGGCTCAGAGCTGGGCTCAGCCCTGCTGGGACAGCTCTGCAGGGTCTGTGCAGGAGAGGCCAAGGCTGGGCTGGCATCAGTCCCTGCCAGGGCCACCAGCTCTGCTCTCTGCCCAGGCCTGGCAGTGGCACTTCGTGTGCCCAGCTCTGAAACGGCACCTCAGGCCCGGCGCCAGAAGGGAATAAAATAGAATAAAAAATAATATTAATAATAATAATAAATTCAACAGAGCCAAGTTCCACGTTCACAGGATGATCTCACAGCAGTCTGTGGCCCGGCCCCAGGGCCGTGGGGGGTTCAAGTCAAGGCAACAAGAGGGGGCACGGGGCTGAGTTCTGTGGGGTCACACGTGCCAGCTCGGAGAGAAGTCCCAGGAAGTGCTGCCTGCAGCTCTTTAGAGCTCCTTGAGGATGATCTGGAACTTGTTCTCTGCCTCTACCACGTCCAGCAGAAAGGCCATGTGGTTGCTGTAGTGCTGGATGATGTTGTTGTCCATGTTCACCAGGATCCTACAGAGAAAAAGAATGGCTGGATCAGATGCAGCACATTGAAAGCAGTCCCCAGTCTGAGGGGCTCAACCACTGTTAATTAAACTGTTAATTAATTAATTGAAGCCATGGCACAACACAAGCGAAGATCCAGCACAGAACAGTCACCAACTCTGGGAATTCTGTCATGGATGCTCATGGTCTGGCACTGCCCAGGTCTGCCCTGTGAGTCAGGATCTCCCCAGCTGCATCCCAGCCCCAGCCCCAGCCTCAGCCCCAGCCCCAGCCCTGGTTCCAGCCCTGGTCCAGCTCTGCTCCTCCAGGTGCCCCACAGAGACCCTGGGGGTACCCAAAATCTTCACAGCAGAGCTGATCCTGTCAGCGCCGGCTGTCTCTGAGCAGGGAGCCCCAGAAGTCACCTGTGCCTCTTGTGCCCTGCTCCCATCTGATCTCTAAACCACAAACCAGCCCAGGGATGCTGATCAGGAATCTGAGCCTGGATTGTTTCTCCAGACCAAACCTCACCAAGATCCAAAATTGCTCATTATTGCTCCTGAGTCAGCCAGGGGCCGAGTTCACCTGCTGAGCTCATCCCAGTGCAAGGGCCACGGCTGGGGCCGGTCCCACCGAGCTCCACTGCCTCTCAGCAGATGAAGATCTGCCCCTCAAGCTGTAATTACTGGGAGAAGATTGTTTAGGGTGGAGCAATAGGATAAAATTACTGAAAATTAAATCTGGGGAGCAGGAAGCTGGGCCTGACCCTGCCACCAGCCAGAGTGGAGATCTCTCCCATCTCCCCACACTTCAGTCGCTGCTGCCATGGGTCACGTCCAGCCTTCATTAAACCAGGTGTCAAAATTATTTATTTCAGCTAATTTCCAGGCGTGGCCTTTCCTTTTCATGAGCTACCTCTTTGCTCCTCCTGCCTGGTTTCCCTCCCTGTCATCACCAAACAGCACTCAGTGCTTATCAGATGGAGGCACGAACAAAACCAGAGCCAAACTCTGAGGTGGCCTCTCCCCAAAGCCACCAGTGCTGCTCTTTCCCTTTGGGGAGAAAATCCCCATTTCTGGGGCTAACAGAGGGGCAGCATCAGCAACAGGTGGAGGAACTCCTGACAAATTCAGATGCTCACTATGGCCCACCCCTCATCCTGAGCCAGGGACATTCCAGCATTTTTTGGAGAAGCAAACACTGATCCCTGTCTGATAAGTTCTCCATAACCTCAGGCTTTTAGACTGAGACACAAAGGATCGCCATTAAACTCCCCAAACAATTCCACCTTCACCCAACTTCCTTTCCTTGGGAGACTTTACCCTCCAAACAAATATAATACAAACAAGCATTATCCCACATCTTTAAAGCCCAGAAAGATCTGACTTTTATATGCTCCAAACAGCAGAGCCTGACATGGCTCTACCTTTTATTATCTTGTTAAAATGCTCTTGGATCCAATGGCAGGGGCTGGAGAGGACAGGTTTGGAGGCACAGCAAAAAAGCAGATGAGAGATTAGCTTACCCTCTTTTGCACTTTTTGTAGACTTTATAAATGCTTTCTTCAGGAAGCCCATATTTTTCTGAAATCTGTGAGAGAAAACATGGCAAATCTTTGTGAAATTCCCATGGTAAAAAAACAAAGAGAGCACCGAGCTGGGTGTTCAGCAGC
>JANRGV010000057.1:5249200-5265674 GCA_024734035.1 Alethe castanea | reverse complement strand
TCTCTCTCTCTCTTTTTTTCCTTTTTCTTTTTTTTTTTCCTTTTTTTTTTTTTTAATTAATTTATACTCCACCCTCCAAGAGTATCTGCTGAGGGGGTGGGATGGAAGAAAGAGACCAAGAGATACATTCTCTGTGAACAAAACCCTCCCACTTCCCCTCCACTCCCCTGTTAAATATACCCTGGAACAAAAGCCTTTTATGATGCTCTAAAAATAAAGCACGCAGCAGTCAGGACAGACTGCAGAGTTTAAAAGAGAGGGCCAAATTTTACTCACAGCTACACCCTCTCTAAGGCAACAGGGCTGCTCTTGTGTTTGGCTTGTTAAAGCCTCTCTAAACATCCAGGGGCAGGCTGGGATTAGCTGCATTTGCTGAGGGACTCAGCAGCAGCTCCAGGATGGAGCAGAGGGTGCCCAGCCCTGCAGGACTCACCCCTGTGTCCCTGACACCCCAAATGTTCCTGCTTCTCCCTCTGCCACCCGTTTGTGGTGTGACCTCACCTGAGCCTGTTCCCAGCCTGGCTTCCCTGGAACTTGTAAGGAACTTCAAAGCAAGGGCTCTAATCCCTTTAGGATACACAGCTTTTCCCACTGACAGCTGTCAAGCATCCTTTCCAGCTGTCCTGTGATGTGCCAGAAATTGCAGTTGTCTTTGACCAAAGGTTATTAAAACACTTCAGCAATTAATACACAGCAAGAGGAAGCAGCCTGGAGCAGGTTAAAGTGAGATGGGGCTGCTTCAGGTGCTTTTCCAGCAGAAAGCACACCTTGTGCCATTCAACCCTTTGATATCCAAACCAGATCGTCTCTCCCAGCCAGACTCCCTGCGTCTTCCAGAGCCTTTTCCAGAACAAAAAGATGAACTAAAACTTCCTTGGGCTGCAGGGCTCAGTCTGGCAGCACTGCCCTTCCCTCTGTTTGCACAGCAGAGCTCCACAGCGTCAGGGGAATAATGAGGGAAAGGAAAAGGAGGATTTGGCCTTCTGGAGAAATCAAGAGGGACAAACCCCTCTCTGGCCCTTCCCCAGCAGTTTTCCAGCCTCTATCTGCAGGATTGCTGGGAATCCAGCTGGCTCTGCTGGATCCCAGAACCACTAAACAACGTGACCTGATGCTTAAATGTCTTTTTAATAGAGTCAGGCCAGTTTGTTATTATCTGTTGTAGCCCAGGGGGCTGTAGGAAAATTCCTGTTGTCCTCAGCGAGTTCTACCAGTTCTCAGCCAGTAACGAGTTTGGGCTGCAAACAACTGACCCAGCTCAGGGGCAGCAGCTCCAGTTAAACAAACAAACATGACCCCCAGCCCAGCCACCTTCTCCTGCTGCAAGAGGCTTCACTTTTCCCTGCATTGTCTGCCCTGAGCCCGTGCCCTGCTCTCCCTGACCCCTGTCAATCCAAAGCCAGCAGGAAAGTGGGAAGTGCCCATCCCAGGTGAGTCTGTCAGGGGAGGGAGTGGCCTGGAGATGTCACAAAGATGTTCCCCATTCCAGCCCAGTTTGCTGCCCAGGCTTCCTGTGATGCTCAGCTCCAAATATGCACAGGGAAGGAGCCAGGGGAAGGTTTCACAGAGAACTTTCTAGCAGGAATTTCAGCCTGGCTCCAAGGAAACTTCATTTTGTAACCCCAGCACCAGCAGGCTGCCTCACACCTGCAGCTCAAACACAAAAGCACATTTCCTCCTGGAAAAAGCCCAGCAGTTGGATTCCCCCCCAGTGATGGCCGTGCCAGGAGCAGGAGGTGCTGTCAGTGATGGCAGCAGCACCAGGAAGGGCTCAGGGCTGGGCTCAGCACTCCCATTCCTCCCCGAGAGAAACTCCCAAACATGAAAACAGTTTTGAAAATGGACCAGATGCAAAACACCGGGGACTGCTCCCAACCATTTCCCCCAGTGCTGCAGCCTGATCAAAGCTGCCTCCCCTCAGGAAATTATCTGATGTCAGGCAGGGAGGATGAAGCAGAGATGAGTTTGGTCTCGGGTACCTCAGTTGACTCCACTCCTCCTTAACCAGCCCTGGCTGAGCAGAGATATGGAAATGGCACTGGCAGAGGTGTCCTGGCTGCTCAGAATAAATTACCCTTATCAGGAGCGTGGCAGATCCCAGCAGCACAGCTGGGCTGGGCTTCAGGCTCCAGAGAGGATCCTGGGGCTGCTCCCCTCACCCAGCACAGCACAGAAATGGGATCTCATTCAGCAAATTCCTGAGTCACAAATGAAAAAAAAAAAAAAAGGAAATATGAATGGATCTCAGTCCTCCCTGGACTGTAATGAATGTGCTGAGGGAGCCTTGAGAGGCATCTTTACATGACAGCTCAGTTTCTGTTGGTAATTAGAAAAGCTCAGGCCAGAGATGTTTATCTGTGAGCAACATCTGGAATTAATAACATCTCAGCCCTGCCAGCCTCCCTGGTTTCATCTCAAATCTGCTGATACTTGCTGTTATTAGTTTATTTAGTTGCCTCTTCAAGCCTGGCTTCCTGTAATCATCCCATCATGTGAAAGTGTTCTCTACACAAAAATCTCCGTCCTTCAGGATCATTGCAAAACACTCCAAACCCCAATTTCTACAGGCTCAGGAATGAAGAGACAGAAAGGAAAATAACTCCCTCACACACCCCACAAGGTGAAGCAATTTTAAAGCCAATCTTCCACCTAGCAAGGACCTGGCTTGTGGTTTCCATGCAGAGCCAGGGCTCAGGACATTTTAGTGCTGTGCTGGTCAGTGTTGGACTCATCAAAGCACTGCAAATTTTAATTATTTCTCACTTCAGCTCTACACCTGTCATTAGTCATCTGAATCACTCATGGGATACTGGACCAGGGGATGTTTTGGGCTGGCCAGAATGGGCACACAGCAGAACTCACCCTGCCTTTCTCTGCCTCAGCACTTTGCAGGAGATGACTTTCCCACAACAGCTTGAGAAAAACAGCTGTGGGACCTGATTATTTATAGAGAAGAGGAAGAAGTCAGCTCCACAATCTTGATTTGACTCTGAAATTGTCCCTGAAATTGGGATTCCATGCCTGGATCCCAGGCCTGGTTTGGAGACACCCCCTGCTCCTGGAGCATTCAAATGAAAAGGCAAAGGCAGAGGCTGGGGACAGCACCTGTGGGAACTGAATCTCATTCCCAGAGAAAACTTTAAAGCCCAAAGTCCCTGTGTGAGTCAGAGCTGTCCTGGTCCTGCTCAGGGAACAGCCCCAGCTCCTGCACAGGCCCAGGGGGAGAAGCTCCCGCTCCTTGGAGCTCTCAGCTCTTTACAGGCACAGAGAGATTGGATTTCCCTTTGCAAATCTCTTGGGAATATCCCAATGTTGGGGTGCTCCTTCCCCCCAGGGGCTCCAGCTTTGTCCTGCGGTCAGCAGCCCCCCAAAATCACACAGGGACAGCGTGTGGGTGATGCAGCAAAACCCAGGCACAGGGAGCAAGGGGAATTTGGGGCTCCTGCTTCCCACTGCAGAGCCTTGCAGATCCTCAAATTCCAAAGGGCAGCCCCGAGCTCTGCTCCCTGTGACAGGGGCAGGACCTTGGGAAGGGCTGGAGCTGTGCCAGGAGAGGTTTGGGTTGGATTTTAGGGATTTTAGCACTGCCCAGGCTCCCCAGGGAATGGGCACAGCCCCGAGGCTGCCAAAGCTCCAGGAGGGTTTGGACACCTCTCCCAGGGATGCTCAGGCTGGGATTTTTGCAGGGTTGGGGTTGGACTCTCTGATCCTTCATCCCTCCCATGACATTCCATGATTTTACCCTCCCTGAATATCACTGATGCAGATAAATCAGGTTTTCCATTCTAAATAGTCCCACCTGGCCATCAGTGCCTGGCATTTGGGGGCCATAAAATTGTGGGGAAAATACAACAGCATCAGCTCAGAAAGAAGGCAGGCTCTCAGATCACAGAGTAAGAGAGGGGTGATTGATTTATTTAACAAAGCCCAAGCAACAGTTGGTTTTGTAAGAGGCATTTTCTCAGAGGAAGGAAAATCCCCAGGCCCTGAGGGCCAGCAGCTGCCATGTGCTCCCTGCCACCCAGGACATTCTTGGTGCACCTCTGGAAATGTTGCAAAATACCTGTTATTTTTCCACTCCATGGGATAACTGGTACCTTGCTGTGAACTTTCTCTTAATCCCACAACAACAGCCTGCCCCAAGAAGCAAATTCCAGCCCTGCAGAGGTTGAAAGAATCTGAATTTACTGTCTGGATTTGCTGTGCAGGAAGGCTCCTGGGTTTGCACACTCTGCAGTGGGAGGCAGGAGCCCCAAATTCCCCTTGCCCCGTGTCCCTGTGCCCTGCCCCAGCTCCTCTGAGCCTGTTCTGGCCCCAGCCCTGTCTGGGCAGCCCCACGTGGAGCCACCCCCGGGGCTCTCATGGGATTCACAGCCCTGACCCTGCTGGCAGGGATTTCATGGAAAATTTGCCTACCCTGAGTGTCTCCTCACCCACGCAAACCACTGGGGGAGATGTGACTTTTAACAAGGCGTTTTTACCCCAGTTCCAAGCTAGATCAAACAAATGAGGCTGCACCAGCAGCAAGTGTGTCTCTGCTGCAGCAGGAACTGGTGCTCCTGGCCAAAACCCAACACAGCTGAGTCCTAAAAAGGCACAAGAGGAAGCTCAGATTTCACCTGAACCTGGAGGATTTATGGCTTTGACAGTGAGACCTTTCCCTGTGAGCTCCTACAGCAGCTTTAGGATTAATCACTGCCAGTGAAAGCAGTGATTTTCAGCATAGAATGAAATAATTTTAGGATAAATTAGAAACAGCTAACCTGCGTCAGACCTACGACAACACAGCCACCTTCAGAGCTCAGTGGAGGGGCAAAGTTGAAGACTGGGCTCAGATGAAGGATGCCAGATGGTTGCTGTAAAGATTTCAATTTATTTTATCCAATCTTGAATAAAAGGTCAGAGAAATGAGACCTGAGGCTCCCAGCTGGCCTGGCTGTGTCTCCATCGGGGTCCCTGCAGCTGAAGGTGCTCAGGGGGCAGGAATGGGACATTCCCTGCCTTGGGTCTGCATTCCAGGGATGGGATTTGTGGCACTGCAGCTCCTGACCTCAGCCAGGACCGGGCATGGGGAGCAAACACGACCTGAGCAGCTTCCCCTGCTCCCAGCCATGAATCCATCCTCTTTGGGGAGCCCAGCCTTGACCTGCAGTGAGACAGGGCCAGGCAGGGCAGTGCAGCCCTGTGAGCCTTCCCCAGGGGGTTCTGGATTGGGGACTGTCCTTTCCTGCCACACAAGGACAAGCCCCTGGCACAGGTGAGGGCACCCTGAGCCTTCCCCTTGACCCCAGCGTGACATTTGGCTGACATTGCTGCAGAGCCCATCCCTGCAGCATCTGATCACATCCCTGTGATGTCCCAAGGACCCTGGGCAGCCCCCCCGGCTACCAGGAGCCCAGATCGACTTCTGGCCCCAGGGGAGGCTGTAAAATGAACAATCCCAGAATGCCCCGAAAGGCAGATGTACTAATTAGAGAAACCTTGGGTGGCAGCTCCAGCACGGTGCTTTTAATAACTGCAGGGATGTTGAGAAGCAAATAAATTATATGATGAAAGTCTAGCAGGCTGCAGAACCCAGATATGTAATAAGCAAGACTGGCACCAAGACTGAAATTTTGCCCCCTGGGCTTGGCATTTTGTCTGATTGCCTTTGCAGATGGGAAGGGATCCGGAGCTTCCGGTCCTGCTGTGCTTGGCAGGAAAGGATTTCTCAACAACAACCTGCAGAATTCTCCTGGGAAGGCTGGAGTTAGGGAGCACACTGGCACTCAGGGGAGTTTGCACCAGGAAAGAGGGACCAAGGTTTCTCCCCTGACTTTTGGATTAGAAGTATGGACCTAAACAACGTGGAAGCTTTAAATGGGTTTGATGTTGGAAGGAGTCAGATGGGTGAGGCTTTGTTCTTGCCTTTGCTGGTGCACAAAGAAGGGATCTGGGGGCTGGGCTGGTTGATCTCCATCTCCTCTGATCCCATAATTTAATGTGGTCTTTTCCCAGCACTCTCATTGCAGGGACACTTCCACTGTCCCTGGGTGCTCCCAGCCCTGTCCAGCCTGGCCTTGGGCACTGCCAGGGATGCAGGGGCAGCCAGAGCTTCTCTGGGCACCTGTGCCAGGGCCTGCCCACCCTCACAGGGAACAATTCCTTCCTAAAGGTCGTTTTAGTCCCAACAATCATCATGTTCAAAGCCCACATCAGGAGCAGAGCTGCTCCCACTGCCCAAGGCAGGCTGGAAAATCTCCCTTTCCCAGGAAAGGAGGGCAGCAGGGGCTGCTCCCACTGTCCGAGCCCCCATTCCCATCCCAACCCAGCACAGTTATTTTCCCTGGCAATTACAGCTCTTGTTTCCAGGGCTGGACGATGAAATTGGAGGAAAAGCTGCCCTGACCTTTCATTGTGTCAGGGAAATCGCTGCTTGGAGAGATGCTGAGCTCAGCCCGGCTCCAATTCACTTTTAATTCTCCTGCAGCAATAACACGGGGAGCTCGTAGCCTGTGCAGGGGATTCGGGAGCAGCACCTGTTCTGGGAATAACCAGCCCAGCAGGAGGAAAGTTTTTCTGGGAGTATTTCCAGTTTTGACCCCATCTCAGCACCATAATGGTGCACTTTGTCAATCTCGCAGGGGTCTGGGAGTGCCTGGGCTGACTCGCGCTTGGCTCTATTATGATTTCTCAAAAGACCTCCCATAAGGGTTAAATGACCTCACATTAGCGCTAATTTGGGGCTGACTTTCCTATTCAGAGCACAACAAAGCCACGGGTGTTTACCCAGCCCCATCAAGCCACAGGGACCACACACAACCCTGGACACTGACAAATCTCCGGACGCAGAGGGATGGAAAATCTTCATCCAGCCTGAATGAGCACCCAGCACAAAACCCGAGGTGGGAAGAGACAGCGGCCACCCCTTTCTTCCCCTACATGACCCAGTTTTAACCCGCTGACTCAGCCTCAAACACTCGCTGCCTCATTCCTCAGCTGCTTTTCTGCTCCCTGGCAGCCCCGATTGATGCGATGGCACCAAATCACCCCGCACAGCCAAAAATTCAATGTCTCACTGCCTGGGAAAGGCTCAGCTGCGCTTGGGGACCGCAGCAATCTCCAACCCCATCCCAGCTCCTGGCCAGGATTAGTGACAGCACAAAGTAGGGCAGGGTGGGAATAACAACAAACTGAGATAAACCCGGATTTTTGCTCCGTGGAATTGGGGCTGAGATAAATATCCCGGATTTTTGCCCCGTGGAATTGGGGCTGAGATAAATATCCTGGATTTTTGCTCCGTGGAATTGGGGCTGAAACATCTGTCAGAGACCCAGCATCAGGGCTGGATGTTTTCCCCCCTTTCCCTATTAAAGAAGGTGAACAAAAAGCCGAATCAAGAGGGAGCACAAACATGTTTTTGGCAGGGTGAGTAAACATTCGAGGCTCTTGTGCAATGGTTAATGACAGCGCCAGGCGTGTGCGAGCTTCCTGTCCCTGTCCTGCGCTCCATCCTCCATTCACCGAGGCAATTAGGCTGCCTTTCATGCAAGGGCTGAAATTCGCCCGCGTTGATTTAACCAGGATAATTTCCTCTCTGGGACTGCTGGAGATTAATCATCACTTCTCCAAGCTCCGTCTGGAATTCACTCCTCAGCACCACGCGGGGTTCTGCTGGTGGCAACCCCGAGCTGGGGTTGGTTTTGGGCAGGTATTTCCTACACCAAATATCCCAAATACGCAGCGAAGTCAGCTCCCCCAGCACAGCACGCAGACAATAAACCCAATTCTCGCCTTGCTCGTAGCAGTTTTCACTGAAGATGCAGTTTAATTACACTGCCCCTAATTTGCAGCAAGAGAAAGTGGCAGAAGGAACTGGTGGAGTATTTGAAAGAGAAATTAAACGTACACCTAAGCAGTTATATATATCTAAGAAGCTGCATTTGCACATAAAAATGTCAATTTATGCATGTAGATGGGGTAAGTAGACAGCAATTCTCTATTTTTAGAGCTTCTTGCCCCTTTGCGTGTCCAGATGAAGGATTTGGAGAGCTGAGAGCAGTGAATGTCTGAGAAAGGACTGAATTACCTGGACTCCCAAAAAAACATCTCAAACTCAATAAAAAAACCTAAAAACGAAGTCAGAGGAAGGAAAAACAAACCAAATTACAGCATAGGGAGACACAGTAAGGGACTGGCAGCTAAAAGGGCAGAATGCTCCGCAAAGAAAACTGTTTTGTTTATTAAAACAATTACTAGAGCTTAAAAGGAAGAGCACGGGAGGAGGTGTGAATGAACTGCCCTGCTCAAAACTGAGGTGTGGCTGCTCCAGAGGTTTTCCCAGCATTTTGGCGTCTTTTGATGTAAACCACAGAAACTAAACTATATGAATTAAAATCAGAGCTCCTTAAAATTCACCAGTTCCAGGATTATTCTCGGGAGCTGACCCATCCCTGGAACAGCCCACAGGGGAACAGTCACAAAGGAACTGACATGAAAGTTGGAGCAAGTCTTTGTTGACTTCTTCCACCCCAAGGTTGACCCATTTCCAGCCATCAGGAGTTTTCAACCTCTCTTGGATGAGGAGTTGTCTAAGATTTCCATTCTTCTCTATAAAACCAGTTCAAACCAACTGACAACAACTTTCTTTTTCCCAGTCGCCATCTGCAGAAGCCATGCAAATCCCCTGGGAGCCTGTGCTTCAAAGGAATTGATCCCCATCCCTTTATTTCTTCTTTCTTGGGAAGAGCTAGGGGTTCCCTCAGAATATTTTTTTTTTCTGGAAAATAAAACCTCAGAGAGCTGCAGATTGGAAATGCTCTACCTAATTAAAGATTCTAGTATCTCTGGGATATTTATCAATTATTGATTCTATCGAAAACAGAGTCAAAGCTGAGAGCAGCAGAGCCAAGATAACAATTGCTGTTTTGAGATTCTGGCTGGGACTGGGGGAAAAAAAAAAATCCTCAGATCTTCCTTCTGCAAAGTTTCTGCCTCTCTTTGGAGCAAGGACAGGTGGAAATTAAATGAAAATATCTTCCTCTTAAAAGACCTCCATCCAGTTTTGCAAATAAACACATGAGCAGCCACCCAGTGGGGGAACAAGATCATAGCCAGCTGGGGCTGGGATGCAGAAAGGTGTGGAGGAAAAGTTTTATAAAGATGGCAAAATGGATGTGTAGGAGACGGAATTACAGACGTTCCTAATAAGGGAAAGGAAAGTCTGAACTTCCTGTGAAAAACGAAAACCACAAACAAATCTGGGAGATTCTCAGAGCCAGGGAGAAAGGAGAGGCGGGGCAGAGCAGGAAACTGCCGCAGAAAACGGAGCGTGAAACGTCTCCCCTTTTATCCGGAGGGCTTTGGGTGAGGATGGAGCAAGGGGGAGGAAGGAGCAGCGCTGCTGATGGCTGGGGCATCTCCCTGGAGCGCAGATGAAAGCCTCAGCACCTCGGGGGATGAGGGAATCTGCTCATCTCCGAGTCTGTGGGGCAGGCAGCTGCACCCTTTGTTACCTGCCTGCCTCCCTTCCCCATCTGATCAGGGAAATGAGAGCTCCAAATGAGAGCTGCACTTCACATCGGGGCTGCCATCTCGGCAGGGATGGATTTATTTACATGTTCTGGGTTATCTCAGAGCTATCTGAGAGGGGCCCCTCCGCATCTGGGGAGCCCTGATGAAAGTAAAAACACGGCACCAGGGGTTTCTGTTTGTGCTCGCGGCGCTGAAGGTCAGAGGCTGAGCCTCTTCCACACCCCCTCAGCACCGGCTCCCAAAGCCTGTCCTTGACACTGAACCTGAGTTTGCAGGGGACAGCCAGGGCCAGCTTTGGCCTGGTTTGCTTCAGGGATGGTGGGAGGGAAGCAGGGAAAAGATCCTCACCTTCAGCTGGGCTCTGGGAGTGCCCTGCCTGTCCTGAGAGCTCTCAGAGCCTTCTCTGGCTGCAGGATGAGCCCAGCCCTGCTGGATCCATCATTCCTCCATCATTCTGTGTTCTCTGTGTCTGCAGGATGAGCCCAGCCCTGCTGGATCCATCATTCTGTGTTCTCTGTGTCTGCAGGATGAGCCCAGCCCTGCTGGATCCATCATTCCTCCATCATTCTGTGTCCTCCATCATTCTGTGTCCTCTGTGTCTGCCAAGCTTTGTTTTTGGAGAGTCAGTGCTCACACATGAACCCAGCAGGGCTTCCCCCTGCCAGCAAAGCACCAAACCCAGCCAGTGCCTCACTGCCACTGCCAGGAGGGCAGAAAAAAAAGACCAGAAGAAAAGGAAAAGCTGGAATGAAGCAGCCCATGAGAGAGCCTGTGGATCTGTGCAGCAGCAGGGCTGGCAGTGTCACTGGGGCTCCCAGCAGAATTCCCACTTTTCCCCCATCCCAGGGCACTGAGGACATTCCTTCAGCTCTTCCCACCCTGTGCTTCCCCTGATGCAGCACTCAGCAGAACAAACACAGGCATTGCTGGGGAGCTCCAGCCCCTGAGCTCCTGTGAATCCAGAATCTCAGGGCAGAGATGGAGAGCAAATCCCTGGATCTCTTCCTTTTTTTCCATCCTGTTCCTTTCCTTTCTGTGTAGTTTATTCCAAATAAGTATCTGCTATTTAGGGTAACTCACACCCTTCCCTGCCACATTTGCTGCCAGGAGTGCCAGGCCTGGCTCCCAGGACATTCCATGAAGGAGCTGCTTGTGCTTCCCATTTCTACCAAAGCAGCCTCTCTTGGGCATCCTCAGGGATGCTCTTGCTTTCTATAATATTTTCCCATTGGAATAAAAAGATTTCACATGCTGCCATCAGCTTCCAACCCCTCAGCTGGGAAGGAAAAGGGGAAAAGGGAGTTCTCAGCTTTATTTATTAGGAATGAATATAAAATCTAGAACCAAAGAACAACTAAAGCTAAATTAATCCCGCAATTTCCACTGTGTTTCCTGACAAGGTGGGCTCCTACAGGGAGCTGTGTCCAGAGTACAGGAATTTGCAGCTGCTGGAAGGAGTCTGAGACAAACAACAACGTTTGGGTTTCAAACCAAGCTTGAGTTGGAACATTTTACAACTGCAAACAACACTGGCAGTCCTATAACCCAAGGGGAAAAATGGGGGCAATGAAAGCTCCTGCTTGAGGGCACGAGCTGGTGGCCTCTGGGACAAGGCAGGAATTTTTCCTCCCATTCACAGCATTGCTCAAGTGGCTGGGTATGTTCTGCTGGAGTTTCACCATCCATAGAAATACCAGGGAAAAAACAAAGATCCTGCACTGGACAAGCCCCTGGCTGTGGGACTGATTTTAAATTCCCACCTTTGGGTCTGTGGCTGGATCTGGGCTCCTCTTCCTCCTGAACACTCCCCATCTACTGACACAGGCAGGGCAGAAAAATCTCTGGTGGGCAGAAAAATCTCTCAGTGTCATCCTAATTTCACTTCAAATTCGTTACATCACAATTTTCCTTTTTCTGAAAAGTCTTTTCCCCATGCCTGGAGCCCAGAGCTCACAGATGGCCACGGTACACCCAGGCCCTGCCCTGCTTTTGCTGCCTCCAAATTAAACATCTCCTGTTTGCAGCTGATCAATTATCAATCCCTCAACACCAGAATTTGCATTTTTGTGCTTTAAATGCCAGGTGTCTTCTGCTGCTCTGCTCCTGAGGGTGACTCTGCTCTGTCCATAGAATGCCCTGACTCTCCCCTGCTTTAGATGATAAAATCTGGATAAGAGTCTCAGATTTTATCAGCCCACACTAAAAAATGCATAAAATTGAGGCCAAAAATGACTCTGGAAGTTACTTCCTTCCTGCCCAGTGCCTTCAACATTCACCTATGGGACAAATCCCTTTGCCTCAGTTCTGTCTGCTCTGAGTGAATTCCCACATCCAGATCAATCCCATTTTAACGAGGTCTCAGGCAGAATAAGCAGATAAAAGCCCAGCTATCAGGACTCAGGAGCCCCACAAGCTCCTGTGCCCCAGAACACTTCCAGCAGCCCCAGAGCTTTGGGATCCAGAGGGATGAGGTGGTTTCTGGGCCCAGGTTTCCCTGCAGGGCCCCCAGCTCTGTCTCTCATCATTCCTGTCAGGCCAGTTCAGAGCGTCTCTGCCTTCCCTGGGTGGATTAAGGGCTGCCTGAGCAGTTCTTTTCTCCTGCTTTGTTGTTTGGAGATGGGGCTGCAGAGGGGAAGGAATTACCTCAGATAAATCCATCCAGCTGTCACTCTGAGCACTCACTGGGAATCAGCAGGAGAGGAAAGTGCCACGCAGGGAATCCCTGCTCTCTTTCTCATGGATGGATCAACACAGCAGCAATTTTTCTTCCCAGTAATTAATTTCAGTGTATGATTAATTGTAATAACCATCAATTTCTAATGAACACAGGCCTCAGCAGGATCCTGGAGCACAGTTGTCCCAATTAAAGTAACTGTAGAGTGCCCTGAGCAGCGGCTCCGGCTCCTCCTCACTGATCCCAGCCCAAAGCTCCTCATGGCCAAGAAGAAACCCAGGAACTGCAGCATCATCCCAGAGCCCAGGGTCTCTGGGGATGATTTTACACAGGACTTGGAGGAAAAGTCTCTTTTCCTCCACCCCAGCTAGTTTATTTGGAGGTAAGTTTGTTCAAAATGCAGGGATGATTCAGATATAAAAAACAGGGTCTGAAAGTTTCCAGGATCCACCATGGACTGTTCTGCTAAGAAACATCCTGGGCAATCCTGCTGAAAATGTCTCCAAAAAAAAAAAAAAAAAAAAAACCCAACTTAGAACCAGAGAATCACCGAATCATGGAATCATTGAGGTTGAAAAATATCTCCAAGGTCATCGAGTCCAGCTTGTGCCCGATGCCCACCTTGTCCCCAGCCCAGAGCTCTGAGTCCAGCCCTTCCAGGGATGGGGATCCCAACATCCCTGGGCACTTCCAACCCCTGAGCACCCTTTCCATGCAGAAATTCCTGCTGCTGGCCACCCTGCCCTCCCCTGGCCCAGCCTGGGGCTGCTCCCTCTCCTCCTGTCCCTGTTCCCTGCAGCAGAGCCCGACCCACCCTGGCTGCACCCACCTGCCAGGGAGCTGTGGAGATGTCAGGAGACAATGACACAGTTTGAGAGCTTAATCCAGACTCCCAGAGGGGTGTTTGTCACTTCCCCTGCACAGCTTCAGCAATTAGAACCAAAACAAGGGATTGCTCCATGTGCCACCAACCCTCTGCTCCTCACACCACGCACGCTGTAATCAAACACAGAGGAACAAGCAGCAATTACAGCATAAATATCTTAGTCATTGGCCTGATCAAAACAAAACCCAGGAATTCTATCACCAAACACTCCAAGGAGAAGCAAGAAAGCTACAGGAAGAGGATGATGACACATCCCATCGTAGCTGAGCTCTTTGGACAGGGATTTCTGAGCTGGTCCAGCTCTAGACAGGGGTCCTGTGCTACAACAGCAATTAAGTTCCCATTAGGATATATATCCTCATTATCAGAAGTAATAGTTGTCATTATTACAGCAAAACACACAAAGGCAAGTCAGTGAACCTACCAATTAATGATTGTCTTCCACGTTGCTTCAAAGAAAACATTCTGGGAATGGCATCAAGGAGGCAAACCAGTTAAAAAATCAATGATTTTCAGGGCAGAATTAGGGATGTGATGTTGAACACATCAGAAATCCTGGCTGTGTGAGGCCATGAGGAGCACTCCAGCACATGTGAAGATTTCCCAGTGCTCAGTCAAGGCAGGACCTGCACTGAGGGGTTTCTCCTTTTCCCAGAGCACTTCAGGAAGGCAAATCTCCAGGTGAGGAGCGTTCTCTTCTCTAAACCACCTGATTCCACTGCAGAACAGAGCAGGGCACTCACACACCTACACCTGACTCAAAGGAACACATCTCAAGCTGTTTGAAATTTGTGAAATTGTGGTGATCAGTGAGACAAAGAGAGAAAAAGTGGTGGATGTTTGTGCCTGTCAGCACAGGCTCCTGGGGTTTTCCTGGGGCTCCCAGAGGCAGAGCTGCACGTTTTGTTGTTCCAGGTGAGGCTCAGTGGCCTGAGCTGGGCACTCATTGCCTGGTTTTAGCTGTGGGCAGCTCTCCCTTACTCATTTCCGTGCTGATTTACCTGCCCTAAGTAGGTGCAATGTTATCACCTCCCAATGTTGTTTTAATGAAATTTTCGGGTTCTGCACTGTGACCCAACCAAGCAGAACAACAGGTGAGTGTCAGGATCTGTGCTGTTGTAACCTCCCTCCTCCCCTGCCAGTCTCCTCCCCTTTGTTTACTGCAATCCCTCCGATTTTGGGATGGTTCAAGCAGGGCTGTACCACCTTTGTTCCTCCTGGGATTCATCAAGAGCCATTTGCATCCAGTGGGAGCCTTCCCTGACCCAGGACTCACTCAGGAGCGGTGGGATCAAGATTAAACTCATTTGCATACATGTAAATTTTTTGCCATTTGCTGTGCAAAAAATATCCTGTCTCTGAGATACAGGAAAACAGGGTTCTGACTCAGAATTGATGCTATCGTTGCTGTCAAGATTAGAGTCTGAATTGTGCAATCCAACTTAACTCCCAGTATCACTTGCTATGCAAAAGACAGTGTTTCACACAGAGGTGTGGCCTCTGCAGTGATTGCAGCAGATCCACACCACAGCTGGCACTTACATCCAGTACAGTTGGAAAGCACAGCCAATTTTTCAGGTTTGATCCTAAAAGAACTTGATTGTTCCTCGTGAGGTGCAGGGGAAACCGAGGGGGAATTAAGAGGATGAAGAGATTTCGAACACCTGTCATGAAACTGTCCTTAAAGGGAAAAAAAAAAAAAAAAAAACCCAAAAAAACCCCAAACAAAAACCAGAAAAGGTGAAAGCACTTAAAAAAAAAAAAAGAAAAAAAAGAAAAAAACTTTTTTTCCCACAGGAAACTTCCATCACTATTGTATTTTCCCTAAGGACATTTCTGTATCTGTCACTAGAAATTACTGCTGTCAGCGGGAATGCATCAGCCCAAACCAGAGGGCTGGGCTTTGGTGGGCTGAAAAGGGATGTAAACCACAGCTGCTTTTAACCACCAACTCACCTTAGCTATAGTGAACACGTTGTTTATGCAATAAATCCAATTTTGTCTGCAGGAAAAATGTTGTTAGGAGGGCAAAGGGAGCTGCTGTTTTCACAAGCAAATGCCTGATGCCTAATCAAGGCTGAGAGAGGCATTTCACTCACGTAGGGCTGAGCAAGTGGCAAAACAAAGGCAGGAGGAAGAGGGAAACAGCTGCAGGTGGATGCCAAAATATCCAAAAAGAGCGAAACTCTCCCAGCAGAGCCCCTAAAGTCGTGCCCTACAATTTGAGTGGCAAAAGAAACAAGCCTAAAAGAGATTTCCTCCATAAAGTGAAATGACACCCTGGAAAATTGCACTCCAATAAAAAGCTAATGAGAAGGTCCACTGGGAACAGTTTTGCCCTACAGATAACTTGTCCCTCCTGATCCTAATGAATTCCCTGGCAATTCTGACAAGCTTTTATTACAGTGGCCCTGGAAACCTGGGTGCAAGTGCTGTTCAAAGAGATGGGCTTTGTCCTGGGGAACATGATGTAATCCTGCAAAAGGCACTGATGGAGGCTGCTGATTATTCATTGTCTGCACAGGGAATAAAAAAGGTTTATATGGAACTAACGTCTGGGTAAGTGGCAGCATCATTAGGAGTAATCATAGTAAGTGCCTCTATGATCCTCCTCTGTTATATTTGAGGCAGGCTTCATTTCATAACCACAGGTTTGGCTGCTAAAAATCCTCTTTCACAACAGGCAGCCCGTGGCTGTTCCACTCTGCTCTGCTCTGGGCTCAGGCTGAAGGGAAGTTGCAGCACTCGGTGCCACATTTCTCTCCTCAGGTTCACTCATGGAGGGTTTTACACTGAGATTAAAAGCCAGAAATGTGGATTTTAAATCACCCATGGGAAGGGGCAGTGGAAGGCCCTGACCTCCTGCTTTTTGTGCAGGTCCAACTCTCCTTCAGACAGGAGGAAATGTTTCCTCTGCCCGGTGGCTGTTGCTGGGTAAGGGCAGAATGAAGTGAGATGCAGAGGGCGTGGACTGGGAAAGGGAACGGGAATTGTCCTGGTGCAAGAGATCACTGCTGGGGCACGGCCTGGGGGCTCAGCACCATCCCTGCCCCAGAGAGGGACAGAAATTCCCTCTGTGTGAGCCCAGGACACCTCTGGGGGCTCAGCACCATCCCTGCCCCAGACAGGGACAGAAATTCCCTCTGTGTGAGCCCAGGACACCTCTGGGGGCTCAGCACCATCCCTGCCCCAAAGAGGGACAGAAATTCCCTCTGTGTGAGCCCAGGACACCTCTGGGGGCTCAGCACCATCCTTGCCCCAAAGAGGGACAGAAATTCCCTCTGTGTGAGCCCAGGACACCTCTGGGGGCTCAGCACCATCCCCTGCCCCAAAGAGGGACAGAAATTCCCTCTGTGTGAGCCCAGAGAGCCCAGGATACCCCTGAGGCTGGGTCACGTCCC
>JANRGV010000057.1:5216912-5239920 GCA_024734035.1 Alethe castanea | reverse complement strand
GATGGTGATGATCATGATAATGATCATGATAATGATGATGGTGATGATGATGATGATGATGATGATGATGATGATGATGATGATGATGATGATGATGATAATGACGATGATGATGGTAAGATTCACCTCTTGTGAACGCTCACTAAAAATCACCTTGGGGAGGCGCTGCCCCAGGGCTGCTCCTGGTCCCGTCCAGGCTGCTGCAAGAGCCGTGGGTTGGTTGTGGCTCTGCAGTTTGGGTGCTGAAGGGGGATAAAACCTCCAGACCTTTCATTTTTCTGTTTTCCTTAGAAAGGATAACAGCTCTTTTTTTTTCACAAGAAAGAGAAACTCCATCAAAATTAAATGAAATTAAACAGAGGTAGCAAAACAGCCACGGAAGCAGAAACCCGTGGTAAAAACAAACGGAGATTTTTGGAGGAAATGGTGACTTTGACCCAGAACCTGACACTCCCAGGCTCCAAGGGTTCAAAGGGCTGCTGGGCTGGGCTGGGAGAGTTTTCCACCTGGGGAAGACCCGGGAAAATCCCTTTTGTCAGCTGCTGTAACTGTCCTGTGTGGTAACTCCATTGATCCATTCCTGGGAGGGAAGGCAGGAGAGCTCAAGTGCCAAACCATGACTGGCCCAGGGATTTCCCCCCTTCCCTGCAGAGGCACAGCCATTCCAAGCACACACCTGGGCACACCTGGCAGCGTGGCAGAGACATCCAGGTCCTCTCATGTGCCACACTGGCAGATCCTCTCCTATCTCTGCACTTTACTGCCCCAGCTGTAAAGTGGAGCAATTCCCTAACTCCCCAAAAACACTGTGCTAACATAAACTAAGAGAAAAGTCTTTGGTCTCCTGTAAACACCAGAGTCTCCAACCTCACTGTTTTTATTGTGCTAGGTTATTAATAACTCTCTCCTGCACTGAAAACTTATTTGAGTTCTATTAATATTTCACAGCCACGCAGGTAAGGACCGAAGGTCAGAGTTTTACCCAGGTGTCTCCCAAGATGAGGCAGCTCTTCCCCTGTGCCAGGGCTCAGCTGGAGGGCGCAGTGCTGCAACCTTTACCTGTCCTTTCCCCCAAAACCCTCTCGCAGCTGCTCCTCTGCCGGTCACACGTGCAGGGCTGGACCAGGAAGCGAGGCAGGGCGCATGTGTGCAGCTCCTGAGCTCCCCAATCCTCTGGAATTCAGACAGGAAACACCGTGAGAATGGAGCAAGGAGAGACATTTATGACAAGTGGGAAATTCTGCTTTGCCAGGGTGGGAGCCCTGCTGGCTCTGTGCCTCCTGCAGCAGGCTCGAGGTACGTGCACACCTGAGTGCTACTTTTCCTTTCACTATATGGCTTTGTTGGTAGGAGGAGAGAGAAATTTTAATCAGTTTAAATGAGAATTATTTACATAAAGTGGAATATTCCATGGTAAAGAAGTGACAGTTTAAAATCTGTCTGTGGAAGGTGTCTTGTTGAGGGCTAGTGATGGACATAGTGATTTATTGGGAAAAATAGGGGCAGGAAAATATACAGGAGAAACCTGCAGCTCTGAATTGCTCATAGGATCTGCCCTTGGAGGATTGGGATTAAATGAGAAGAGTGGGACAGTTGTGCTCGCCCTGTCCAGGGAGCCAGGCAGAGTTTGTGGGTTGTACATCAGTGAAATGCAGTGAGACCACAGGGAAAGCCACTCAGAATTATAAAATAGATTGTTCACACAAATGTCAGTCCTAATTCTAAAAGCTGTTGAGATGAAGATGATTTATAAGAGATGAGGAAAACATTGCATCACACCTGCTTCCAGAGCCAATTTCCAGCCTTCAATGAATGGCTCTGCCTTAAATATTGTGAGAACCAAGTGGCACTTCCTGTCCCCAAAGATAATTTTAAATCATTCACAAAATTTTCCCTTTTGATCAGGTCACGTTCGACTTCTCCCTCCTCAAAATGTGACCCTGCTGTCGAAGGATTTTGCCATGATTTTGACCTGGGCTCCAGGGGAAGGCTCTCCCCCAGACGTGACCTACACTGTGAGGTACGAAAGGTAAGAGCTCCCAAAATCAAAGGGGTGGCACAGGGGTGACACTCCTGGGCATCTCCCCTGATTAATGACTGTCCTAATGATCAGTGACCTTCCACCAAAACCAAACGTGATCCATCTGGGAAATGCTCCAAACTCTGAGCCCCGTTCGCTCCCCACCCTCCCGAACCCTTCCTTCTCTTGCTCCAGAAACCCCAGCAGAACATTTTTAATATTTTGCTGTGGTTGTTCCTTTCAGCCAGGATCGCCTGGACAAATGGAGGAAGGTTCCTCATTGCAAAAACATCCCCAGATCCTCCTGCAATCTGACTTGTGCCCTCCCCAACCTCTACGTTAAGGTGCGGGCTCGGGTGAAAGCGCTTTGGGGACGGTCCCAGTCGCCCTGGGTGAAATCCCAGTTCAAGGATTACTACTCTGATGGTGAGTGCCTGCAGGTGCCAGCCTGGATGGAAGGACATTCCCACACCCCACAGGTATCCAGGAGCTTTGTGGGTGGCAGAGATTTGAGTGAGCACAAACAGCAACGAGCTGGGATCATTTTGAATTTTGTACCAAGTGTCAGGATTTGTTCATCAGCTGAACAAAGTGGCTTCAAACTCCCTGAGGTGTTTTAGATAAAAGAGGTGTCCTTTGCCTTCTTCTTATCACAAGATAACAGCTGGAAGTGTGGAAAGTGTCGCTGCTGGGAGGGCAAGAGCCAGGCAAGCCCCAGGCTCAGGCCTGCTCTCTCAATTGCAGTGGAACTGGCTCCCCCCGTGCTGAGCCTGAAGGTCAGGGACCATTCCATCCTGGTGAGAGCCTCCTTCCCCCTGCCCACCTGCGTGCAGAGCCTCACCTGGAAGTATGAGCTGAACCTCTGGGAAGCAGGCTCTGAAGATAAGGTGGGTAAAAGCGGCTTTTTTTGGGTGAAATGGAGGAACTGAAAGAGCTTCAAAGTTCTGGGCAGGGAGGGAGGCACTGGATCCAGGTCTGGAGGAAGTGAACTGGCCAAACCTGAGCTAAACCAAAGCCAGTGTGTGCATCCCTTTTTTTTTTTTTTTTTTGGTAGTTCCCTATTTTTATCAGGAAGGGGAGGCTACACTGCAGTCAGTCTGAAGCTCTGAGGTTTAAAACAACGAATCCAGCAGCATTCCCTGGCACAGCAGAGCCCAGCACAGCTGGAATTCCCACCCTGCACCCATCAGCCCTGGGGCCACACAAGGGATCCATGGGCTAAAGTGACCCACAAAAAGCCCCCCAATAATGAAAGAATCATCTCTCCAACCCTCTGTTTGTCTCTCAACAGAAGAAATACGAAGGTTACTTCAGGAAGGACACGGTGACCATCAACACCACTGCTCTCAGAGGCAATTACTGCTTCAGTGCCAGGGCTCTCTTTGAAAGCATCAACTTGAAGCACAGTGAATTCTCCCAGCCTGTGTGTGTGCTACTAAACCACAAAGGTATGGTCAACCCTCAGGAAAGCATGTGGGAGACATCCAGTGGGATGAGGGCAAGGCAAAGATTTCCACTAAAATCAGGTTTTCAGCACAAAAAAAAAAAAAAAATTCTTGTTAAAGGGACTGGTTGGATTTTCTGGTGAACAGTTCCTGCTTTCTGTAGAAATATGTCCATTGAAAAAAGCCAGCCCTGAAATGTTTTCTGAAAACTTGGAATATTGTCTGTCAGTGTAGAGCCTATAATTCCTATAAAGATATCACTCACAAGAGATTATTTCTGTGTTTTTCAGCAGTGGACTGGAGGTTCTCACTTCTGGTTGTGATCCTTCTGTTTTTCCTGTCCATCTTTGTGGCCAGTCCCTTCATCTGCTGCCTGGTGAAACACGAGGCCAAGCAAAGGAAGATGCCTCAGGTTTTGGTATGGCCCAAATTCTGACTCTCCTCACTCAGGTTTTCAGAGGGTAACTGAAAGGAGTGGGGGGTTCTGCACTTCTCAGTTTTGCATTTGCAATTCCCATTTTTGCAGTAATCTTTCTTACATCCAAACTAATCTTTCTTGCATCCAAGCTTTTCTTTTAAAAGCATCACAGCTCAGTGTCTCATTCCTTCTCCCTGGCAGGATTTCTCTCAATTTAAAGCTGCTGGACCAACCTTCCACTTGGAGCTCAGTGAAAAGGAATTCTGCAGTGATGATCTGAACTGCACAGGGAAGCCAGTGCCTCAAAGGAGGACAAACAGAGCTTTGGGAGGACACCAGTGGCCATGGATGGCTTCTTTCCCATCATCAGCATCATCATCATCATCATCATCATCATCAGAGGAGGAGGAGGAGGAGGAGGAGGAGGAGGAGGAGGAAGACAGCAGCACTTTGATCCCATACCATAAAATGCCAAAGAGACACCTCAGCATCCAGCCAGCCCCAGCAGCTCTGGGGGAAAGCAGCTGGGGTTCAGGATCCGGATCTGGATCTGGGTCTGTGCTTGGCCTCAGAGCCCTGGGGTTCGCTCTCTTGGCAGAGGGGCAGGGTCAGGTGGGCACCTCGGGGCCCCACGAGGAGACATCCCTTTACCTCTGCTCCTCCCTGGGGAGGATTTCCCTCACTGGTGTGAGATTCCCAGCTGCCAGTGAGCAGGGACTGGTGGGCACAGGGATCCCTGGGAACGTGGCTGATGGGGACGGGGAGGAGAGGCTGGCAATGAGCCCCCTCCAGCCCCTGCTCCACCCGCACAGGAAGGCTCCTCACTGCTGCAGGGATTCCCAGAAACCCCTCACGGATCTGCAGCTCCCATCCCAGCACAGAGAGGATCCCAGCAGGCAGCTGCTCATCCCCCTATGGACACTGCAGGTGGCAGAGGATGAGGGCGTTGCCAGTGACTGTGGCAGTGACAGTTTTACAGAAGGGACACCACCTGGCTCTGCAGTGCTGAGTGAAGCTTTTGAGACACCAAATACAGAGGAAAAACACTATCCAAAGTCACAATTTCCAGGCTACGAGCACTCACATTACTTGGGAAGGATCTAAAGCACCCAGCAGGTCTGGGGAGTGCCTGGAAAATGCTGGAGAGCTCCAGATATCCAAGCAAGGATCCTTGAACAAGGACAAAAAACTGATGTCTGGCCTATGAAGGCAATGGCTTTAGGGACACAAAAAGTGCATTTGATTGCTAAGTCACCTCTGGATTGTCACTGTCCCTCTGATACGTGCCCAGGCTGCATCTCTGAGGGACCACCCAGCCAACAGGCACTGCCTGGGGGTCACTCCAGAACAAGGGAACTGCTGCATGTGGGCTGTGAAAGGCAAAAACACAACCCAGCCCTGGGTGGGACCATAAGAAATGCAGCGTTGTGCCTGCACGTGGATTTGGAGCAGATCTGGAACTGCTTCGTGTCACCTTTGCTTCCCTGTAAGTGCAGAGCTTGACTGCAAGTTCCTTACAGAGATATTCGAGATCTGGTTTTTGTGGGATGAAAAGTTCTCCACCTCATCCTCCAGAATCACCTTCTGTGTTCCAACAGAGGGAACTGAAGCCAAAGGGTGCAGCACGTTTGTTTATTGTTTATTTTATACTTATTGAAGCTGAAATTCCTGCTGTGCAGAATGTCTGAGAGCAATAATATTTTTTATATAAATCTCCATGTGTTTGTTTTTGTTTGTGTTTGGTTTTGTTTTCCAGAGCTACAAAGGGGGACTGCAGCTCATCCTGAAAAAAAAAATTACCTTTAAAACAGGACCCTATCCTGGACTGGAGTGGGATTCTGAGATTTCCCAGCCAGGTCACTGGAAAGCCAGGACCCTCTCTCTGAACAAAGATGGTTTGGGTGGGAAGGGATCCTGAATTCATCCCACTGCAGCCCTGCCATGGCAGGGACACCTCCCACTGTCCCAAACTCCATCCAGCCCGGCCTTGGGCACTGCCAGGGATCCAGGGGCAGCCCCAGCTGCTCTGGGCACCTGTGCCAGCCCTGCCCACCCTCCCAGGCAAGGATTTCAGTCCAGTGTCTAATCTGGATCTCACCTCTGGCAGTTACAGCCATCACCTTTGTCCCGTCACTCCATGCCCTTGTAAAGGCTCTTTATAGCCCAGGATCAAAGGGAGCCTTTGTGTGAAGGACTCACAGGAAAGCAAAGCATTAAAAGAGAGAGGGAAACACTCTCCAGCCATTCTCTGCATTCGGGAGGAGGGGAGGCTGTTGATGGAGAGGATGAGAGCTGAAATCTTTTTGAGAATCGGGGAAAAAGAAGTAAGGGGTGCTAGGAGGGACTGGGAACTGCTTTGCCCAAGCTGGACTAATTAAAGTCCTGAATTAAAGTCAAAAGAGGGGGTGGGGGAAAGGATTCACCAGCTATTCCTTTGTCCTCTGCAGCGTCCTTAGGAACATCCTGCATTGTTATCCCTCCAGTTCGTTTGGAAAGACACCGATGATCCAAACACAATCACCACCCAATTTCTTGTGCAATCAAGGAAAACCCCCAAGCTTTGACTTACAGGAAGTGCTGAAGTTGTGTAACCCCTACGAAATGATTTTGACATGTCCCAGCTCTGCCAACAGAGCCTGGGATCAGTTCTTGTCTCGTCCAGGGGCCCAGGCTGCAGGCCAGGTGAGCTGCACAGGTGGTGGCAGCACCCAACTCCTTCTTCCAGCAGGGCTTGAGAGCTGCTCCCCTCTGCAGAAGGGTCAGTCACAGCCACAGCACAGTGCTCCCCCTCCCAGGCCTTACCACAGCATCAGGGAATCATTTCCTGAGGAAAAGACCTTGGAGGTCATGGAGTCCAGCTGTGAAGCCAGCCTGTCCCCAGGGGCCACATCCACACATGGAGGGTTCATGCCCAGCACTGCAGGTTTGCTGCAATCCCCACACACTGGGAGGAAATACAAAGTTTGAGAGAGTTTGGGAGATAAAACTCTAATTTTCAACTTGAAAGTCGAGTTTTGGACATCTTCAGGTCCCCAAAGATTCAGAGAGGTGATTCACGGGCTATTCAAAAGGTGACACCTTGCTAGAAATAAGGGCAGAGGTAAAGTTTGAAGTTTTATTCTCAGAACTGAGGGCTCAGGTGCATGCCAAGGTCCCTCAGCTCTGCCCCATCTCAGCAGGAGTGTGAGGCAGTGATGTGAGGGAAGGAAAAAATGGAAATACTTCTAGCAGGCTGTTCAGGAAACACCCTAACAAACAGTTGTGCTTAATTAGACACCGGTGGATAGGTGTGTCTGCTTTAACAAACCCGAGGCCTCTGCCTTTGTGCAGGGGAGCTGAGAATGACACAGTGCCAGTGATGCACCACGGCAGGGGTGGAAGCACAGAGCCTCCAACAGCCAGGCAGGGCAGGGAACAGAAACAGCACCAAACAGGAAACCCACGGATGAGGAGAGAAGCAGAAGGGGTTTGAGAATTCTATCACGTTTGGCCGCAAGGATAGGGCAGTGAAATCAACATTCAGCTTCAGAAACACACAGGGTTTGTATTTTGGAAACCTAGCAACACCCTAAAAACTGAACACATTATGGAGAAGGGACTGTAGCCCTTTCTTGTTGGCCATACAAACTCCCAGTTCCCATCACGTGGATTCAGTAACAGAACTTTACACTGTAAACAGCTACAAAAATAAACACTGTAAGTGTACCGTGGCCTCTGTAAAAAGCTGTGGGACAGCAGGTGCTCCTCCTGTGGAAAGACCACCACTGTTCTACCTCTTTCCCACATCAGGTGGGAGAAGCTGGTGGTGCAGGGTCAGGGCAGAGCTGAGGAGCCAGCAGGGCATGTGCTGATCCTTTGGTTCCCACCCAAGGTCAGTAAGAACAACAGATGAGCAAAAAACCCTGTGCTCTGGCTGACTTTCATTTTCAGAAAGCATTCAGAAGTATTTTCTAAGGAAATGGGTGCAATGTTTGCAGCAGGAATTAAACCAACCAGGTGCACAGCACTGAGTTTTAATGCCTACAGTTGTAACAAGCTCAAGTTACCCGACCAGAAAATCAAACCTCAAACCCCAGGAACCTCAGGGAGGGCTTTCAGGCAGGAAGCTCTCAGCACAAAGGTATTTGGCTCTTTTTCAGGAGCTGGGGATTTTCTCAGCCTCTGGCTCGGGCACCTTTGCACAGTCAGGTGTGACTGGGGGCAGAGGTGCTGCTGCTGTCACTCTCACCTGTGTCACACATGCGCAGGGCTCAGAGCCCAGCGAGGGCAGCACAGCAGCTCTGCTCTGTTACTGAGCAACAAATCCAACCTGGCTCGGCAAGGAAGAATCGAGCTCTTGTAAAAGGTGATTCACCTGCACACAGGAGCCAGCGCCTGCTCTCCCAGCCCGCGCTGCAGAGTTCTTCATGAAGCCATTCCTGATCGTCCTGGCTGGAGTTTCAGTGGTCGGTGAGTGCTGAGCTCTCCTCTGCTCTGGCTGGTTGTGGTGTTTCTGTTCGATCCTGGGGTCTGGACTTCAATCCTGGCTCCTGAATTATCACCTGGAGAACGAGCTGTGATCTTTCTGTTGTCTTTCTGTGCCGATCTCTCCTTGCAGTAACTCCCATGTGAGGCTGGAATGCTCGGCACTTGAGGGATTAGTAGGGAGAGGAAAAGGCTCCTTCACTTCCAAGGGTTTGTCACTGTGCTACATCCCAAACCCTACAGGAATGAAGGATATTCACTGGTGTCAGGGGGCTTTGGATCACCCTACAGGAATGAAGGATATTCATTGCTATCAGGGGGCTTTGGATCATCCTACAGGAGTGAAGGATATTCACAGGTATCAGGGGGCTTTGGATCATCCTACAGGAGTGAAGGATATTCACTGGTATCAGGGGGCTTTGGATCAGTCTCCTCATGTCTTAAGCAAAGGCACAAATGAAAATAAGAACAGTCCTGATTTGAAAAGAGGCACAAACAAATAATGTAATCTTAAAATGAGAGAGTTGTCATAGAGTGGTTGGGATGGAAGGCACTTAAAGCTCATTTTTAAGACACCTTCCACTGCCCCAGGGTCCTCCAAGCCCTGTCCAGGCTGGCCTTGGACACTTCCAGAGATGGGGCAGCCCAGCTGCTCTGGGCACCCTCCCCAGTCCTACTCCAGATGTGACAAGCTCACTGCTGGGTGAATGAAGGATAAACTTGCTCTTTCCAGACAGCAGCTTTTCAGCATTCAGCCTTGCCACTCATCTGCTGTGTCTGGGATCCTTCCCTGTGAAACTCCTCAGCCCAAGGGGCTGTCACCAGGGAAATATCCTGGTTTTCCCCTGCCCACACTTGACTGTGCTTGTGTTGTGCTGCTTTGCATAACAGTGTTCTATGGATAAATGTGGGAAGACAGAGATTTCCCACTCCTGATAAGACTGGGGTGTTTGTGACTCAGTTCTCGGGGTGCTCAGACAGAGAATCCCATTCCTCCACACCCACACTGCTGAGCCTGCAATGAGCAGAGGCAAATGTGGAGCTGCAGATGAAATCAGGACAAAATTTGGAGCAGCCAGCAGCCCATTTCTGCAGCACTTCCCTGCCCAAATGCCACACAGAGGGGTGAGAGGGGATCTGTGCCTTCCTGCCTGACCCTGCTCCTTTCAGCCAGAGAGTCTGAACTGCTCACACTCAGGTCTGGTCCATGGCAGGAAAGCTTGGAGTGAGGACCCAGGTGGGATTTGGTCTCTGTTCCATGAGATCTTGTCCAAGTCACCCCCATCCCAGTGCTCAGTTTGCCCATCTGTGCTATTTTCATTTGCTCACCCCACTTTTTCACATTGTTCGTGCAGGCTGAAGCCCCACGTTCCCCCGTGTTTATCAGTGCCACAGCCAAAAGCTGAATAATGCAGAAACTATTTACCTTTGAGGGTCTGCCTACAATATGAATTCAGATAATTAAATTTATAAATCCTGAAGTTAGAAACTCTTGTGGACCAGCCTGTGGGAAAATTTTGCACCGTGTTTTCTTGTGCTAAGACAGAGACAAAATCCTCGAGGGTTTTTCTGCAGGGCCAAGGTGGGATGCTGCTGCCCAGGGACATTTTTTGCAGGGACAGGTGACATTGCAGGGGCAGGTGACATTTTTTGCAGGGGCAGGTGACATTGCTGCCCCAAAGGCAGAGCTGCTCTCCCCAGGAAGAGGAGCAGGGCTCAGAAAGGAGGGAGCTGCCTGAGTTGTTTGCTGTCACCCCGGCACACCCAGGCCAGAGTCCAGACATGGGGTGTCGCTCTGTACAGGCAGTTTCCATCCAATAAAACCTGGAGCACGAGAGGAGAACAGAACAACATCTTCAGGGAGGTGACACTGAGCTCTGCAGGTCACTTCCTTGAGCAGGGGCAGAAAGCAGAGACATTCACAGATGTGATTCTGGGCTGGAAAACGGGTTATTTGGCTTATTTTACCACCCATTTAATGGCTCCTAAAGAAACCTGACTAGAAATTCAAGGATTTTCTTTCTGATTCGAGTTTTTGAGGCTTTTATCTCTAAATTCCTGACTTACATTTCTTTGGGATGAGTCAGTTGTCTGCAAGAGTGTGATGTGAACACAGTTTGAAAGTTTGAAGTCTTGTTCTGCTCTAGCTCCTTCTTTTGAGCCCAGCTTTAGCAAAACACCACAGGATCCATTTTCATTCTGAGATGTCAGAAAATGCTTTTTAACACCAGTTTCTCTTCTCCTCCAGGCATTGTGACTACAGAGAGACCATCATGTCTGAAACGTGCAGCATTTTCTTCCACAAACTTTGAGAACATCCTGACGTGGGAAACGGCGGCAGAAATTCCCCCTGGCACTGTGTTTGATGTCCAATACAAGCAGTGAGTGAGGTTTGCTTCTTTTGGGCTGCTCTTAGGGGTCTCAGAGAGAGAAGGGCCAAGAGAGAAAAGCTGATTTTGCTATTTCTCCTGCCTGTTTTATGGTTCTGCTTGGAGGAGAACTCAGTGAAGGACAGGATGATTCCAAGTGGGAGATGATGCTCTTTTAAGCAAATATTTTACATCTTGGGCTGCTTTGCTCCATTACTACTCTTACCTTCAGCAACTTCCTTCTCTCTATTCCATTCTCCTCCAGTCCTGTTCAACCAAACAACCCCAAACCCTTGTTTTGACCTCAGGTATGGAGAGAAATCCTGGCTCAGCAAGCGTGAGTGCCAGAGCATCACCCAGCTCTTCTGCAACCTCAGCAGGGAGACAGAGAACTTCAGGGAGCATTTCTACGGGAGGGTGAGGGCCAGGGGCTGCTCCAACAGCTGGGTGCGCTCCGAGAGGTTCGAGCCCCGCAAAGAGAGTAGGTGCCAAAAAATCCTCCCTCCTGGGGCCACCAGTCCTCCCTCCTGGGATATCTGCACCAAAAATCCTCCTTCCTGGGGCCACTACTCCTCCTTCCTGGGACCCCTGCACCACAAATCCTCCTTCCTGGGGCTACCAATCCTCCCTCCTGGGATATCTGCACCACAAATCCTCCTTCCTGGGACCCCTGCACCACAAATCCTCCTTCCTGGGACCCCTGCACCACAAATCCTCCTTCCTGGGGCCACCACTCCTCCTTCCTGGGACCCCTGCATCACAAATCCTCCTTTCTGGGATATCTGCACTACAAATCCTCCTTCTGGGGCCACCACTCCTCCTTTCTGGGACCCCTGCACCACCAATCCTCCCTCCTGAGGCCACAAATTCTCCTTCCTGGGATATCTGCACCAAAAATCCTCCTTCCTGGCACCTTCAGGGCAGCATTTCCTTGCATTTCAGTCTTTCAAGGCTCTGTTTGGTGGAGAGGGGAGTGAAGGCTTGCAGGTTTGGGATTTTGGGCAGTTTGGGTATTCTCATTTGGGTAAATGGGCCTCAGCTGAGATCTGACCCTAAAGTGGGATCAGAGGAGAAAGGAAAAGCCAGGTGTGATGGGAGGGAGAGCTGCTGGTGAGAGGAATAAAGCAATGAGTAAGGGACACAATTGGCCACAAGATGATTGCCCCAGCTGATTTAAAGCTGGCCCATTAGCAGAGGATATCTCCCACGGAGATCAGGGTCACTGCCCCACCTGGGCTAACAGCTGGTGACAGAATCCACATTTCTGGCCACATCAACCCAACACATGTACAAACAGAAAGAACCATTCCGGTGGGTCTGGGCTGTGTTTGAGACACTGCTATGAACACAGCTGACACTGTGCTCTGCCTTTCCCAGCCATTGTAGGGCCACCACAAGTGGAATCCATCCCCTATGTGCGCTCCATAAAATTCCTGATCCGCCCTCCCCTCACCCCCCTGCGGGCTGAGGATGGCCAGCAGCTCACTGTGGAGGACATTTACAGCAAATTTGGGGCTGTGGATTATCACCTGACAATATTCAACCAGAGGACACAGCAGCAGGTAAAGCACAACCTTGGGATGCTCGAAATTCCAGCTCAGAGAGAAGGATCTTGGTTTGCACGGGATGGGGGAGATTTCTGATATGCAAGGGAAATTCTTGGAGCCTTTGACTCTCAGGACAACAGGAACTTTAAGCTTTTTTTTTTTCTTAAATTCTGGGGAAAAAAGGACTTTCCTAGAGTATTGTATAAGTAGCAAAAAGTAAAGCCATTGGTGACCAAAAATTACTTCAGAAATTGAAATGCAAAATTAAACACAGAAATAATAGAAAACAAAATCATATAAATATGATTCAGAAAAATCAGAGTTCCATACATACAGAATAATTACAGCCCTGTAAGACCTCATTAGTAAATAATATTTTATGCTGAATTTTGCAATCTGAACTGAAGAAAATTTAATCTTCCTCAAATACCGACTTTTACCTTTCTTTTCAACAGTGGACAAAGAATGAGCACAGCAAAGAATTTGAAGTTTCCAACTTGGACCCAGACACTGAATACAACGGGACAGTTTATATGTGCCTGCTGCAGAGAAGGAGCAAACCTCAGGTGTTTTGGGTCAGAACTCTGGCAGGTGAGGCTGTGAACTCTGCTGGGAGTTGAGAAGTCCAGCTGGGATATTTGAGATACAACATGCAATGATTTTCAGCACTGAAGGTTTTAATCATTTAAAAATCCATTCCTATGAGGTTAAACCTGTGACATCCCCTAGCTAACTGTGATATTTTTCTAATCCAGTTTTTCCCCTCTTGTTTTTTCCCCAGACAAGACGTGGCTTCTCTACTGTCTGGTGGCCCTGGCATTCTGTGCAGGGCTGGTTTTTGCTGCCACTGCTTACGTGATCTACAAATACATCAAACAGCGCCGTGCCCAGCCCAGGGCCTTGGTGAGTGCCCTGCACCCAGCCTGGACATCCCTGAACCACCCCTGCCTGGGGCTGGAGGGACCTGAAAGATCATTTAGCCCATGCCCTGCTATGGGTGCCACACCTGCCACTGTCCCAGGTGGCTCCAAATCCTGCCAGGGATCCAGAGCTGCTCTGTGCCAGGCCCTGAGCACCCTCTGAGTAAAGCATTTCACCCCAGCATCCAATCTAAATCCACCCTCCTTCATTGAAAGGGTGGATGAGTTTGGTTGAGGCAATCACTGCAGATTACTGAGACTTTAGGGGCCCAAACTGAGCCCCTTGGGTTAGGCAGATAAACCTGAGGCATCCCAAATCCTCAGTGCCCCTTGACACCCTGGGATTCTCACCTACCCCTCATCCCCCACAGCAGGAATTGAGTTTTCATGCTGATGAGCTCAAGGATTTTCATGCTATTTCCGTGCTGCAGGTCTCAGGCCAAATCTTGCAAAAGCAAAAGCAGGAGATTTTCTTCCTCATATTTCAAGAGTGCTCAGTTGATACACAATGAGAAATGTCTGTATTCCTGTGACTGGTCATTCTCCAGGAAAAAAAACCAACAGAGTCATTTTGTCAGCAGAGCAGGTCCCTGGTGGTTGTTACTGGCTTTGCCTGACACTTCTCAAAAGAAAAATGTTAGAGTAACTGAAGCAAACCTTCAAGGTCACCACTTCTTGTTAATAACTGCTGCTTTTTTATCTTCTCCACCAGGACTTCAGAGGGATTCCATCGTTCCAGCCTCTCACGCTGACAGTGGAGCACATCATAAAACCCCTCAGCTTATCCAAACCTTCCCTCTCCATCCCCGAAGTGCAGCTGGCCCAGATGAGCCAACATCTGGACCGGGCCCTGGAGCAGGCAGTGCCCTGCTGTCCCTACCAGCAGCAGGCAGATGTTCCAGCACTGCAGGGGGACACCCCAGCTCCCAGTGCTTACACCCCTCAGGGGGCTGGGCAGAGAATTCCAGGCACAGGGAGCAGCCTGGCCATGACCTACGGGCTGTGCGTGCAGGGCTCAGAGCACGACAGGAGCTCACAGACAGAACAAGGAGCTCCTCCAGATCCTTCTGTGCATGGAAAGCTCCAAACCCAGGGGCTGGGGAAGAGCTGCAGCCGCTGGGATTACAAAGAGCAGCAGCCCCTGTGGAAGAGCAGGGACAGGCTGGAGTCAGTGGTGATCCAGGGGAGCCCTGGGCAGAGCCAGCTGCTGCTGCAGAGTGAGGAGCTGGGGAATGCAGAGTGTGTGTCCCAGCTGTCGCTGTCTTTGCTGGAGCAGGGAGGATGCTACAGGCACCAGGCAGAGCTGCCCCTGCTGCTGCCTGCAGGGAAAGCTGCCCCAGCCTGTGCTCCAGAGCAGGAGCTGCTGGCACCTCTGTCTGCAGCCCTGCTTCTCTCAGTCCGGACTGGGAACGACCTCCCTGGAGAGAGCCTGGAGCAGTGGGTGCTGCCAGAGCCATTCCCACACCCTGCAGACCAAGTGCAGCTCCCAGAGACTGCAGCCATGGCAATGTTCCCAGCAGCAAAGGAGCTGAGCTGCACAGAGCTGAGCCCAGGCCAGGACACGGGCACTCCCCTCGCCATGCTCTTCAAAGATCTGGACTTGAAAGTGCAGTGGGACGAGGAGGACAGCACAGAATTTTATTAGGATGACTTAATGGTGTTAAAATCCAGATGACGTTTTCTTGCCTGAAACAGAAGCAATGCAAAACCACAGCTGATCCTGGCTGTGTTAACAGCTCAGGGCTGTCACTGTTCCATCGTGGGGTTTGGTGCCTTTACTGATAGAATTACTTCTTGTTACACTGCAATACTCTACCTTTGCACTTAAACAACAGGTCTGTATTTCTTGCATATTCTCAAATTTATTAGGGATTGGATTACTTTAAAAGATCTGTTAAGATCCAGTTTCCAATCCCAGATTCAGTTTACTGAAAATTTAGCAAAATTCACAACAGAAACTGTGTTTGCTCTTTACCAACGCCAAAAATGAAGGGCTAAGATGTACCCTCCCTTTGGAGAAATTCAGGTATGCAAACCTAGAAGTATTTAATGTACCATGGTACAGTAAAAGAAGTAAATAGTTACTGGTGTTCTACCCTTGGATAAAGGACTTGGAAAAGAATATTCCACTTGTCTGGAATGGACTTTGCCTTTAAAGGAGTCCTTGAAACTCTGTAACAGCTCCTGATGCAGCAGTTCTGTGAAATACGTCCCTGTCCCCTGTGGTTTTTAATACTTGTACAAAGATAAAGCCTTTTTTAATACCTGTACAAAGATAAAGCCTTTTTCATCTCTGCAGCAGATTAATGCAGCCTTGGCCCAGTTCTGAGATTTCTCAACTGCTTCTCCTTCCTTTTTTTGCAATAGTCACCCATTCCCTTCCTGCCCTGAGATCCCCAGGGGTGAAGCACCTGGGATCACATTCCAGGCATGCAGGGATGTGAGGATTTGCAGCACTCCCAGTTCAACCCTCAATTTATCCCAATTTATCCACGCACTCAGAAATCCACAAAGGAGACCAGGGAGCTCTGGGGCTCTTCCTCCCACCCCTCACTGCCCATGAGGAACCTGCTCCACATCCTCCAGAGCTGCCATGACCATTCCTTGGGAGTCAAAATCCTTGGAGCACTTGGACCTCCACCAAAAGCAAGCTAAATTCTAATTCAGGGGCCAGAGGAGGTGATTATTTTTCATTCAGAGGAAAGCACAGTTCAGCCTGTTCGTTTTCACTTCATGGTGAAAAAATGTGTCTGAGGACATTGCTTTTTGAGAAGTGAAAGCATTTACAGGAATAAGCAAAGTTTGACTGGTATGGGGAAGTATTTACTCAAAGAGATCAATGCTGACCAGAGGTAAAATTCAGCTGTTCCCACTCCAAGTGCTCTTGGGGGTTTTCTCAGCCCAGCAAAGATGAAGCTAAAGGTGAAATTCCACTTGCTTTGGGGTGATTTTGCAAATAAGCCATAGGCTCATGAAGATTTTTGATGATTCAACCTAGGATTAAAGAAATAGTCTTAGAAACTTTACAGGCCAAAGTTCAGCTCTGAGCTCCAGCATCAACAACTGATGAAGGTCCAGAGCCCTGTGAGGCCAAAAGGTCAAAATTCCAAGTGTGGTGAAGAAGTGTCAGGGAATCAAAGGCTGAAATACGTGCATGGCTTGGGCAGTGACCAGGACATTTCCAGGGAGCTCCCTCCATCCCATCCACACCAAACGGTTTGTGGAATGTCCTTTGAGCTGTACTCTGTGCCCCCCAAAAAAACAACACTCAGAGAAATGCTGCAGCTCCTGGAGTTGTTCCCAAGGACTGGAGACCCCAGGGGTAAAATTTTTTCCACTAAACCCCCCCGGAGAGGCATTTAAACCCAGTGATGCCAATTACCTTTTTCAGAATTGCCTGTGGGCTGCATATCTTGTGTCAACAACATTCCCAGTGAGTAATCAAATGCCACAATATGAACATTTTGGATTGTGTTGTGAAACACAACCCCCAGCACAGGATGAGTATGGGCAGAGGAGTGTGGAAGGGATGGGGGCCTTGGGAGAGCATTTGAATCTGCTGCTAAAATTACGTTATTTTCTATTTTAAAAGCCTTTCCAAACCCCACTGCAGAACCCATGCCCAGACTGTAATAAATGCGTGAGGACATCTGGGAGTGGATTTTTAGAATGCACGTAGGTGCCTAAAAATGCAAAGTGTCCCTGAGCTGGGACATCACCTCTCTTTGAGACCCTTATATATCTTCAGGGCTGAGTGAACAGAAGGCAGGAATGATTCCAGCCCCATCCCATCCCATCCTCTCTGTTCCACCCTCCCAGCAGCTGTAATGCCCAGGAATCACAGCTCTGTCCTATGGAGGGACTGAGTGCAAATCCTCAGCTTCCTGCTCTCGTCATGGCTCAGTCAATATTGATCTTTAAGGCCTGGATCTTCTGAGCAGAGGGAGATTGATTCTTGTCTCATGAGTCACCTCCTAAATTTAACACACAGATCATCCCTTCTCAAGCTATTTCTCTTTGGAAAAGCTTGGAGAGAAATGTTGATGCTGCTGGATTGTATTGGTGCAGGAACACGTCATCCCTGCTGCCCCCACTCAAACCAAACAGATCCATGTGTGTCAAACAGCTGCTCCAGGACCTCCTCATCTCCACCTCCTTCTGTGGAGGCACATTTCCAGATAAACAGCAGGATTTCAACGTTGTTCCAGAGGTGTCCCCATGCAAACCACCTGTGCCTGACAATGCTCTCCTCCTCAGCCATCCTGGCTGCTCCAGATAAGGGCTCTGATAGCCCTGCACAATAAAACTGCAGGTTTTGTCTCAGAGATGATAAAAGCCCCGAGGAGCTGTGTCCCCAGCAGATGTCACACGGGTGGCAGGTGAGGGCTGTGCCTCAGTTGTCACAGGGACACCAGGGGAGCAGGTGGCAGCTGTGACCCTAGAGCAAAGCTTTGCTCTTTGTCTTCCCAGCTAAATGTGGGAGCTGGCACTGCTCACTGCCCCGCTGGCAGCTCAGCAGGGATCCTTGCCCAGGGATGAGCACTCTGCAAGCCAAGGATCCCATTGCCTCTCCCTGTTTGTTCCTTTATTCTGGCACTGGAGGGTGTTTGAACACCGTGAAAAACCACTGGTGAGTTTTTAACAAGTTCTGTGAGGGAAATCTGACTTGAGGGATGAAAGGAAAGCTCCAGATTCTGGAGACAGAATGAAGGAGAGCTCACAGAATATCCTGAGCTGGAAGGGGCCACAGGGATCACCAAGTTCAGCTCCTGGGCCTGCACAGACATCCCAAAATCCCAAAATGTTTGGGAGTGCTGTCCAAATGTTCCTGGAGCTCTGGCAGCCTCGGGGCTGTGCCCATTCCCTGGGCAGTGCCCAGCACCCTTTGGGGAAGAACCTTTCCCTAAATCCACCCTAAATCACCCTGAACCAGCTCCAGACACTCCCTCAGTCCTGCTCACAGAGATCAGTGCCTGTCCCTCTAAAAGAAATAAATTTTATAACAGAGGGTTCATGTGACAAAATGAATGCAATTATTAATTTTAAGCAGAATAGATGATAATTACACATTACTTCTCATAAAGCACTGGAGTGGCCATGGATTCAAAAGCAACCAAAGGAAAGTGTTTCTTTGAGAGCTCAGTTCACATCGAAGTGCTTCAGACATCCAGCCCAGTCCTTCCTTTTATTGCTTGCCTAGGAATGTCACAAACAGCCACTAAATGAACCTCACTCCTGGAAGTCCTGGCAGTTCTGGCACTGATCCTGCTGGGTTTCCTCTTTGTTTGGATGGTGAAGCAAACAAAGTTCCTAGAAACGGCTCCTGCTGGTTCTGTGCCAGATTTTATAGTGGAGTTCGTTCCCACAGGGCCTTCTGACACCACAACAAACATCACCTGCTCCTCACATTGCTGGGAAGGGTTTTCCCCAAATGCTGGAAGTGTAAGACCACCTCAAATAAATGGAAAATCAGCAATCTCTGTTCTCTGAGCCTGCACAAACTCTCAGACACCACCATGGGCTGCTGGATACACAGAGCTCACCTGCTTTTATTTGCTGGGAAAAGGGAATAAAACAGTCACAGCCCACCAAAACCTGGAGCTCCTGGTGTGATCAGACACTGCCAGGATTCACCTGGAGCTGACCCTCACTAAAGAGATGTCAAAGCAAACGAGGTCACTCTGCTGGGCAGCAAAGGCAAAGTCACCATTCCTGGGCAGGGTTAAAATATCCATAATTCAGCTGAGATGCTAAAAGAGCAGAGCATAATCCAGTGCTCTGGGTTTGGTGGATTCTGCTCTTTTGCCTGTCCCCCCTTCCATCCCCGGGCAGAGGCAGAGACTGGGCAGGGCTGGCACTGCAGGGAGCAGAGAGTGTCCCCAGGGCCATCCCCATTGTCAGGGCTATATTTGACTGCAGGATGGGCACTCCAACATGGGGAACATTCTTTTGGGGAGAGTCATTCCCGTGTCAGCACCAGCGAGAGGGAAACTCTCCTTTGTCCCTTCCCTTGCCTGGGGACGGGGCTCTCCCTGCAGCCTTCACCGGGTGAGTTTGGTTTATCTGCAAATAAACTTCATTGTAAGATTCGCTAGGATCTTCAGAGCAGCATCAGTTGTTTTGTGTGACAGCTTTGTCTGATTTGCACTGCAGAAATAGGTTGTGCTTTGTGGTTGTATCTGCTTTAATGATTGTTTCTCCAGTGTTGTTATAATGAAAATCCTGGCTTGCTTCGTGTTTTCTCACCAGAATCTGCTCTGTTTTACTGGCATGTTTAGAAAATAATCTGCATTTGAATTGAAAAGTGGAGGTTTTAACAGTATTTCTAAGACAATTAAATTTGTTCAGGGAAAAATAAAAACCATTATTTAGTAAAAATGAGTCTGTATCAATAATTATTCATGAGCATGGAAAGCTCTGATGCCCAGGATGACAGGACTCATTCTGCAGCTGAACCACTTCTGAAGACAGCAAAAGCTATGAAATTACAATGATTTTTTTTTCCATGAAAGCCTGATTTATTTTCTTCTTCTTTTACTTGTCAGCATTTGTTGTTTCTTCCAAAGTTAATGCCCACAAAGGAAATATTATCAGGATAATTCTGTATTTTCTTTTGTATGTCGGGATATTTTGTATTTACCACAACTCTGCTTTTCCATGGACTATTTTATGAAATTTCATGGACTGAAAAGATAAAATTTATTTACATCAACAGAAAATTATACAAGTAAAAAATCTGTATGAGAAAATAATACCAGGAAAAGCTGAGGGTTTGTATTTTTATCAAGCTCAGATTCAGAGGCAGCAAAGCTCAAATCCAGGTGGAAGATTTGCCAAGGGAAAATCTCAGTCATGGAACACGAGCTAGGGAAAGATTTACAGCTATGCTCGAACAAATTCTATTCAGCAACAATTACATTTGCAAAGCTGCTTTTCCAAAGTAACCTGAGCTTTTAGAACTGTCA
Source organism: Alethe castanea (assembly GCA_024734035.1). Lineage (NCBI taxonomy): Eukaryota > Metazoa > Chordata > Aves > Passeriformes > Muscicapidae > Alethe > Alethe castanea. The sequence continues at coordinate 5,219,772 of JANRGV010000057.1, read as the reverse complement.
GTGTGCACAGTGCTGGTGGTGGGGATTTAACTGCAGGGAGGGGGAGATGAGGAGGGATCCACTTGAAAAATTGACTTTAATGCCCACACATTAGTCAGAGCCTAAAAGCAGCGAGCTGTGGGTTCCCAGACAGAGGATGGGAACAGGGATGGAGGGGAGCCAGGAGTGCCAGTGTTTGCTTCTTTATTTCACCTGTGGAATGGGATTTCTCTGGGACACTTCCCTGGTCACTCTTTGGGAAAATCCTGACATTTGGGAGGATGCTGTTTTCCCCATGATTAAAAACCTTTCCTTAAGAGCTCAGGAGGAACATCTGAAGGATGCAAAGAACTGAAGAAAGCATTTTCCTCCTGAGCTGTGACTGCTCTGTGTGCAGCCTGGCAATGGGGAATTCCAGATTTGGGGCTGGGAGCAGGAGGGAGAGCTCTGGTTCAGCAGCTGGAGCTGCTGGAGCTCCTTGGTGGGAAATGTCCCTGCCCATCAGGTGGCCCCTTCCAACCCAAACCATTCCAGCATTCCTGGTAAGATCCTGGAGAAACAAATCTACCCACAATGTTCCCTGTGCTGGGACAGCTCCATTTCTCCCCTGATCCCACTTTCCACAGAAGCAAACCCCTCTCACAGTGTGGATGTCAGAAAATATTTTTATATCACCCTTCACTCACAGCCCCTGAATGCCAAAGCAGAGCCAGGACTTCAAAGGATTCTGTTGAAGTGCCTGATTTGAATGTTTTAATCTATTCCAGCAAGAAAGTTTGGCTTTGACATCCCACCATGGGGACTCGAGCCTTTTTCCACCACAGAGAGGAGGAGCAGAAGGAGGAGAGGAAACAGAGCTTGGAAATGAGCTCCACAACCAGGAAAAAAAGGTTTAAAACCAGGTAAGAGCCAGAGCTGGGGACAGGCTGAGTCAATCAGGTGCAGACAGGGCTTTCTACACATCCACAGATTTGTAGAATTTTGAGTTTGGGAAATGATGGAAATTATCTGGATTCTTTTCCATGAATGTGCCCCTGGAAGTGAGGAAGAGGAGACTTTCAGCCCTTCAGACCTATCGATAGCAGCTGCCCTTGCCTTGACCTCTGAAACAGCAAAGTAAGTCAGGAATTATTGTAACTCCAATATAACCATTGTAGGCAACATCACAGCTCTGGATCAGGGTCACAGCTTCCAATTTAGTCTGTTGGAAGCAAAAAGAGCAGGTTCCATCCAGAGGTTCTACCTTTAAAAACACCAGACCTCAATTAAAACACAGGAAATTAAATGATGGTGCCATGTGGCAATAGGATATTTTCCTAGCTACATATAGGGGGGTGAGAGAAACCAGAATTTACAGGAATAAATGGAAAATACTGACAGATTAAGAAATGAATGGTAACAGATGGGACTCTCCTTCTTTCCTAGAAAATCTCAGCCAATCTCTCCTCCCTTCGATCCTTTTCCCAGCTTCCTCCCTGGGATTAAAAGTGGCCAAACAGTGGAAGTTTGATCTCTTCTGGGAGTGCTGGGGGATAATTCCCTGACATTCCAACCCACACTCCATCAGCTGGTGTTTCTGTCCTTTACACCTCTGATTTAACCAAAAAATGTGGAATAAACAACAAAAAAAAGACCCCAAAAAAAGAGAGAAAAAGTTTTATCTTGACTTCTGCTTGCTCTTATCATGATGTAGTTCCAGGGAGTACAATCTCAGAAGGGAAGCTGACATGCTGGAGCTGGAGCAGAGGGGGCAGAAGAGGACTCGTTTTGGGAATGACATGGAGAAGATGGAGGAGGAGGTGATGAGGATCTGCAGGCTGCTGCGAGTGCGGGCTGACCGGAGGGGGCTGCGCAGCAAGGTCAGAGCAGAGGCTAAAGCTGTGCTCTGGAGAGGATCCCACACCTGAACAGCTGTTAGGACAGCCCCAAAATCCCTCCAACTAAAGGCCTTGCATGCCTGATACTGAAATATTATCACAGGTCCCAGATGTCACAGAATTGGTGTGAATCAAACCTTTGCAGTGCCTTTACCCAGAGCCTCCCCAATACTGAAATTACCACAGCTCCCTGATGTCACAGAATTTGTGTAACACCATCATCCCTTTGCAGTGCCTTTACCCAGAGCCCCAGTGTCTCCCTGCCACTGAAATGTTATCACAGGTCATTCATGTCAGAGGATTTGTGTAACATCAAACCTTTGCAGTGCCTTTACCCAGAGTCTCCCCGATATTGAAATGTTATCACAGGTTTCTGATGTCACAGAATTTGTGTGAATCAAACCTTTGCAGTGCCTTTACCCAGAGCGCCAGTGTCTCCCTGATACTGAAATGTTATCACAGGTCATTCATGTGGGAGAATTTGTGTGACACCATGCCCTGGCATGGCCTGACCCAGAGTCTCCCTGCACAGGCTGTGGAGCAGGCCTGCCTGGAGAAGGAGCTGCTGGAGCTGCTCTCAGGGCGGGCGCCCATGTTCTGGATCCCGCTGCGGGCACACGCCGTGTGGGAGAGGATGGACGTGACCCTGGCCTGCACCACCCTGGGCTCCCCTGTGCCACAGGCCACCTGGTAGGGTCCCTGTGCCACCTGGTAGGGTCCCTGTGCCACCTGGTGTGGTCCCTGTGCCAGCTGGTGTGGGCCCTGTGTCAGCTAGTATGATCCCCTGTGCCACCTGGTATAGTCCCCTGTGCCAGCTGGTGTGGGCCCTGTGCCACCTGGTGTGGTTCCTGTGCCACCTGGTGTGGTCCCCTGTGCCACCTGGTGTGGTCCCTGTGCCAGCTGGTGTGGTCCCTGTGCCACCTGGTGTGGTCCCTGTGCCACCTGGTGTTGTCCCTGTGCCACCTGGTCTTGTCCCCTGTGCCACCTGGTGTGGTCCCCTGTGC
>JANRGV010000057.1:5187038-5199492 GCA_024734035.1 Alethe castanea | reverse complement strand
TCCTTTCTCCTTTCCTTTCTCCTTTCCTTTCTCCTTTCCTTTCTCCTTTCCTTTCTCCTTTCCTTTCTCCTTTCCTTCCCTTTCCTTTCCTTTTCCAGGTCCACATTTCATAGAGAACCTGACATGGAAAGTTTTGGAGAGCTGTGAAGTGCTTCTGACCTGCAAGGTAACAGAATTCCTGAATTCCTTCAGCATTCCATTTCAGGTGTAATTTTCCCAGGATATGAGCAGTGCTCCTGCCCATGCTTTGCTGCAGACCAGTGACAGTAAGGAGATGGTTTATTTTGGGCAGAAATTTTAACAAAGAAGGGAAATTCTCAGATGCTGGAGTAATGTAAGTGATGATTCATATTAGGATATCCAAGAATTAAGAAATTAAATGTATTTTGACTTCTAAATGTTGACTTCAAACAGGCAACAAACCTGAGGAAGGACACCAATTTCCAGTGGTTCTTCAACCACAAGGCACGAGCTGGGGGAGTGTTTGACCCACAGACTGGGAAGGGAACTCTGCAGATCTCAAAGGTGAAACATCAAACAGCTCAGAGGTTCACAGGAAAATGGCAAAAAAATATGGGCTGATCTTATTCATATTCCACGTGGGTTTGGGGTAGTGAAAGAAACACTGAGAAAAGCAAAAGAGAAGAATTTTTTAATGTTGCAGTCAGGTTCTGAATGTGAATTCTAGTGGAATTCATGGCAGGGTGTTGGAAATAAACAATCCTTAAGGTCCCTTCCAACCCAAACCAGGCTGTGATTCTAAAATCCTAAATAAGAAATAAGGTGTTTTTAACAGTGGGTGGCTGTTGGAAGTTTAATATCCTGAGAGGCTGGAAAGAACCAAAGGGATTTGCAGGGTTCACACAGGGACCGGGGGCAAAAGCTGAGCTACTGACCCCCCAAAACCAACAGTTTCTGAACCAGACCCCCCTATCCTTTCACAGGAAATTTTGGGGCAAATTGACCCTTTTTTCTAACTCATTTCTGCTCAGTTCAACCAAATTCATTGGGAAGAAGAAAATCTCAAATTTTTCCCCATTTCCAAATCCTGCCCTGTTTCAGTGACATGGGAAATTTCTTTGGGAGGAGTGTTGTTTGTTTTGGGGCTTGTTTGGGTTATTTTAAGCAATTTTCCACATGCACACACGTGTTTGGTAGGTAACCAAAGCAGATGAGGGCCTGTACAAAGCAGTTGTTTCAGATAACAGAGGAGAGGACTCCACCCAGCTGGACCTCACAAAAGGAGGTAAGAGAGCCTTGGATCACACAGTCAGACACACTCACACCCCTGCCCTGAGCTCATTTTGGATTTCAACCCAAATATCCTCACTTTCTGTGAAACCTACATGTCCCACGTGCTTTTATAGGAGTTTAAACCCCCATTAAAAAGTTACTGGACAAATTTAAAGAGTTTCCTGCTCTACATGTTAATGTCATTTCCACCTGCAGTCATTTCTCAAGCCAGGACTGCATTAGAAATTCTGTCAAGCCCCACAGATAAAAGCTCAGGAATGTTTCAGTCACTTCAAGCCAGAATCAATCAGAAGGTTCTGCTGCCCAAGATTAAATCCTGCTCTGACATCTGGAATCCATCATTTAAACCTGCTACATAAATCTCCTGCCTGGGTGCACATGGTGAGTGTGAAGGAAGATAGGAGCATCTAAATTTAGTAAGAAATGCCCAGCATCTGAAAACAAATGAATCAGAGGCAAAAACTCCATTCCCAGAGAGCTTTGGCACAGAAAGAGACAGCAAATAACCCATGGATGTGAAACATCCTAACCACAGTGAATTAATAGTCAGTTTGGATGTGATTTGCTATAACTGTATTTATAGACATTTAAATGTTTGTCTTTCAGCCTTTGAGGAGCTTCTGAAGGAGCTGTGCAGGATCAGTGGTATGTCAGCTCAGCATTTCAGCAGAGGGGAGAGGGGGGCTGGCACAGGCAGAGCTCCAGAGCTGTCCCTGCTCCTCTGGTGGGATTTGGTGGTGGGACAGTAAATCTGTGCATTCCTCCCCCATTTCAACCTTCCTGTTCCACCACCAGCTCTTTCTGCCACACCTCTGAAAATCCAGCCCACTGAGGAAGGCATCAAAATCTACACACATGTCAAGTACTACACAGACTACATGAAAACCTCCTGGTATCACAAGTAAGTCCCAAAAAAAAAAAAAAAAAAATTTGCAAAGCTTCTGGAGCACTGTTCCTTGTAACTGTTTATCCAAAATTAAACATTTAGGCCTGAGCTCATACATTTTTCAGGCAACTGTGGATTTGTCTGAGTAAAGGCTGAAATCCATAATTCACTCTCATCCTGGAACATGTCTGGGAATTCCAGTCATATTATTTTTATCGTAGCACTGCAGAAATATTTCTAAGTGATCATCTTTACTAGAATAATAATGATGCTGCACTTCACTTATGACACTTCTCAGTTACAGCCTCCTTGGTTACAGACAGAATTTTTTCCAACACTTTATTTTTATTACTTGCTGTTTTCCTAAACCACACGCTTCCCCCACTCTGAATAAAAAAAAATCCCAAAATTACAAAATTCTTCCCAAACACTGACTAATTTAGCCTCATCATATCTTTCTAAATAGAGAGCTGGTGTTTTATTAGATACCACCTACACATGTAGATAAGGAGGCGAATTTTTAATAACATTCAAGGCCTGAATACTTAAAAATGTTCAACATCTAAATGGGATCAAATCCCCTAAATAAGAACTAAGAGGCCTTTTGTAGAGTTTGTGAAGCTTTGGCAAACTGCCTAAAAGTGCAGCCCCATGGGATTTCCTCTCTCCATGAAATGAATCCTGACTCCCACACTTCCAACCACTACAGGTGTAGAAAAAAATGAACGTTGTGATTTCTCCGGCTCTCCTAAACGTGACTGAAATGACATCACTTGTTTACTCAGGGAGAAACAACTGGAAAGCCGTGACAGGATGAGAGCTGGGAGCACCATGAATCAGATCTGGCTGCACATCCTGGACCCCAGGGAGGCTGATAAGGGCAAATACACCCTGGAGTTATTCGATGGGAACAGCTCCCACAAACTGTCAACAGACCTGTCTGGGCAAGGTGAGCTGAGGCAGCTGAGCTGCTTTCCAGGAGCCCTTCAAACCCTGGGCAGGGATTGCCCTGTCCTTTCCTGCAGCTGGAGCTGATTTCCATGTGGAGTTGGGGGAAGGACAGTGAAGAGCCCAGAGAAGCACGAGGAGAGGGGGAGTGCGCAGGAGAAAGGATTGAAGCTTTTAGGGAGCCTTGGCACTGCTGGGCAAAGGATGAGAAGGGGGCAGCTGCTCCTGGGGTGTGTCCAATTCCTCCACTGGACAGCAGAGCTCACAGGTGGCGTCTTGGGAAAGAAAATTTCAGGTTTACAAAGGTTTTTCCAAACTGTTGTTCTGAATTTCTCGTTGGAAAGAGAGAATTCTGTCCCATTTATTTCAGCAGTGCACAAACAGAGCTGTGTTTCCTTAAGGCAGGGACAGATACTATCTAGAGGATAATTACATTTATCCATGTAATCCCAGCACTGATAACAACAACATAATGCTAAATCTCCTGAGTCAAATGGCACAAAAGGCAACCCTCCCTAAAACCTTTCATTCTTGCAGTTTTCGAAGATGCCCTGGCTGAGCACAGGAGGCTAAAGTAAGTTCCTGCCTAAATATTTTCACAGCTAAATCTATTTTGAGTCTCACACTCTAAATTGTTAATATAATAGCTAATAAATAAAACCACAATCATTTTCTCTCCCTTTCAGGGAAGCAGCAATAGCAGAGAAGCGTAAGTAAACAAAATCTCTTCCCTGCAGTGAAACAAAGCCAAGTTTGCTGATAAGAAAATCTAAAAGGTTGTGTTTGTTCATTCCCAGGTCGTGCCAGAGTCGTTCAAGGCCTGCCAGATGTTGCCACCATCATGGAGGACAAGGTAATGTTGAGTAACTCCATTAATTGGTCCCTGCACAGGCACAGAAGGATCACTGATGGGGAGGAAGGATCCTTGTTTCACCCCTTTCAGCTTTGCTGAGCTGCTGCACTTGCCAGAGGTGGGAAGTGGTGCCCTCCTGGCTCATCTTCACAGCCAGATCCTTTCTGTTCTCCTTCCATTGCACAGGATTGGAGTTTCAAGTGCTGGGCTTGATTTTCCCATCAGAGCAACTCCTTGCTTTCATTTCTGAGTCACATTCCCCTTTACACAGGCAGCACAAAAACTCTGCAAAGGAACTGCAAACTCCCCCCGTGCCTGTTTAAGTGCCACTTTACAGCACAGGAAGCTATAAAAAGACAGTAAAACAAATATGAGTCAGGGCCAGTGAATTCAGGCACATTAATCCTGACTGCACTGGGAGATATCAGGAAAAGGAATATCAGATATCAGTGTTGGAATGTCACCTAATGAAAATATGAGAACTGATTTTTATTGTTCTTAATTTAAAGGATGTGTGGGTGTGGCATCAGTGGTGGCCTTGGAAGGGCTGGGTTAAGAGCTGGACTCAATTTTAAAGGTTTTTTCCAAGCTGTGGTTCTATGAACTGAATTTCCCTGCACATTTACAGCTCCATAATCCATTCCTGTTCTCTGTTTCACAGACCCTGTGCTTAACTTGTTGTGTGTCTGGAGACCCCTACCCAGAGATCAGCTGGTTCAAAAACGAGAAGGTCATCGTGTTCAAGGACAGATACAAGATGGATGTGAAGGGCTCAATGGTCACAATCACCATAGAGAAGGTCTGCAATGAAGACACAGGAAAATACAGCATCTATGTCAAGAATAAATATGGCTCTGAAACAGGGCAGGTCACTATCAGTGTCTATAAACACGGGGACATCCCAATAGCAACAGAGCAGGAAATCCCAGCTGGGATTACCACAAAAAAGCCTAAATGAATTCATTGTCTCCCTGTATTTAAAAGGAATTTAACTCCTTCAGATGCTTTTTGGTGGCTCTGCCCTAAAATTCAGGCTTGTGTCTCTATGTTTATTTTAGCAATATTTCAGTATTTTGGCATTGTTAGAGAACAGTTCTTGTGTGTGTGTTCACATGTGTGTACACTGCATGTTCACCTTCAGAGAGACTCTGCCTGGTGAATCTGTGTGGGAAATACCAGAGGATTCACACATGAGGCTTTCAGTGGAGGCTTCTTGTATTAAATCACTACTTGTAACAGATTTTCTTGTACTCTGTGTGTGTGTGTGATTAAACTCAAACCCTTGGTGACATCTCAGCACTGCTTTGAGTATATCCGTGGTGAAATCACTCCAGCTGTGGGTGTATGGGAAGTCAGGACATGCTCCACACATAAAAATGGCCCTGCAAATCAGGAATTCTCACAGGTAAATGTAATTACAAATCTGGCTCTTTCTGTGTGGATCTTCTTTAAAATTACCTTCTAAAAAAGGGTTTGTGAACTGGTAAGAAAAAGCTGAGCACTGGGTTTCTATTTAAACAGAATGAAAAGTTACCTTGGAAAGGTCACCCACACCTGGGATACAGGCTCTGTTTGAATTAAGCAATCTAATTGCAAGGCATATAATCTAATGAAAGTCTTCCAAAATCAACAGTCAGGCCTGCACAGACAGCAAGCAACAGCACTCAAGGGCTGGAATGAGTGAGGAATTCCTTGTGCAGTTGGTGAGAAGAAAAAATAACTCATCCTATTCGCTTCCTGCAGTCACTCTCCAAGCAATGTTCCATCTTTTATCTTTTATCTTCTATTAAAACAAAAAGTAAAGAGAAACTGAATTTAATTTGAGTTAGATGCACATCACTGACACCTGCTGGATAAAGTCATCACTGATGTCCCACTCCAACACGATTTTCCCTGTCCTCAATGGGAGGACACAAGCAATGGGAGGCTCACAATTTTGAAAGAAATAGAAGGAATTTGTTCATTTTTTTATCCACCATTTAAGGTTCAAGTGCCCACAGCACAGAATTGTGATAATTAGGAAGTTCCTGCTGTACAACACCAATTACCTTCATCGACTGTAACTTTATCTGAAGAATTCTACTTAAGACACAGAAAAAGTGCTAAACACAGAAGTTGTAACAAAAAGCAAACAAATGAAGCTGCACTGCAGCACTTTCCAACATCGATGGGCAATTACCCGAGGTCAGTACCCCACAACAAACACAACACCCCAAGTCAAGGTAAGAGCAGCCTGAACGAGAGGTTATGTTCATCAAGAACAAATAACTGATTAATAATTGCTCTTTCCCAGTTAATAATTAGCTCTCTGGCAATATTGGGCTGGCTTTTCTCCTCCCATAAAGAGCATCCCGGTGAGCAGGGAGAGCCCTCGCTGTGTCACCATGGCGTTCACTGGCACCTGGCAGATCCACACGCAGGACAACCTCGAGCCCTTCCTCAAGGCTCTGGGTAAGTGGCTGCTTCCTCCTCAAATCATTGCCACCACAGCTTTCACTGCTGCATTTCCGTGGAATTTTCACTTTTCTTTCTATGACAAACTCCCCCTGCTTGGTTAAGCCTGTTTGATCGCATTTGGATGTGAAAAGAAGCTGAAAGTTGTATAAATGAGTGGAGGAAGGTTACAGATAACTCCCAAACCCCTGTCTTAATGTCAGATTTCCTCAAGAAAGAACAGCTATAACACAAACGGAATTGTGTTGATTGGCTTGTATTTTTATAAACTAATATAACTAGAAACAAGCTGTCAATGACATATCCAGCTTCAGAATTACTGGTACAGAAGCCTTGTGTGCAGCACAAATGCTTGTCAGGAATCTGTGAATAATTCACACGTGTGATGAGTGGTCAGTAACCTGGCAGTGATTTTCACCTGTGATAAATGCCAGTAATCACCAATCTCTTATCAATTATCACAAAGTGATCATCAGGTGTGAGGATTAGGAGGTGCCACATTAATAAATATGCACTTACCTTTGCCAACAAAACATTCTCGGTGGGGTTTTTGAGTAAACAGGAGATATTCAGGTGAAAAGCCTGGTCTGACAGTGTGACAGAACCAATCCCTCTCCTGGTGACAATGGAACCTTCAAATCATGCCAGGGACATCCCAAAAATGGATTCTGAGGTATTCCCACTGTTGCAGCTCTGACTGGACAGATAATCCCCCACAACTCTAATCTCCTTGAGAAAATAAAATAATGCACGTGCGGGTTTTTTTTTTTTCATGGACAATCATCACCCCATGGCCAGACCTTAGGAAAATAAATTATTCATAATCTGACACATCACCAAATATATTATCAAAATCAGATTAGAAGGAATGGAGCAAAAAGCCCACAGAGAAGAGAAGAATCCAAAACAGGATTTGTCTTTTAACTTGGACATCACCTTCCAGTATTGGTTTGGATCTTTTATGCCTTTGTTGGAGAAAAGAATTTGCTATTTCCCTAACAAAAAGTTTTGTTTTGCCTGTTTTTGCAGGGTTGCCAGATGACACTATCAAAATGGCCAAAGATATTAAGCCTGTTATTGAAATACAACAAAAAGGCAATGACTTTGTTGTGACATCCAAAACCCCCAACAAATCTGTAACCAACTCGTTTACACTTGGCAAAGAGGCTGACATCACCACCATGGATGGCAGGAAGCTGAAGGTAAAGCATTCCAAGTATGGAACATCTCTTCATTTATCCCTAAACCTCCATTTCTGTGGGAGAGGAATTTGTTTGTACCATTTCCATTTGCAAACATTTCTAGCACTTCAACAAACAGAAATGTTCCTAAAGCTCCTATTCAAATTGGCAGCTGTCATTATGAAACATCAGTGTAATTTATTCCCTATTTATTAGTCCTCTACTTACTCGAATTGAATTCCAAAATCTAATTCTTTTAAAATATTTTTTAATGTTCCAACAGTGCACTGTGAACTTGGTCAATGGGAAGCTGGTGTGCAAATCAGATAAATTCTCTCACGAGCAGGAAGTGAAAGGAAATGAAATGGTGGAGGTAAGTGCTAGAAAATAAGGGCACTTGCAGAAAAATGATGAAGGAAAAACTGTTTATTAGTTCATAGTGTCAGCAAAGTGTTCCTGTGGATACAGACTGCTCCAAGGAGCACAACCAACTCCAACTTTTCCTTCATGTAAATGTTGTACATATATTTACAGACAGGTATTGTGATTGTATTTTATTGTGGACTAGGATGGATTTATGAATTACAGACACTTGTGCCACTTAGCTATAAATAGATTTCCTGAAGTTTAAATGTGTATTTATCTCCCACAGACTATAACATATGGTGGAGTAACACTTGTCAGAAGAGGCAAGAAACTCTGAAGACAGATCCCCTCCTGTGTGACACCTTTACCTACCTGAAATAAAGTGCACTTTCCACAAGGTGTGATCTGTGTTTTACCTCAACAAACAGTACAGGAAATAATGATAATTCCTGCCCTCCTTATACACAGCACTTCCCTTGTTACAGGACTGTGTTTTCCCCTCTGTCCTCAGAGTGACACAAATTTGCCTCCCAGGCAACCCAACCTGGACATAAATCACATTGTTCCAGTTCACCACAATAATCCTTGGGAGCAGCCAAAAACTACAGAAATGCTTCTTGATTCCTTACACACAGACTGAACACACTCAGCTTTAGTTCCTGTGTCTAATAAAGTTTAGTGTTTAACCAAACCCCATTCCCTATGACCTGGCCAACAGAACAATCAGGCATTTGTTGAGCTGATCTGTACCACATGTCCCACGAAGAGAAACAGCAATATTTTAAAAGCTGTGAACCACTCACAAGTCATTAACAATAGGGATGGCTGTTCTCAAACTGAATTACACAAAAGTACAATTAAGAGGCACTACAAGAACAATGAGAATTAAACATTTCTTCCAATTTGCAATGAACTCCCACTATCTTGTCATGGCCCAAGTTTGTGAAGCTCAATAAAGCAGACTTTGCTTAGACCCTGTGTCTGTATAAAGTCTAAAACCCACAAGAGCTATGCCTAGAACCATTTCTCTGCTGATTAGATCCTACTATTACATCAGCGGCCCCATTTCATAATTTGAGTCTGCAGATTTGTTAGGATGGGTTTTGGGTGCAAGACCTCCATGAACAAAGTTGCTGGACTGATAATGGCATTTCAAGGTTTTATCCCAGTGAAGAGTGCAGAGTTTCCATCTCCCATGCTACATGAGCAGCGTGTGAGGGGGGAGGTTGTGTTTTAGGTAATAACACAACGTGATACAGGCAATTTGGGAAGTGTATTCTTCTTGTGGGATAAGGCTGCTCTCAGGGGGAGTTTCACTGGCATAAAGGATCTTTGTGCTCATTTTGCTCCCCAGGCAGCTCTAATGTCAAGCACACTCCTGCAGCCAGAATGAAATTCCATGTGAGTTACACAGAAATAAGACCAACAGCACAGAAATTTGGGCTGGAAAAACTCATGGAGGAGGAGGAGGAGGCTGCTTTAAAGCACTGGTGCTCCAAAAAGCCACCCAAGAAAGAACTCAGCACTTCTGTCTGGGAGTTGCTGGGTAACTGCTGCAAACACACCTTGAAACCAAACACACCATGTGGTTTTCCAGCAGGAAATTCACAGAATCCTGCAGCTCTGCAATGATCAAATGCTGTACCTGCAAACTGGAGGATGGAATGTGCAGAACACTTCAGGTTTATCTCTAAACCAAGGCAGAGATCATTCATTACTCATCTGAAACCTGGTACAAAATGATTGCTGTAGAGACTACACACTAAAAGCACAGGAACCTTATTTAAAACTTGAACTAAGTCATTCTAATGGCTAAAATTCTAAAAAATTAAAAGAATTCCTCATCTGGCTGTCTTCACAATTGGAAGGATTTCAGTGCCAATCTTTCCCATGCTTCTGGCAATGTCCTTCTGCCACAGGGCAGCCCAGATTTAGGTGGAATATTCAGTGCAGGTCCTTATGTGAAGCAGTTAAAACCTGAAGGATTTTGATCAGACTGAGATCTCCATGTGTGTGTCCCATGGCCCAAAGGAATGAGCATTCCCAGATGGCCCAACAGGCTGGGTTGGTAGCTCTGAATTCACTATTCCACAAAAACTAGTGAATTTTTCTGTGAAGGACTCCATTGGAGTATTTGTAATCAAACTTGGATCTGGTTCAAAGTTTTGAGTCCCAATCTGACAAGCTCTGACAATCCTGGCAGCATGGATTTCTATCCATCACCCAAGCCCACTCTGGTAAATTCATTGTTTTAAGAATGTCCATAAAAACAACTCTTTTTTTTCTTGCTTGCTTTGTGCCAAGCACTCCCACCACAATTCCAGCCTCTAATGTGTGTTCTTGGCTTGATTTTTATGTTCTTTTAATGGTTTGTGTGAGCAGATCTGTGTTTGTATTGCACAAGGTAACAACTCAACCTGCTGCTTGCATACAGAAAAATGTTAACTGTAAATATTAAATACAAAAAACATGGTCAGAGATCCCCATCCCTTCTCTGTTGAGTCTGCACACAGATCCTGAACACAGAACCACATAAATTCTTTTTTTTTTTTGGATAGTGTATATGGCTGCACATCTCCTGTGTTAGTGACAGAACTTCATCTGCCATTCAAACTCAAATCATCTGTCATTCAAAATCTGTAAAAATGAAGCACTTCTAAGTGTGAGATTGCCAAGATATGAACAGCAATGTCCTCCCACCAGTTTTCATTCATGAATATTAAAAATAAAAATGAAAATGCACTGCTGGCAGACACCAGGGCTGCATCAGCTCAAAGTCCTTTGGTCCCTGCAGGAGTTTGCTGAAAATCCCTCATATGAAAATGAAGACACTTTTCACTGAACTCTTCACCAAATCCTGTGACTGTTGGGTCACAGATGTGCCTTTTATCCACCTTGATGTGAGTCACACATGAGCATGGTAAGAAATAATCTCTCCACCTACCAACTGTATTGTTTTCATCACACAAACGGCTTTAATGGGAAGGGCTGGTCCTGTGCAAACAGTGTGATGAAAACTCCTGGGGCTCAACAGGGCTCTGGGTAACGGTGTTCTCCACAAAAATTGGATTAATTACTCGGAGTGCAACAATAGTTACACCCTCCAGAGAGACATTGGTAATTTATTTCAGAGTTGCACAGTTGGGGGCTCTGTGGGATTCCACAAATCGAGCACACCAACGATCAGAATTTATTACTATTTAAACATTTTAGCAAACAAAAGGAATTCATGTTCCTTGGCTACAAGTCACAGAGTTCTGAATTAATATTCTGTCTTCTCCTGGTTAATTATTCTGTTGTTTGTCATGCTAATCAGTCCCGTTCTCAGTCTTTCTCTCCTTTTGGGTCAGTGGTCTGTGGGTTGGTGGTCACGACCTGCCCCTGCAGATGTAAAATGTAAAATTACATTTTACCCAGTTGGAGATCATTTCAGCACAGTTGCTGAGTTGGGTTTATTAGTTTCTCTCTTATCTTGGGAGTTCTTGCCAGATGGCCCATAAATTCTGCATTCTTCGTGTCCTCTATCAGCGGGCATCCTTTTTTCTCAAACTTTGCTAAACTCTCCCTAGGTCTGAGATCATCGAGGCATGTCCAACCCTAAACCTTAACAAGGCAGTTCTACAAATTTATTTTTCTAACACAGGGATATCCCTCAGAGCTTGTTGGCTGCTGTTTCATGGGCTACATCTCTCTTCTTGTTGATTAGGCTTGAAAGCAGAAAAACGTCAGTCATCAAAGAACATCTTTTCTTTGCAGAACTCTTATGTACTCCACATTTTGCAACAACAAGGCCACAGCACAGCGATTCCTTTGATGCCTTAACTTTTAGCTTTCATATTTTTCAGATTCTGTGCTGCCTAGGTGTGTAGCTGTGAGCTTCATATTGTTAGTTCTCTTCACAGTTTATTTAGACAAAACAATCCTTTTCCAGCTTGAGACAAGGGACAACCACTACAAGCTTCAGGCTCAAAAAAGCATAAAAAATGGGGAACTGAAGAGGGCAAACCAGGAGGATGGGACTTCATAACCTGAAGCTGTAATTGAACAATTAACCCCAATATGTAAACGGAACGAAACTTGCAAAAGTTTGAAAACTCGTGACCGGGATTCATCTTGGATCCATCCTGGGTGTAGCCCTGGCTAGGCTCTTGCACTGCCCAAGGTGTATCCTTTGAAGGCTTTTTAATAAATATCTACTTTATTCTTTTAGCTCTGTCTAAAAGACAGGTCCCTGTACCAAACCAGCCTCTCAAGGCATCACCCTGAGCCTCAGGAAGGGCGTTATAGCCCGAGGCCGTGTGAGCAGGCTATGCAGGGGGGCACAGGAGGGAGCCATGGCGCTCTGAGGCGGCCGCACAAGGCCGGGCCGCACCACCCCTCACGCCGGGGGCGCCGCCGCCATCTTGCTCCGCGCGCGCTCCCCCTTCCCGCTCTTTCGGCGGGAAAAGCGAGGCCCCGCGGGCGCCAGCGCGGGGCGGGGGGGGGGGGGCCGAGGGGCGCAGTGCGCATGCG
>JANRGV010000057.1:5166340-5186938 GCA_024734035.1 Alethe castanea | reverse complement strand
GGCCCCTCTCCACAGCCCCCCGGACACGCTGCCGGCCGCGCCCCGCCCGCGGATTAGCACAACAAAAACAGTGGGGAACGCCTCCGCCAGCTGCTGCTGGGGGCTTCAAAGAGGTGAAATAATTAACAGAAAAGAAAAAAAGAGAAACGCACAAAACACCCGGCTGTGTGAGCGAGGGGCGTCTGGAGAAGGGATTCAGCGAACAAAGAGTAAAATCCAGCTCCCCCAGAGATCCCCGCTGCGCTCCGATGTCAAATGGAGGGTCTGAGGTTTGGTGAGCCCCTTCCCCGCTCCTGCATTTAGTTAAACTATTTAATGTTTAAATTTAAAGTATAGAAAACCACGTAGAGGGATGTTTCAGGTCAAAACACAGCGAAAAGCTTCCCTAGATTTAAACCAGCGCTGTGGGTATGCAGAGCCCTGGCAGTGGCTGCAGTTTGTGTTTATATTCACATTCTCTTATTTTGCCTCAAAGATTCGTTTCAAAGAAACAACACGCCAGATTTGGCCTTTACCGTGTGTAGGATGAATGAAAATTAGGAATACATAAGAAATTTGCACATGTGAGAGCGTTCCCTGCCCACTACTGAGAGGCCAGTCTAGCACTTTACACCTCATTAAAGGACAAAAAAAGGAAGTTTTCAAAGAAAATGGAAAAGAACGAGCTCAGTTCCAACCCCACCAAGTCAGGGCAGTGCTTAAAAACAGCACATGAACATTCAGAGTGTATATATATATATTTTTCTTTTTTTTTTTATTATTAAAGACCCTAGATTGAGTTACCCTGCATTTTTAGCTACAGAAGGTAAAAATTACACATTCCTGCTTTATCCCTGAAACAAAACTTTTTTTTACTGACCTGGTATTACAGGGCTGTGACCCAACCCAGGACAAGGCAAAGACTCTAAAAAGAAGTGTGTGTTCATCGTGAAGTTATTAAAAAAGCCAGCATATATTTAATACACAAGATGTGTTGACATACCCGAGCCCAGACCTTTGTTCCTGTTCTTTATTGTATGTTTGCACAAAGCAAGCTGAAATTAATCAGTTTTCCTCCCCTTGCTTTGAATTTCTTGGCACAATGTTACAGCTGAGGTCCTTATAGCAGCTTTTTTTTTGTCTTTAGATGGAAGACAACAATATCTGCTGTAAGCCTTGAAATTCCACTCATTAATAAACAGCACTCATGTAATGCACATCAGCAGATTTTTGCTTTGTTTCTATCTCTAGTGTGTTTATTTCTGCCAAAACGCAATCTCACCCCAGCGTGTGGATGTTTTCAAGCCAGGACATGTCAGTGGGATTAAGAAACAGCATTTTGCAGGCTGCAAATGTTCTGTTCTCTTGTCTGGGGAGCACAACAGCGTGTACTTTTCAATTCAGATCAAGGATGTCACAAGGTCTGGCTGTTTGTCCTCACTATCTTTGAGATAGTTAAAGAAACGCCTTTCAGAGCTGGTTTTGGGGTCAGGCTGACACATTTAGCCTGGAGGAGCAGGAAATGTCAGTGATAAGCCATTCCTGTATTTGTACAGCAGCAGTTCCACTGAAACAAACTGAGTCATTCAGAGGCCCAGCAGGAACACGAGGGTATTTTTTAAACCAAAGGGACAAACACCCCCAAACACCACAAAGTCCAGCTTGCAGAGTTCTGTGTTTCACCCTTCAGCTATTGGAGCCCTGGGCTGGTTTCCTGTCCTGCAGTGGAAGGAAAGATGTTCCCAGAGCTGGGGTAACCACAGCACAGACAGAAGCACTCGAGCTCCTGCCACAGCTCAGCACAGACTGAATTCCAGGGTTCTGTCTCAATCCTTTATCATCACCACCCGAGATTTCTTCAACAGGAGCTACTTCACTCCTTCAAATCATGGTTTTTAAACCCTCTTCCTTTTCAAAGGTCTCAGTGTAACATTTGTGACTGCTAAGCCTGTGACACTACATCGGCCTCAGTTACTCATGGGCAGGCTGGGATATTTTAGCTGCCTCCAGGATCGTGCTGTGCCCACCCTTCATGTCCTGCAGCCCTCCAGGTGCTACAGACCCGGTTCCAGAGGCAGAGCCCCCCAGCAGTGCTGGTGACAGTGCTTCCAAAGCCACCCTGCTGTGCCACGTGGTGACACTGACTTGGTGACCTCAGCTCCACGCAATAACCTGTACACAGCACGCCGGGTTTCCATTGTGCAAGTGGCTGCTCTGTCTGGATTATTCCACTTCCTCCAGGCACTCCAAAGATGACTGCAATAAATCCCAGCTTCCCTCGTGTTCCCAGGGACCCTCCTCAGCTCCCCACCACGGTGACAGCACCTCAAGGATTTCCTCAGCCACCTTTGTTTTTCACTCAGCACCTCCACTCCTTCTCACAGCAAACATTAATCCAGCCCAGGGAAGCAGCTCCATCTGTGCTGGCACTGCCACAACCAGCAAGTCCCAGTGAAGACAAAGCCTCCAGAGCTTCATTAGCCCCAAATTAAGATGCTCCCAGCTGTGGCTGAGATGGATCTCACCACACATGTGCTCCTGTCTGAGTGTTTCAGTGGAGCTGCTCAGCGTGGATGCTGCAGGAAATCTGCAGCAGGGATGACTCATTTGTTAAATCAACACTGAACCATTGCCCCAGTTTTATTTCACAGTGACGAGTTTCCGGCAGTGGGTGACTTTCAGTAAACCCAAGATGTTTACTTTTTGTGGCTCCAAGAGCCCCATGACACGCTTGAAACTCGCTGGACGTTTCCACCTGAGCCAAACATTAACCAGATTGTTAATCTAAGTTTCCTCATGAGGGAAACGTGCAAGCTTGTGTTTTCTTTCAAATCTGCATGAAAGCACTGGGTATACAGTAATGTTTAGAATATCCTTTATTCTGCCTGGCAGAGGACCCATGTTCATCAAACAAAGCTCAGGATATTCACAGCAGTAAGCTGCAGGAACTAAGCAGACATTTGAACCTCTCCAGGGTAAATACAGAAGAGTCTCAAGAAGCCAAACAATTGATAAAACTACACACTTTAATTGTTTAAATCTCCTTATAAGTGTATTGATATAAGCTTTAGACATTAATTAAATTGGTGTCCAGTGCCTGAGTTACATCAGCTCGCATGAGCTCACACCCACCTCTGCACTGTGCACTGGTGTGTGTGGGTGTGCACAGCACCCAGCAAACAGCACCAGCAGCCAAACCACCCCGACACCGACAGATCAGTTATCCAAAGCTGAGCCTGGGGGCTTTAAAGGGCTTGTGCTGAAGCAGCTTTGTCACAGCTGACAGCCCCACTCTGGAAAACAAACACATCCAGGCACGACTCAGAGTCACACCCAGTTTTCTGCCTCGACAGCTCCCCGTGTGAACCCACACCGCCTCTGAGTCACAGAGCACTGCAGGAACCTTCAGCCCATTGAAATCAATATGCCTCCTTCAAGTCCTATCAGCAGGGAAAACATTTTTACCTGAACCCTCCTCCCTCCACAAGGGCAGCAGAAGTGTTCCCACAGGAGGCCAGGGCACTGGAGAATCCCTCAGACAAGCCCTGTTTGCTGTCAGGAACTGTGCTAGACACAGCAGTAAATCTGGGAGGTTTTTTCTGAGGATTTTCTCAGAAATTCACTCACCGTGGCTGAGTCACACCTTATCAAGGTGAGCAGTGCCCCCACCCTCAGCCCCATCTGCACCACCCAGTTTTCAAATTCAGCCCCAGCAAACACAAGAGGCAGAGGAAGAGGAGCAAATCCCTGTCTCCCACAGAGCACAGACACCCTTCCTGCAGGGGCTGGTGCCTGAGTGTCCCATCACATGCTCTGTGTGCCAGCACGGCCTTCACTCTGCTCTGGAGACAGAACCAGCAATGCCTGCACAGCCTTTCTTCCACCCTGGCTATGGGGCTCTTCCCAAAGCAGGGTTATTCCAGGCTGGAAAAAATCCAAGCTGACCAAAAAGCCTTTACATTACAGGAATCAGCTCTAATGGTTTTCCTTTAGTCTGGCAGAATTTTTTGCTATGAGTCAGAGTCAAATTGAAAGCTTCTAACCATGCTGCAGTAATAAGATTTCTTTCCTATAATAGATTCCTGTGACACAACAGTTCCCTCTGCAGACAGAGGAAATTTGGGTCCATATTTCACAGAATGCTGCTGGATATGAAGCTATGTCTGAGCAGGGAATAATTTGGGGCTGGGTGCTGCTGCTGTAACTCAGGACCAGTATAAAGAACCTTTCTGTTTCTCACCTGCTCTTTACAGTCTCGTACCTGTTCTTGCAGATTTCTCAATTCCTGGGAACGGGAATGGAAGAATTCTTTTTTGAGACACAGCTGGCAGCCCCTCATCTCCTGTGCTTACACCACAGCCCGTGATGTTTCCAGAAAGGGGGTCCCAGACCTGCCCAGCCCCGAAAGGCTCCTGCAGAGCCACGGAACCCCCTTTTCCCGGCCGGGGGCCAGGAGGAAGCGCTGAGTTCCCAGTTCTGCCTCTTTCTCAAGCTTTCCCTGGAGAGGGCAGCCGAGCACCGCTGAGCTCCGGCGGCTGCTGCGACAGCCCTGAGCCTCAAACAGCGCCAGAGGGGACGGAGGCAAAGCAGGGTTTGGGGAAGACGGGGTGGGACCGCTCGTGATTCCACCGAATGAGGGAACTGCGATCCCAGCAGGAGGGAAAGTTGAGTTCCCAGCTGGAAAATGGAGTGCTAGTGCTGGGATGGGGAGGTGTAAGGTGCATCCGAGGGCTGAGGATCACTTTCCTTCTCTTCCAAGGCTCCCTGGTACAGCCTGTACCGTCTATATGCACCCACAATGCGGCCCGTTCCTGTGGGATTTGGGGCTGGCACGGTGACATTGTCCCTGTGTCACCCAGCAGCTGTCCCTGCTTTCCAGCAGCACCAGCACAGCCCAGGCCGGGCAGCTGCTGGGGGGAAGTGGCTGCTGGAGGAAGGATGGATGAGAGCAGGTCCAGCAGTGAGCACAGCCTCTGCAGCCCCCGCTCCTTTCTGACCACAGGCACTCTGTGACTGAGGACCTCAACTCATTTGCAGGGGGAAAATCACCTCGTTCCTCTGGCATGGGCTGATTCTGTGTACAGAGAAATTCAGGGACACAGGTGAGGTTTGTGCTGCAGGCACAGACAGCAGATTTCTGAGCTTGCCCTTAGACCTGCACACAACCAGGCACATGCAGATTTTTCCACATCTAGTTTTCTTCCTCCCCACACTTTTCCATGTTCCCAGAGAAATCAGGAGGAGAACCTGAATGTCTCTTGCCTCAAACTCTGCAGTTACATGGAGAAATGAGAGGGACTGGGAGGGTTATTTCAGCCAGCCCCCAGGGTTTGGGCGGTTGTAGCTGTGGCACGAGCTGGCAGCAGAACACAACACCCAGAGGAGAAGTGGGGAAGGAAAGAAAACCCGACACACATTCTCCGAAAGAATGTGACAGAGAGCAAGGAAGCAGAGGAAGGATTCACACTGATGGATTTCCAACCCAGGGGAATTAACCAGAATGGTTCAACGAACCCGGACAAAACCAGAAGTGCCGTGAGAGGAGAGGGAAGCAGGCGCTGTCCACAGCTGCAGCGAGTCCCTGAGAGCCGGCGGGATGGGAAGCCCCAGCGCACCCGTGGGGAGGTGAGTGGTTTGTGTTTGCTGACCCACAGCATCCTGCAGCCCTGCCTTCTTTTTTTTCACATCATCCCTGAGAGCTGTCGGTGCTGCAGGCTGGGGAGACTCTGCTGCACGGGGAGATTCCCAGGATGAACTGTCAGCTATTTGAGATAAACTGCAAGGCAACGTGTAACAGAGGGTGGGAAATTGGTTTTTAGGATGGATCCTTTCTTAAGGAGAAGGTGAAAGGTAAGTGCTTCATAGCAGGCTTGGGTTAACTCTTCACAGCTGATTTTGGGAATTGTTAATGTTGGATCAGTTGATCAGCAACTGAGTGACAGGACAAGGGGGAATGGGTTCAAAGAAATTCTTCATTGTGAGGATGGGGAGGTCCTGGCACAGGTTGCCCAGAGCAGCTGTGGCTGCTCCATCCCTGGAAGTGTCTGAGCTAATTCCAAAACAATGGAAAAACTTCTGCAACTAAACCAAGAAATCACATATAAACTGTTGGTAAAGCAAAAGATACTTTGCTTTTTCAGCAAGTGAAATTTGCAAGCATTAGTGACAATTTTTGCATAAATCACCACACTTGTTCATAGTAGGTGATCATTTAAGACATTTTATTTTATTGTAAAGCTCAAAACTCTCAGACATTCTGAACATGAAGCATTCAAGAGCAGCGCTTTCAGAGTGCTGCAGGCACAATGCACTGGCTGATTGCAGCAGGAAAATTGAATTTTACATTATCTAAGCAACTGGTAGGTAAGTTTTTAATGAGCAGGATGCTGTGATGGCTGTGGGAATGCAGAAGCCAGCCCAAGTGGAAGCAGGGATGGAGCTGCTGCGTGCGAGGCACGGCGAGCCCGACAGCTGGAATCAATCGCAGCGAGGCACTGAGAAGGAAAAGGACTTTTTCATTTGTAAATTTAATTTCCCCCGAAGCCAGTTGGAGTTATTGGGCTGGAGTGAGTGGGCTCACAGCAGATCTAATAGGAGGGGAGGTTTCTCTGCTGCTCTGGGCACTTTGGAGTCATTGAGGCTTTTTCAGGAATATGTTGCATTCCCAAGTATCTTATCTGGATTTTGTTCCTAACAACTCACTCCTCGTTCATTCACTGTGTTGTTTCCTGGGGTTCTGCTCTTGTTACTGGGGGGTTCTCTGTTGCAAGGACACATTATTTTGGCAAAATATTCCCTACCCTGGGCCTTTCTGCTGGCAGGAGATGCTGTGCTGTGATCAGAGTTAATCCTGTGCAGCAGCCCAGGGAATCTCAGCTCAGCTGCTGCACTTCCAGGGAACCAGTCCCTCTGTGCCACAGCCCCTGGGTCTAAAGGAGAGCCAGAAGCCACTTGGCTCTTTCTTGTTGAGCTGAGCTGTCAGCCCATGGGGCTGGAACTCCCTGCGCTTGCCAGGCTGGGTGTGGGGAGATGCACAGCCATGCCTGGGGCTGGAATTCCCAGGGAGGTGGAGATGCTGCTCTTGGAAAGTGGGGTTTCCACCCTGGAAGTGGGATTTGCCCCATGGAGGATGCTGCAGGTCAGCTCTCCCCCAGGAACCAGATATGGGCTGGCACTTTTCCCAGGAACTAAGCCAGGCAGGGGGCAGAGGCCGTGGACAAACTAATCCAGGGGCCCATCTGACATGAGGAAAATGTCCCCTGGGCAGAAAAAAAACAGCTTTGTGGCCAAAAAAGAAAAAAAAAAAAGAAGGAAAGGCAATGCAAAGAGAGGAGCTCTTGGCACTGCCTGTGTTTTCATGCTCATGCAGAAGGGACTTTTGCTGGAGCAAAGCCCTTTGCTTTCCCTCAGGGACACAGGAGCTGCAAGGAGGGTCTGGGGGAGCAAAGACATCTGTCCTTGTCCTTGTCATTCAGCCTGAGAGAGAACAGATGTGGGAGAGGAAGATTGGGGCTGGCTAATTGCTGTGAGCCCAGCACAGGACTTTGAACCTGAGGTTTTTTCAACTTAGTGGGGAGAGCTGGGCCGGGACAGGCAGCACAGGAGTTATTTTAACATTATAAGCAGATTCTCTCCCGGAGCAGCACAACATCAGGGATGGCATTTTGCTGCCTTCACTCCCAGTTCAGCGTTCAGTGCTTTCCAGGCTCCTAAGGATGTTAGCTGGATATTGCACAACTGCAGGTTTGAGGCTTTACAATGGTCCTGGGAATGCTGGCTGCAGGTAATGGATGCCAAGGTGATGCAGGAGGCTGCTTAATGAAGAGATGTCTTGGTTTGGATGCTGGGGTTTGGCTGGGGAGGTTTGGAGACTCGAGGCAGTTGCTGCTCCAGTGGTCCCTGGTGAGCTCTGCTACATGAAAAGTCCATCTGTCTGCTAAATCCTTCTCTCTCCAGAGGGAGGCATGTTGTCAGGTTTAATAAGAGCAGTTGGTAATTCCTGCTGCCTGTGTGGTGTTCCTGTGAGGGGCTGCAGGAAACGAGAGCGCTGAGATCTGAGGGCAACCTCCTGCTCCTGTGTTGTTACCCCATGCAGGAGCTGATGTAAGAGGGCAGCTTGTTGCAACACTCAACACATCAGCCCCAAATCCAGGACTCCTCCAGCCTGCAATGCCAAGAAATCCCAATCAGGATTGCCCTGCTCTGCCTGTGGCATGCACTGAACTCCCGGCAGCCACCAATATCCCAATCCTGACAGGCTCAGCAGTCAAATGTGGGGCTGGAGATCTTCTCTGTCACCTCCTGGGCAGCATATTTTGCAACTCCTGAAACACAGGAAGAGTGATGAGTGTCGGGGGAAATCAGAGGGGAAGGAAGCCCCAGTTATAAAACTCGTGTCACTGCTGAGATGTCACGGACAGAGGTTTGTTGGGCAGTGCTGGCTGTTGTCACCTCCACCAGCAGCTGAATTTCACACAGCAAGGCAGAGGAACCACAGATGGAGGGGTACAGGTGGCTGGAACCCACAGCCCTGCCCCTGCCCTGTGGCTGTCACATCCTGGCCGTGCCTCTCGTGTTTGGGACAGTTCCTCTTTCACAAGAGAGCCGAGGGCAGGGAGAGGCAGAGGCTCGTTTGTTGTGGGGGAAAGGGAACTGGCAGCTCCGTGCTCTCCTCTCCAGCAGAGGGAACTCACCATCCCACTGCCTGGGTGAGGCATCCTGGAAGCTTTGGGGATGGGGGTCCTGTTCCATGGGCTTGGGCACAGCGTTTTGCTGAAATTCAGGCAGGTTTGGGGTATCCCACAGCTGCCTCTTCACCTGCTCTCCAACCCAGTCCAGGATAACCTTGTTCTCTGAAATCCAAAGCAGCACAGCTTGGTTTTAACACTAGTACAATCCACAGAAAGGATGGGAGAAAATAACACCAGAAGGACAAGTTATGAAGATGAAGGGGGTTAAATGCATTGAGCTGCAGAGAAAAACCCAGCTCCTGCTGCAGAATTCACTGAGTAGCTCAGCATCTGCCCTATGCAAAATCAGGCATTTCCCTCCATCACACCTCTGCTGATGCTAAAAGTATTGATAAAATTAACCAAATTCTAGCTATGGACAGGGGTTCTTAGGCTCAAGTGGTCTCAGTCCTGCATGTCCCCACTTGTATGCCCAACCTGTACTCTAATATCAATATCTAATTAATCTCTAGTTATATCTATTAATCACTCTGACTGTGCCACATGGAAGATGGAGGGGGAAACAACTGCAATGAGCTTTGTAAAACTGCAATGGGCAAGCTCAAATATAAACCCAGTCTTGTTGTTTTATATGTTCAAACAGCTTTGGTGAGGAGTAAATCCTTCAGAGTGCACTTTGTGTTCCCAGATGAGCTGCACTGAGTCCCTGGCAGGGCAATCCTCCCATCCTGCTCCATCCAAGCCATCTCCCAGGGCAGCTGCAGTGGGACAGGCTGTTCTGCAGGGCCTGTCTGCCCAGGGCAGGGTCTCCATCAGCAATCCCTTCCAGTGCTGCTGGCCCTGTGCAGTGAATCCTGGAGGAGTGGTAAGAGCTGGCTCAGGATTTGTACAATTCTCAGCGCTGCTGCTTCCCTCTTGTGGTGAGGAACCAGCCTGGGAGACTGAGGTGGTACAGCCAGGGTGCCCTGGGCTGTGGGAAATGGGTCTCAGCCAAAGCACCAGTGGGACAAAGCCTGGAGCTCTGCTGGGAAAGTGTGGAAGCTGGCTCCAGTGTTTGGGCTGCAGACCTGAAAGCAGCTCTCTGTAGGCTGATTTCATTTTGCTTGCTTCCCTCTAAAGAGAGGGAAGAGTCTGGGTTGAATTTATTGCTTGTTAAGTCCTCTTCACCTCCACCTTTTTCAGAGCATCTGAAGAAGTGCAGAAGGAAGCAGAAGGTTCTCTGTGAGCCCCCAGCTCCAGGCAACCACCATGGAGACTTGCAAGGTACCTGCAAACGCCTCCAAGTGCAGCAGCAACACCATGGAGTGCTTCATGGTGCTCAGCACACAGGCACAGAAGATTAGCATTGGCATCCTGTGTGGCCTCTTTGGGACAATGTGTGTTTTTGAGAACACCTTGGTGCTTTGCCTGATCTTCTCTTCCCCTGGGATCAGGAAAAAGCCTTCCTACCTCTTCATCGGCAGCCTGGCCCTGGCTGACATCCTGGCCAGCATCATCTTTGTCTGCAGCTTCGTGAACTTCCACGTGTTCAACAAGGCAGGTTTCTCCAAGGAGGTGTTCCTGCTGCAGCTGGGAGGGGTGAACACATCCTTCTCTGCCTCCCTCAGCAGCCTGCTGCTCACAGCCCTGGACCGCTACCTGTCCATCAGCCGGCCCTCGGAATACAAGCTCCTGATGACCAGGAAAAGAGCCTGGGCAGCGCTGGCCGTGCTCTGGGTGACCTGTGCCACCATTGCTTGCCTGCCCCTGCTGGGCTGGAATTGCTGCGTGCTGGATTCTGCCTGCTCCGAGCTCTTCCCCTTTGTGGATGACAATTACCAGTCAGGCTGGGTCTGCTTCATCTTGGTGCTGCTGGGCTGCATTGTCTACGCCTACGCCCACGTGCTCTGGAGGGCTCGCCAGCACGTGGCCTACATGGAGAAGCACCAGGCACAGGTAGGGAAGCAAAACACCCGCATGAGGATGGATGTGATGCTGGCCAAGACCCTGGTGATGGTGCTGGCTGTCCTCATGCTCTGCTGGTCGCCCGTGCTCGTGCTCATGATCTACAGCATCTTCGCCAGGCTGAGCGACCACCTGCGCAAGGTGTTCGCCTTCTGCAGCACCCTCTGCCTGCTCAACTCCATGGTGAACCCCATCATCTACGCCCTGAGGAGCAAGGAGCTGTTCTCCTCCCTGAGGAGGGTGTTCTCCCACTTCAGGAGGCAGCTGAAGGTCACTGAGGAGAGCCCAGAGGCAGAGAGCAGCCACAAGTCCTCCGTGATTGAGACCGTGTGCGAGGTCACGCACACAGTGTAGGGAGGCACCTGGGGAAATCCACACCCTCAGGCTGGAAGGAACAGTCTGGATCACTCTTCTCTTCTGATGGGAGTTGAGGGATCAGCTACAGCTCCTGCTGGTTCCACCCTTCAATGCTGGCACATAAAGTGCACAGACTTTGCTCTCAGCACAGGTTGGGATTGTTGGGGTGTCCTGTGCAGGGCCAGGAGTTGGACTGGATGATCCTTGGGGTGTCCCTTCCAGCTCAGGATATTCCATGATTCTGTGATAATCTCCCACCAAGAGAGGTTCAGGTTGGACATCAGCAGGAATTTCTTCATGGAAAAGGTGGTCAGGCTTTGGAAGGGGCTGCCCAGGGAGGTTTGGAGTCCCCACTCCTGCCAGTGTCACCCGGACATGGCACTCAGTGCTCTGGGCTGGTGCCAAAGTGGGGTTTGGGCACAGCTTGGACTCGATGTTCTGGAAGAGCTTTTTCAACCTCAATAGAACATTCTCACTGTGGCTTGAGGACTTGGCCAGAGCTGGGCCTGACAGGACCTTGCAGGCAGCACATTTCTTCCAGCAGGTTTCAGCAGAACTGACCTAACCACACAGGTGTTTGTTGGATGTTATGTGATTAAACATATAAGCCATTTTCCATGTTCTTCTTCCTTTTCTTTCCTAGTGTACAAAGTCCTCCAGGTGACAAGATTAAGCCCAAACTGGGGCAAATACTTTGACCATGAGGAACTTGATTGAGGTTGTTTTTTTGCAAACTATGCAAAAGCAACACTTTCAGCTGAATGGACAATGAGGTGGGACAGGACCCTTTCACCAGTAACCTGCAGCAGCTGGGCTCCTGCCAGCTCCCAAAATGCCTCCAACAGGGATGAGCCTGCTGGGGCACGGCCACCAGGTCCTTGCACTCTGCCCTGTGTCCCAGAGGATGCACCCAGCCCTCGGGAGAGCTTGGGAGCCCTGCCCAGGCCTGTCCTGGCTGCACAGGAGGGTCTGGAGAAGGGGACACTGAGAGGAGACTTATCAAAGTCTGCAGGGCATTGAAGGGGCAGCTCCAATCTCTGTGACCATGGGCAGGATCCAAGGGAATGGATGGAGCTGTGCCAGCGGGGGTTTAGGGTGGATTTAGGGAAAAGTTCTTCCCTAAAGTGCTGGGCACTGCCCGGGGAATGGGCACAGCCCCGAGGCTGCAGGAGCTCCAGGAGGGTTTGGACAGCGCTCTCAGGGATGCCCAGGGTGGGATTGTTGGGGTGGCTGGGCAGTGCCTGAGGTGGGACTGGATGATCCTTCATCCCTTCCAGCTCGGGATATTCTGTGATCCTGCTCCTGGAGGATAACGGCAGTGCCCTAAACAAGCTCTGATCTAATCAGTGCTGGTGGCTCAGTGGGGTCAGGGAGCTGGAGCTGTGATTTGTGAGGCAGTGCGAACAAACACCGTGGATTGTTGCGGCCGAACGCGCCGCGGGTGCTGCACGGCCGGGCCGCAGCCTCGAACCCGCGGCCCCGGGGAGAACCGCGGCGGCGGTGACGTCACGGGGCCGCGGCGGTGACGTCACGGGGCCATGGCGGCGCGGGCGCTGCTCGGTGTGGCGGCCGCGCTGGGCCCGGTCCTGGCCGAGCCCCGGTACCGCCCGGACTGGGCCAGCCTGGACGCGCGGCCGCTGCCGGCCTGGTTCGACCGGGCCAAGGTGGGGGTGTTCGTGCACTGGGGAGTGTTCTCCGTGCCCGCCTGGGGCTCCGAGTGGTTCTGGTGGCACTGGCAGGGCCTGCACGACGCCGCCTGCGAGCGCTTCGTGCGCCGCCGCTTCCCGCCCGGCACCACCTACGCTGAGTTCGCGCCCCTTTTCACCGCCCACGACTTCCAGCCCCGCCAGTGGGCACAGCTCTTCCAGCGGGCCGGGGCCAGGTCAGCGCCGGGGGCGGCCGGGCTTGGGGTCCCTGAGGGGATGAGTGCCATGGCCAGGGGTGCCTGAGGGGATGGAGCATCCCTGAGGGGATGGATAATGGATCTGGGGGTCCCTGAGGGTATAGAGAAGCCATTTCTGGCAATGTGTGTGGCAGACAGGAGAGCATGCCTGAGAGGCCCAGAGGAAATGAGGGATGGGTCTGGGGGTCCCCAAGGGGATTGAAAAGCTTGGGAAGAATATGGGGCTGTTCCCAAGAGGATGCAGAGGTTTCTGAGGGGATGGAAGGGGCAAGTCTGGGGGTCCCTGAGGGACTGGGGGTCTCTGAACAGTGCTGGAGATCCCTGAGAGTGCTGAGGAGATGACAGGTCTTGCTCCTATGAGTATTGACTGTTCATTCTTTCCCAGCATTAAAATCCACTAAAAGCCTCTCTTATTCTTGTATTTACTTCTGAATTCAGAGGATAGTGACAGAGTGTGGTTATCCAGTGGGCTTGCAGCGAGGCTGGGAAATATCTCAGTTCCTTTGCCATCCCAAGTCTTTTTCTCCTCTCAGATACGTGGTCCTGACCACCAAGCACCACGAGGGCTTCACCAACTGGGGGTCACCAGTGTCCTGGAACTGGAATTCTGTGGATACAGGGCCCCACCGAGACCTGGTGGGAGAGCTGGGAGAAGCCCTCAGGGAGAGGTAGGGCCCTGCCAGAGCTCTTCTTTCAGAGCAGTGAATCCTCCTGGCTGTGCTTGACAAACAGCAGAAAACCCCTGAGCTCAATGTGAAAAATGGAGTGCTTGCAAATGATGAAAAATAATAATGCCAGTAATTTAATTTCCACTGCTTCTTAATCCCTGCTGAAGCCTAACTCTGCCCTCTGTGTTTTGTCCTTCAGCAACCTCCGTTATGGGCTCTATCACTCCCTGATGGAGTGGTTTAACCCTCTCTACCTTGCTGACAAACAAAGTGACTTCAAGACCCAGAACTTCGTTTTAAAGAAGACCATGCCAGAACTTTATGACCTTGTCTTAAAGTAAGAGCCACAACCAGCTCAGAATCACCAGCATTCCTGGTTTCATTTCTGTAGAGAAAGGTGCAAAGTGGGTGCAAAGAAGAGAAATGTTAATTTTTGCCAAGGCAAATTCTTATTCTAACCAGAAATGATTTGTGGTAATTAGAAAAGGAGTTCACTTTTGCCCTGTGGAAGGTCTAATATGTAGAATAAGGCTGGGACAAGTATTTCCTGCAAAAGCAAGTCCCTTTAATCCTGCCTTTGTGCAGGATGGCTGGAAGTGAAACAAACTTCAGTATTCAGTAGAATAGAAGAGTGAATTTGCATCCTTGCCTTGCTTTCCCTTGCTGACAAAAATACAAGGCTTGGGCTTGTGGGTCGTTGTCCCAGCTCAAGAATGTGCCTCATAATCGCCTTTGAGGTGCCAAATTCTGAGTTTTTTGGAAGAACTGCACCCTCTCTTGAGCTGTGGATCAACACCTTGTTCTTTGCTGCTGCAAGATCCTCCCTTAGAGCCCTGTGTGAAGCAGAAAATGATGCAAAAACCTCCTGGTGATGTCAGGCAGTGGGAAGGGGAAGTGAAACCACCCCACACCCAAGAAACACAGCGTGGCAGGAGCAGATAAGCCATTTTGAAACATCTATCTCCCTTAGATACAAACCAGATGTGATTTGGTCAGATGGAGACTGGGAAGCTCCAGATTCCTACTGGAATTCCACCTCTTTCCTTGCCTGGCTCTATAACGACAGCCCTGTCAAGGTACTGCTGCCCTCGTGGCCCTGGGTGGGTGTGGAAGGGCAGGAAGCTGTGGGCTGTGGGATCAAACCAGATCCTTGCCATTTGCCCAATGTGTTTTATCCTCTGACAAAAAGAATAAAGACTGTGCTGCTGTGACAGCTCCACTGCCCTTTGCAGGATCCTCGTGGCAGGTCAGACCAGGAGCTTTGTTGCTCCCTGAGTGAGCAGAGGGAGGGATTCAGCCTTCTCAGAAGGGTTTCCATTACACAGGGAATTTTTAGGTGCTTTCTGAGGGGGGTGACTGGCCAAGAGCAGGTGGTTCTGTGCCCTGAGGTGTTTCCTTTCCCTCAGGACACGGTGGTTGTGAACGATCGCTGGGGCCGGGGCTGCTCCTGCCGCCACGGGGGTTTCTACAACTGTGCTGACAGGTACAGGCCGGGCACCCTGCCAGAGCACAAGTGGGAGATGTGCTCCTCCCTGGACAGGCTCTCCTGGGGCTACCGCAGCAACATGAGCCTCGCAGAGGTCATGGATGAAAGGAGCATGATTGAGGTGAGAATTGCTGGCAATTCGAGGCTGCTGGGGCAGCTCAGGAGGATGAAACTCAGTTTCTGTCCGATGTGAGGATCATGCAGTTTGTTATCTTGCTTTATCTGCCACAGGAGCTGGTGCAGACTGTGAGTTTGGGTGGCAACTACCTCCTCAATGTGGGGCCTACAAAAGAAGGGGTGATTGTCCCCATCTTCCAGGAAAGACTCCTGGCCCTTGGCAGGTGGCTGGACACCAATGGGGAGGCGATTTATGAATCCCAGCCTTGGAGAGTGCAGATGGAGAACACCACAGACACGGTCTGGTAAGGGCTCTGCTGCTCAGACCATCTGAGCTGATCTCTATTTCTTTTTTTTTCCTAAATTTGGTACACTCTGTAGTCTTGCCATTAGGATTTCATTCATCTTTCTTCAGTAGGAAAAAAACAACCCTTCCTTTAAAACATGTCCACGCTGTGGCTGTCAGGATTGTTTAAGTAGTGGGCCTGACCAGAAATGCCTACAAAATGGAGTTGTTTTTATTTCCTCCAGTGTGTTCAGCCCAGAAATGCAGAGCAGGGATCAGGATGAGGCCGTGTGCCCACCCTGGCTGAGGCCAGGACAGGCACACACAGACTTTGTTTGGGCTGGCTGATGGTGGGTCCAAAGTGACAGATTTTGGAGTCAGGGAAAGTAGGTGACCCCTGTGTGGTGAGAGAAGGCAAGGCAGTGTTCTTGTGCTGTCTGGAAAGGTCAGGTTTGTGTCTGGTGCCCCTCACCTGCTGAACTCCTGCTCCCTCAGGTACACCTCCAAGGGACCAGTGGTCTTTGCCATCTTCCTGCTGTGGCCTCAGGACAGTGTCCTGTGTCTGCCCTCGCCCATCCCATCCCCAGGCACACAGGTAAGGGACTTAGAACAGGACAGCACACACTGAGAGCCCATCTGGGGCGTTTGTGGCCTGGGAAGGGCCAGCCTGGGTTTATTTAGGAGTGGGAGGCTGTGTGCTCTGGGCTCCCTGCAGCAGCCCAGCTGTTGCCCAGGCTTTGGCTCACGTGGGACAGGAGTTGCCAGGACAGGCTGGTGCTGGCTGCCAGGGAAGATTCCTGTCCTGCAGTGCTTTGATCCAGGGGAGGGGAGCAAACAGCCAGGGAGCAGGAGTGGCTGTCCTGCAGCACACTCAGCTCAGGTGCTGTGCCCTGCTCGTGGCACCGTGACGCAAATGGGCGAGTGTCCTTTGCTCTGAGCAAACAGGGGCAAAGCATCAGCAACAAACAAACCCCAAACAACAAACTGCAGCCTGGTGTGGCCTCAGAGCACCCCGTGTGTCACCCCCTGTGCCACGTGAGCCACCTGCAGGGCCTGTGGGAAATGCTGGGCTGTGCAGAGGGGCCTGCTGAGCTCCAGCTCAGTGTCCCCTTCTTTTCCTCCTCCCTCTGCAGGTGACACTGCTGGGCTTTGCTGGCACTCTGAAGTGGCAGAAGCAGCCAGGGAAAGGGATGCTCATAACCCTGCCCTACCTGCAGCCATCTCCTCTCCCTCCTCAGTCTGGCTGGGCCGTGAAGCTGGAGGGTGTGAAGTGATGCTGTGGGGGGACACAGCATCTCCCACTGCCTTTCTTTTTGATTGAATCCAAGAGGATTTTTATGTTTCATGTTGAATACATTATTTTTCACTTGAGAGAATCTCTCCTCCAGTCTCTGTTGCCTTATGTTACACTGGTGTTGGTTGTGATCAGCTGCTTCCATGATGAATAAATCTAATGGAAGCTTGCTGGAAGAGATCTGTAAGAAATCATCTGTAAAAAATACAAATCCATCAACAAACTTACATTAATATTCTGCTACAAGAAAAGGTTTTGTTCTTAGTGAATTAAGAGACTCCACCGTTGTGAATTGCACTTGTGAATTCTGCTTGCACCCCTGAACTTCTGAACTTTGTGTTCCAGTGAGGGCAGGTTTCCTGCGTGGGTGTTGAACTTCTTCAGAGGGGTTGAACAAGGTGTGTGTGAGCCATGACACTGCTCCCAAGAGCACGGGCTGTTGTGAAGGCACCACGGCATTGCAGGCAGGCTTTGTTCTGTTCCTGTCCGAGCACAACCTGCCAGGACACTTGGAGCTGAGCACGAGCGGAGCCCCGGGGCTGGGCCACGTGCGGAGCCGGTGCTGTGGGGCTGTTACTCAAATGGCAAACATCCACCAGCCCCGGCTCCAGAGAACCGCCTGCGAGTGCCAGGCACCGAGCGCTGCCCGGCCCCGGTGCTGACGCCGTTACAAACCAAAAAACGGGACGAAAAGGGACAACAGAGCGATGGCCTCTTTGCCTCACAACCGCATCACGCCGGTGACCCCTGGCGCGGAGCGGGGCCCGCCCCAAAACAAACAGCCCGCTGTTTACCGAGCGCGCCGCCAGCGGGAAAGCCGGCGCTATAAGTGCGCGGCGGGCGCGCCGCCGGCCAGTGCCGGGGCCGGAGATGCCGCGCTGTGACTCGGGCTCCGCGCCGCGGGACGCCGCCTGGGCTCAGGTACGGGATGGCGGCTCCGCACGGCGACAGCGACAGCGACAGCGACGCGGGGACAGGGACAGAGCGGCCGGTGCCGCCTGGGCACACACGTGACTGCGGAGCCACGTGACAGCGGAGCCACGCCCCGGCGCGGTCACGTGTCGGGGAGGGCGCGGTCACGTGGTCGCGGGCGGACATGGCGGCGGCGCGGCGGCTCCTGCCGCGCTGGGCGGGATCGCTGCGGCCCGTGAGGGACCGGGGAGACCGGGATGGAGCCAAACGGGGCTGGGGGGCACCGGGGCCGGGTGATCGGAGCCAGGCGCAAAGGGACCGAGGGGCCCTGGGACAAAGGACAGAGGGATCGGGGACACCGGGGGTAAAAAGGGACCGGGGGGAGACCGGGATGGAGCCGAATGGGGCTGGGGGTCCCCGGGGGATCGGAGTCAGAGGCAAAGGGACCGAGGGGCACGGGCAGAGGGACTGGGGCACCGGGAGCGGGAGGAAAAGGGACCGAGGGGTACCGGGGCAGGGCCCGCGGGGCTGGGGAGGAGCGGGGGGTCAGCGCTGACACCGGGCAGGGCCCGGCGGGGATGGGGAGGAGCGGGGCCGGTGCGGGGGGTCAGCGCTGACACCGGGGCTCGGGGGCCCGGCGGGGCCGGGGCTCGGCTCACTCCTGCCCCCGCCCAGGTGAGCTCCGCGGCGGCGAGCGGCGCGTACCCGAAGCGAGTGAAGGTGGTGGAGGTGGGACCCCGCGACGGGCTCCAGAACGAGAAGGTAGCGGCGGCTCCGGCTCCCTGCACCTCCCGGGGCCGTTCCCCAGCCAAATCCCCCAAACGCCTCCCTGGGCCCGCCAATGGGGAGGGTTTTCTTTAAATGCTGCTTTTTTGATGTTGAAAAATTGCCCCTTTTTT
The DNA here is from genome assembly GCA_024734035.1 of Alethe castanea. NCBI lineage: Eukaryota > Metazoa > Chordata > Aves > Passeriformes > Muscicapidae > Alethe > Alethe castanea. The sequence goes on along the minus strand of JANRGV010000057.1, from coordinate 5,168,403 downwards.
TTTTTTTAACAGTGGAAGAGTTAGTTGTGGAAATAATAATAACTGTAGGGGTTTTTTTTCTTTTCTTTTTCTTCTTAGAATGTTGTGCCCACCCCAGTGAAGATCAATTTGATCAACATGCTGTCAGAGACAGGGCTGCAGGTCATAGAGGCCACCAGCTTCGTGTCCCCCAAGTGGGTTCCTCAGGTCGGTGTTCAGGCAGGATTTGCAGTGCTGTGTTCTAGAAGTACAGCAATCCAGTGATTCTGCTTGCTCCCAAATCCCTGGTACTGGGCAAGGACCAGTAAAATATCCCAGAGCTTCCCTTTGGAGCCTGGGGAAGAGCAAAGGGACAGGCAGGTCACACACACAGAGCTGTTTGTGCACCTTGGCCTGGCTGGGTGACCCCTGACCCCTCACAGGGTGCACTTCTGTTTGCTTTTGGAGGTTCTGATCCCTAAATCTTTCTGTTCCCTGTATAAAAAGGAATTTTAATGATGATTTCCTGAGTGGCAGTTGTCACCCTCACAGACATTTCCTGGTTTTGCAGATGGCTGATCACACTGAGGTCATGCAGGGGATTAATAAACTCCCTGGGATCAGTTACCCTGTGCTGACTCCAAACCTGAAGGGATTCCAGGCAGCGGTAAGGGCTGGGAAAACCTGAATATCCACTCTGGGCTGTTTCAAATCCCAGCTGATCCTTTGCTCCTGCACCTGTGGCTTCACCCTTTGCAAGGCAAACTCAGATGTGTCCTGTGCAGAATGAACTGAGGGGAGGATTGCGTTGTTTGGGGGGAAAATGCTTTTATAAAATGGGAGAGCTGTAGTCAGAGACTGTAGATCACAGAGTCTGGGATCTTCAAGTCTAAATAAGCAAGGCAGATTTATTTAGGAACAGAAGAGTCTCTGGAAAGGGAAGTCCTTTATGGGGCTGGTTGAGACATCTCTACCAAGAGGTGCCACTGAAACCCTTGAATTGGCTCTTGGCCATGAAATCATGAAGTTGTGCTTCTGTTTGTCATTTCCCTCAAAAGAAAAATCACTTGGCTTTGACTTAACAACAGTGCTGGGCTAGGGGTTGGACCTGCTAATCTCAGGGGTCTTTTCCACCCTCAGTGGTTCCTGTGATTCCAGTTTGGGATTTTTTATTTGCAGGTGGCAGCAGGGGCCAAAGAGGTGTCGATTTTTGGGGCAGCATCCGAGCTCTTCACCAAGAAAAACATCAACTGCTCCATCGAGGAGAGCCTGGAGAGGTTTGATGAGGTCATGAAGGCAGCAAGGGAAGCCAACATTCCTGTCAGGGGGTAAGGAGCTCCTGCTGGAATTCACCCACTTGTGGTCATTCATTCTGCAACAATCCAGAATCAATTTGGATCAGATTTTCTTGGGCAAACATCCCACATGGAAATGCACAGATCACACACCCACACCCCCGTGGGCTCATCTTGGCAAACTTCACACCCATGGAAGAGGAAATTGTAGAAATTCTGTAACCTTTGGCCACTGGACTTCTGGAATATAAAATTGATTCTCCCATCTTGTAGACATGGAAGATGCACAAGTCCTGACTGATTTGTCCAGTAGAATCCCACTGCCCTTTTCCAGCTAAAAGTGTGGGGTTTTTTTGACCACAGATATGTTTCCTGTGTCCTTGGATGTCCCTATGAAGGGAAGATTTCTGCAGCTAAAGTTGCAGAGGTGAGTCACTCATAAACCAGAATTCCTGAGAGGGTTTTGATTTATTTTTATTTTTAGGGATGTGAAGTGGGCACTGGGGGATGTGTCAAACCATTTAACCTAAGGGAATATCCAGGTTCTCAGAGACAGAATCCAGCTGAAATGGGGAGTTGAGAGAGGTTTGGGCACCTGGAGGTTTTTAATCCCGGAGAAGAGTGGCCAGGGAATCATGGAACAGCAGGAATGAGCTGTGGGGAGGGAAGGAAGAGTCCAGGGGTGGCAGGACTGAGCTGTGGGAGGGGAAGGAAGAGTCCAGGGGCAGCAGGACTGAGCCTTGGGTGTGCCTGTTTTCCAGAGAGGCAAGCTGGGGACTGTGGTGATGCTGTGAATCGTGGCTGCTCCAG
>JANRGV010000057.1:5134128-5149343 GCA_024734035.1 Alethe castanea | reverse complement strand
ATGGAGTAGTCCAAGTGAAGCATCCTGACTGGGGAGGGGTCAGCCTGCAACATGTATAAATGGCAAATTCCCTTTGAGCGGCACTGGCCGGGCCCGTGCCCGTGCGCCATGGCCGCGCCGGGACAGCGCAGCGCGCATGCGCGGCGGCCAGACCCGCCCACAGGGCCTCGGGCCACGCCCCGGGGCACCGAAACCACGCCCACGGTGCTCACAGGGCACGCCCACCTCCCTGACGTCACACCCGATATTAGTTAGACACGCCCAGCAAAACGGTGATAGGTTCTTTTCCCGTAGCCACGCCCATATGGGCGTGACCTGGATGGGCGTGACCTGGCTCTGCACGTGCTGAGCCCGTGAAACGCCCGGTGATTCCGGGGAGGAGTCCCGGTGGGCCCGGCCCCACCCCGCCCAGGGAATGGCGAAACTGCTGCTTTCCCGCCGAGGTTCCGGGGGTATTACCCATGGGGCAGGAACGGGAGCAGCTCCCCCGCCGGGAGAGCAGAGTGGGATACCGGAGCATCACCCTCCGGAGTTTCCTCATGGTGTGTTTAACATTCGTTGTCAATATCAGGAAAGAACGAGCAGCCACGGTCCAGTGTTTGGCTTTTATTGAGACATGATTCTCCTCTTTTTCATATAACTTATCTAATTAAAATATTCATCTTAGTTACCACAAAAAAAAGGAACATAGAAAATTGTATATATACACAGTTTGGGACCAAAATACAAATACGAGTCCAAGTCACTCCCCCTCCTCCTCCCCCCATTACTCATGGTACAGGGATGGGTGGGAAGGGGGAAGAGGCAGCTCTGCTCCATCCTTCAGCGTGTGGTGGAGCACAGAACAACTGCACAAGTGTCACAGCCCAAGACACTTTGATCCCAGTAGTGTGTCCCCGGGGGAAATATCCCTGCTCTGCTCCCAGCTGAGGGCCGGTGCCCACCTCTCCCCAGGCTGGATTTAGTGTCTGAGCAAAAAGAAGGGAAGGGCGAGGGGTTGGCATGGCCCCTGTGAGAGCAGAGTCACCTCCCTGCAATGCCACAAACAAAACATGGACACAGCTGGCAAAGCCTGGAGCAAAGGGGCTGCTCTGAGATGGAAAGGGCATCTCCCCAAAACAGCAATGCTGAGGGTGCAGCTGGGATATCAATTAATTGGCAGTTTAGCAGTGCCCAGAATTGTTCTTGGGCATCACCCAGACCCTTTGCTCAAAGCTCCATCATGTCAGAACATGATCCAGGCTCTGCTTCCCTCCCCTCTGCCCCTAGCCCAAGTACAGAGGAGAAATAAACAGTAGCACAACGGTCAGCAGAAGAGAATATATTGTTATCTAATTAAAAATACAGCAAAATTAAATACAGCAAAAACACAGGAGAGTAAGGAGCCATTATTTTACAGCACAACACACACTGAAATGCTGCAAGGTAACATTAAAGCATCTGGGACTGTAACAAACTTACAGCACATGAGAGTTGGAGAACATTTTCCCAAGAATTTCAAACTAAACAAAGAACAGACCAAATGAACAGGAGACAGGTGTTCAGAATGGTTTTAAAGAAAGACATTTCTTTTAAAGGAGGAGGGAAAAGGAAAAAGGAAAGAAACAAACAACCAAACAGAAACCAGAAGGAAAACAGGGATTTTTTCAGAGCCCTCCAGGGAGGACCCTTCACAGCAAGGTTTCCCCCGGTCAGTGCACACAGACAACTCCACCGGTTTGGGGTTTGGCAGCCACAGAAAGCCAGCAGCAGAGCTTCTCAGGAGCTGCCAAAAACAACAGCATCCTCTACCAGCATCTTTTCCACCCAGACAGCCAAGTCCTATGGCAGCAAATATGGCTTGGAACAGGAGAATCCCTCCCCTCTCCTACCCAGTTGGACCCCAGAGCCCTCCCAGAGAGGCCACGAGCCCTGGGGTCTCCCCAGCCCCATCCTCTGCTTGCACCACCCCCGGGGTTCCTTTGGGGCAGACAAAACACAAGCAGAAACTTTCCTCAGACACACGTCACAAGCAGAAAGCTTCCCACCAGCACAGCACAGCTCCTGGCTGTGCCCAGCTCCGGCCCTGGCCAGCCCAGCTGCCATCCTCACATCCTCAGCAGGGCTCCAGGAGCCTCAGCAGGGCTCTGACCTCTGCAGGAGCTCCAGGGCACTCCCTGACACTCCCACCAGCCCCACCAAGCACCTTCTCCTTCCTGAGCTCCAGCTCCTCACACACCAGGTACAGGGGGCTCTGGAACTCCTGCTCTGAAGGACACACACGTGTTACAACAGCCACGTTCCGTCGCTCACTTCCCTCCAACCTCATTCAAGTGGTTTCAGGTTCAAAGACCAAAATCCTTGGATTTTTCCAAAGAGGGGGCTGAGCAAAACGTACAGGGAAAAGACATGATTTAGGCACCAGCTTCCCAACTGGAAATAAATCCTTTGCAATTCCACACAGAAAACAAGACAGAAGTATTCCTTCTTCCTACTAAAAGAGGCAAACAATGCCTTCACTGGTATTTAAAAACTGTTTTCCATTGCAAAGTCCCCTATCTCTCTCCAGATAAAAAGTTAAAATCTGACTCGGCGCACAGTACAACTCCCAAATCCCTGGCAGTTCTATTCCCAGTAGCCAGCAGAAGACAACAGCAGCAGAGGAAACGTCCCCAAAGGCTCTTGGCATCCCTGCAGGACCACAAAAGCACCTGTACAGGATCTACAGCAACAGCACAGAGAAGGTCAAGAGCTCAGATTTTATTGACACACACGAGCAGGGAGCAAAGCCTCAGAGCTGGATGCACTTGCCAAAGGACTGACAAGTGGCTGGGCCACTGGTCCTCCCTGTCCCAGAGTCTCCAGGTGAGACTTTGGGCCCAGCAGGTACCAGAGCACAGGAAAGGCTCCTGTGACATCCTGAGTGTCCCCTCAGATGGATTCCAGCTCAAGTCACCAAGGCTGACCCCAGGACTGCATTGGGAGGGGAGAGACTACTGGGAGCAACATAAATAATACAGCAGGGTAGAGGGGCAAAATATTAATTAAAACCATTTTATAATTTATTAAGAGGTTAAATAGTAAATAAGTCTCTGGATCTTCCACTCTCAGCAGGTGCCAAGATTTCACATTTTCCTGTGTCGGGAGATTCTGTACACCCTTCTTTCGATGGATGACAAAGCCAGAAACAGAATGTTGAGGACAGGGGGTAAAAGAGGGGGAGGGGGCTTGACACTGAGAAAGGGACCAGAATAAAAGATAAAATACTGTGCCGTCATCTTGTGCAGATCGAAGCTTCTCCCAGCAGCTGCAGCCTCCAAAGAGTTCAAAGATAAGGAAGGGCTGGTTGGGTGCCTTCTCCCCCTTCAGTGCCACTCCTCCCCAAGAGAGAAAGGCCCAGCTCAGCACTGCAAACTTATCTCCGAGAGAATCTGTTTTTGAAAGCTTTGATAGTCTTTGCCATCATTGGTGCAATTTCTGCAAAAGAGAAAGAAAAAAAAAAACAACCACCACTGAATCAAACAAAAAAAAAAACCCCACATAAAAGCAAAAGTGATAGAAGAGCTGAGAGCAATTGAAATTGGCAGACATGAGGAGAAGCCACTGCTTTCTGCACTGCACCAACCCAGATCCCTGCTTAAACCCTCCCTGCTCCCTTCCAGAGAGAGCTGCACTCCCAGTTCCAAACAGCTGCACAGAGCCAGGGCAGCAGGAGGGCAGAGGCAGAGATTCTGCCTCACTGGTGCCATTAGGACAGGCTGATCCAGTCAGCTCTGAGCAGGTGAATCAGATGTTTCCCTTTGCTGTTCCTCATGCAACAAGTTTGAATAGAGGAGAGAGACCAACATCAACCCTCGTGCGCAGCCTGGAATTCTCCCACAGCTGCAGTTTGTGAAGGAGAAGCCCTAAGAGAGCACAGGGATGTGCTGCAGGTTGTACTTACTCTTCACAGGGGGTTTCCTGGGGTCGTAGGAGGAGAAGGTGCTACCTGAAGATGGGACCGAGTGGGCACTGCTGGTGCTGGGCCCATCGTAGGACTGCTCGTCACTCGCCCGAGCGTGGCTTTTGCTGGATGTGTACAGCACTGGTTTTATTCTGGAACACACACAGAACAGGTATTTCCATCAGGGATTCACCGTGGTTTCAGGCTGTTCTACAGACACAAGCCACGTTTGTAACAGCAGCAGGGCTGATACAATGTGAAACCAGCATTGACCCGGATCTCCGTGCTTCCCAGCAGGAAACAGCAATTAAAGTTACAAGTTTCTCTGCAAAAGGAGCTCCCAGACACTCAGTATCCTTTCCTGAGCTTTAGGGGGCAGCTGGCAGGAGGTCCTGAGCAGCAGCAAGCGCTACAGAGAAACACTCACTTGGTCTTCTCTGGCAGAAGAGGGCCTCCAGTTCCAAACTTCTCCTGTCTCCTCCGCACATCCCGAGGGGGCTTCGCTGCAGAGTTCACAAATGCCATCTTGGCCACTCTTCCTGCAAGAGGCCACAGGGAAACATCACTTGCATCCAGCTGGTTATAAAGGAAACTCCTCAGTGCTTGTCTTACTACTGACAGTTCATCCACCTCTCCCCAACCCATCCATTCCAAAGAAATTGTGACACTCTCTCCTTCTAAAAAGAGTTCAGACCTCCTTCCTAAGGTCTGAACCTCTCGCAGTGAGAAATCAGACTGATCAGCTCAGCAGTCTCATTAAGTTCACCCAAAAACCAGGAATGTTTCCCCCCACCCTGGTTCTCTTCCATGGAGGACGAGAATGGAGAACGGAGGAGCCACATGGAACAGGAGCCTACTCAGCACTGGTGTAAAATACTGAGCTGCATCAACACCTTCACGGATGAAAGCAAGACACCATTAAACCCCAAAGCAAAGGCAACACACAGAGCTAAGCTGCTCCTCAGCTGGAGTGGTTTGAAGGCCCAGTGGGCTGGCTGAGGCCCACCTTTGGGTTTGTTGGCGTGGGCAGAGCCGATGTTGCGCGCCAGCATCAGCAGGCGCTGCTCGCGCGCGTCGTGCAGCCGCAGGTACATCTCCCGCCACGACTCAAACTCCTCGGGCTTCTCGTTCTTGAAGTCTCGCAGGCAGTGGTTGTGCCACAGCTGATCCGTGTCCTCCACCAGCACCTGAAGCAAACCCACACAGAGCTGGGATCCCCTCCTGATTCCTCCAGTTCCCTTTTCCCCAGCTCAGTGCTGGTGTCACTGGAATTCCAGCAGGGCCCGCGTGCAGCAAAGCCAGGAATTCAGGACTAGCAAAAGCCACCTCTTTCCATGAAAAAGCTTTGCTGTTCTGTGAGGACAGCCCTGCACGTCACATCCCCTCTCCCAGGCCAAGGCACTCACATGGTTACATTCCTCGATTCGATACAGCTGCTCCGGGGTGCACCTCTCCAACACCGGCTCCAGCACGGAGAAAGGGACACCACCCACTTCATAGATTGCTAGAGAGAAGCAAGCAGCACAGGGTGTTAATTATCCTGCTCCTTCCTTGCCAAGGAAAGGGCTTAACACCTTGAAATACAGTGAGAAAACTGCAGGGTTGCACAACACTACACAGGGTGAGGGGAGGAGAAAGAACCTCAGGCACCAATATCTCCAAGTTGAGAAATATCTGTGCAAGCTCTGTTTGCCACAATTTCCAGTGCTTTAGCACTGCTTGAAAGCATTCTGGGTGCTGATCCCTGCAGCACCCGGGCTTCCAGTGGGATTTATCCCAAATTTGTAACAAGGGGGAACTGCTGGGGTCTGCACCAAGTTGCCAAAATTTCAGTGCATGTGCACAGTGAGTCTGAGACAAGGAAAGGTACTTACAGTCAATGTTGTTACTGAGGACCCTGATACACTGCTGGTACAGGGACATCATCTTTGGGAGGTAGGCAGTTTTGGAGCCAGAGTACACCTGCATTTTGGAATTTAACCTCCGGCCTGTGAAACCTGCTTCGCTCTCCTCCACTGGCGAGGACACTGCTGTGGAGGGAAATGCTTGGAGTGAGGAGGGGAGAGAGAAAAGAAACAGCCTGTCCTGATAAATGGCACAAATTGGAGTCACCCAGAAGTGACCTAAAGGGCAAAGTCTTCTCCAAGAGACCTCAGAGCAAGTTCAGGAAGGACAAGTCCAAAGAAGAGTCAGTGAAGGATTCTTCTCATTTCTGATGGAGCACGTGGGAAGCAGCTGATTTTTTGTCTGACCCCAACAGAAAGACTTGAACCCAGCCAGCATCCAATCCTGCTCTCTTCCCCAATCTGGCTCATTCCAAACCCATTTTCCTGCCCAACATACCTTTCCTTTTTGTCTGGGAGCAGGTGATGGACTCAATCGAGGGAAGAGGACGATAATTGGCCTGGATGGGGGGCAGGGGGATGTCTGGTAACGTTGGTACCACATCTAAAATTATCTGCAAGGAGAGGATGTACATGGAATAAGACAGGAATACAGCAGAATGTGACATTCCACCAAACAGCACTGACCTGTGAGGGTTTTTGCATATTTTGAATAAACCACTCCATGCTGCTCAGTTTGCATCAGGAGCAAGCTCAGGGAGTGGCTGCCAATAGGAAAAAGCCAAAATTTGGGATCTGAATCATTCAGGACCTTCCAGAAAGAGTCATCCATGTTTTTAACCTATTCAGGACAAGCAGAAGCTTTTCCCTAATGTCAAACACTCATTTACCACTTCTGTTTCTTCTCCTCTTCCTGCAAAAAACTTTACACTGGTGGAGGAGAAGAGAACCTCAGAAACTGAGGGAAAATTTTCATATGGAGTTTTATGAAGCACTTATTAGAATGAATGGCAAAGCAGGATTGAAAATGCTGTTAAACCTTTTAAAAACCACTTTGTGAAGAGCCAAGTTGAGTAAAAAGATGAAACAGTAAACATTTTACATATTAGTCCCTATTTATACACCAAACCCTGGCACCCATGTGACAAAGGATCTGTACAGAAATATTGCTCATTTTCCAGGCTTTCACAAAAGAAGGTTTGTCTTCTGGAATGAGCTGCCTTGTACCACCAGTTCCCCCATTTCTGGACACTAAAAAAGGTCCATTTTAGAGAATCATAAATACTTGAGAGGGGAGATATGAGAACCTTGTTAGCAGGACATGCACTGCAGACTGGGCTGGATTCTAAGCTCACATCCACAGATACTCTGCTTTCTTACCAAACCTTACCCTCTTTGGTTTAGGAGGCTCTGGGGTTTTCTTCTCTGCCTTTTTCTCACTTGTTCTCTTGTGGCTTGGACTTTTCTGACTGGAGCTTGAGCTGTTGGTACTGGCTTTGGATCCGTTCTGCTTGCTGTGCCCCCGGTCTTTGTCCCCAGCTGACCCAGCCGAGGGTTTCACCACTTTCTTTTTCTTTTTCTGGGGCTGGTCATAGCTGAGATATGACTCAAACGACATTGTAGGTTGTTCAAACTCATCCTCTGCTTCCCCCTCCCCAGGATTTGAGGAAAAACCCACAGATTTTTTGTCCACATCAGAGATTTTGCGCTTCCCCTCCGAAGACTTTAGGCTCCCAGAGCCCCCCTTTTCCTTGCTCCTATTGCCAGAGTCACTCTCAGCTTTCCGTTTCTCGGAGTTCGAGCTCTCCAGGCCCTGCTTGGACTTCTCCAGTTTGCTCTTCTCAGAGTCCCGATGCTTTTGCTTCTTGACATGGTTGTCCAAAGGTTCCTCTGAGTGTGGCACCGAGTGCAACTTCTCCTTCCTGGAGGTGCCGCTTTCCCGATTCCTCTCCTTTTTGGTGCCCTCTGACGTCCTATGCTTCTCCTTGCTGGCTGCCACGGGGGATTCTCGGAGCTGCTCTTTCAAAGAGGCTTTGTGCAGCCTGTCTGGGCTGAAGGCAGAGGTCCTGCCATCCCCTCTGCCATCGAGCCGCTGCTTCTTGTGCGAGGATTTGTGCTCTTTGCTGCGGCCCGCGGTCCCTTTGGCGCAGAGATCGCCGGAGCCGCGCTCCCGGCCCGCCCCCGGCTTCTCCTGCCAGCTCGGACCTTTGCTGCCTTTGCCATGGAACAGGGCTGCTTCTTCCTGCTCCTCACAGGCATCAGGGTCAGTGTCCATGTCCTGAGGGCTCTCACTGGGCTCTGGTGACACAGCCTGCCCACAGTCCGAGTACTCCTGGTCTGACGAGAGCACCGGCGAGGATCTGCCCCAGCCCTTCCCCTGGTGGCTGCTATAGCCATAAGTCTCGTGGGCTCTCTCAGGCCTGGGATACCTTTTGGACTTCTTTTCCCTATGATCTGGGCTATAGGACTGGCTGCAAGAAGGCTGGAAGGGTTCTGAGTAGTCCTGATCAGCCTCCTCATCCTCTCTGAGGGAGGATTCCTGATGCCTTTTGCTGGAGCTGCTCCTCTCATAGTCACGGTCTTCAGAGTCCAGGTTATTTCTGAAGGGAGAAGAAAAAGAGATTAATATTGCCCAACATGAATAAAAAGAGCCATTCCCTGGACTGGAACACCTCTCACAGAAGACCAAGGTTGTATTTGGTAGCTTTGTGGCAAAAATCTCACTAAAACTCTAAGGAACAGCAACAATCAAGGATTTAAAAACTTCATTTCTAGTGCAAGAATTGATGAAGCACTTTTATTAGGATTAGAGACAGAACCTTCTCTGTGCCTACACCCTCCTGGCTCTGGGATGCTGTGGGCATGTCCCCCAGTTCAACACGTGGGAATACCACTCCTTTAAATTCCCATTAATAACTGGGCCTTTATCACTCAAATCTATTTGATCTCTGCTGGGTTCAACACAGCTTTGTTACTGCCACATGTCTGCTAGCAATAACTTCCAGTTTCCATAGAATTCTGGCTCATAAAAGCATTCTTTCAAATAACTTGGGCCTAGAACTTCCTGTCTTCAGAATCATAAAATGGGAAGCAAGCCCAGTGCATCTTTTGCTTTATTAAGGGCACTTTTTTTGGCATCTCCTGTTAATCTCTTCATCAAACTGCAAATTCTTGAAAGCTGGCCCCAACTTCCACATGAAAACTGCAGCTGTCATCATCCCAACACTCCAGAGCCAGCAAAGGCAGGGAGTTTCTGCCAAAACAAGGCAAATCCCCCAGGCAGAGTTCACATATTGGTTTTACAAGTTTTTCCAGAGCCTTGGCCAGAAAGGTTTGAAATATCCACTGAAAAAACATTCCCAAAGCTCATCCATGGGGCTCACTCACCGCTCTGCCTCCTGGGCCACCGGCACCAGCTTCTTCCACCTGGCCACCAGGTCCTTGGCAAAGTCTCCCACGAGCTCGTGTTTCCTCAGGCTGTTCACAGTCTTCCCAACTCCTGTCTCCTTCAGGAGAGAGCCAGGAATCCATCTTAGCAAAATAGGAATTCTCACCCCTGCTAAACTCCCTGAAGTTTCAATGGAATCAACTCACTCCCTACAGCTGCCCTTGATCTAACAGCAAAGATATCACTTTTATCATGTTTTCAGCTGCTTGATATCACTCACTACATGTAAATCAAAGAGTTAATTCTATCTTAGTCAAACACTAATTATTCATATTAATAAACCAAATCAGTATTTACCACGAGAGCTGGCAAGTTTGAAGACAGAAGCCATTAAAAACTGTAAGGATTAGCACTTTCTCATTTCCTGCTGATTTGTAATTGCTGGGATCTGCTCCAACTCTCATATCCCAGTCAGGTGTTAAGCTTTTGGGAGAACTGAGCGTGACAAACCATCCTCCATGGCTTCCCACCTGCCCTGGCACGCTCCTTGCCCGTGCCTGGCATTTAGAACCTTATCACAATCACACCCATGGCACTGGGCTGGAGCAGGTGGCCAAAGCAACACACCCTGTTCCAGGGCAAGCAGCACATCCAGGGAAAACAGCTCTGCCTGGGACTCCACACACACCAGGAAAAGCCCCAGAGATTTCACAGCTCTTACCACGAGAATGTCAACTGTGATGGGTAACTCTGACAGCCTCTTCAGACTCTTCAGCAGCTGTGGAGACAAGAGGAGAAGAGTTCAGAGTTGTCACACAGAACCAGACAGGGATTAGGGAGGAAGAAAATGCTGCACTGCCTGAGAGCAGATCCCAGTGGCTGCAAAAAAGCTCCTGAGAAGCTGAACATGAGGGCCAACTGCAAAAAGATCTTGTCTCTGCCCACAGGAACCCACCTGAAAGTCTCATAACACACTCAAATATTAATGTTTGCTTCACACGGGACTGTAACTTAAATCTGGCTTAAAGCACTGGGAACAGAAACACACAGCAAGAGGAAGAAAGGACTTGGAAGCCTGTGACTCTCAGGAGGTGGTGGTGGAATCACACCCCTTGGCAAGAGGGGTGGGAACAAACCAAAATAAAAAGGGGAAGGAAGATTTCTAGATGCTCTTAAAGACCTGAGAGGGGAACCTGTGTCTGCAGTGCTGACAAGCTCTTTTCAATCAGGTGCTAAAACAGCACCTGATCCCTTCCAATTCCCTCCCTCTTGCTCCACTCTTTTCACCAAACACCAGGGAAGTTTTTTCCTCCACACACCCCAAGCAAGGCTCTGCCAGCACCTTCAGCTGCTCTATGGGACAGGGTGGGACAAGGAGCCCACTCCAATGAGGAGCTTGGCAAGAAGAAACAGCCTCAAGCTGCACCAGGGGAGGTTCAGCTTGGACACCAGGAACAATGTCTTCAGGAAAGGATGGCCAGGCATGGGAATGGCTGCCCAGGGCAGTGGTAGAGTCACCATCCCTGGAGATGTTGAAGGATTGACCAGACATGGGGCTCTGGGCTGGTTTACAAGGTGGGGACCAGTCAGAAGTTGGACTCAATGATCCTGGAAGTCTTTTCCAACCCCAATGATTGTGGGATTCAAAGGGAAGGGCCTGTTCCTGTATCTCTGCCACCCAGGTGGTTTGGGACATGGCCTCACCAGGATGCCTGTTGGCTCTGTAGCTACAGTACATGGTAGAACACATCTGACAGCACTGTTGCCCCTCACATCATTTCCCACAGCTCAGCTATAGCCACAGTCCAGCCTCATCAGCATTCCCATTATTATAGCCCCTATACAGCCCAGGCTGTGCTCAGCACTCCTATGCTATATGCCATACAAAGGGCTGCCCCTGATCCAGATCTTCTCTTTAAAGCACTGTGCTCGTGCTCAAATCAGCACAGTCAGCCTAAGCTGAACCCAATCCCCCCCACGGGCGCCGTGCAAGGATCACACAGGTTTGCAGGTTTCCTTCCTTTGAAGGCAAATCAGTTCCTTTTAGCTATTTGAGGAACGCTCTTGCTTTCAGAGAGGAAACACTCCTCGACACCCAGAGAAGGTTCCTCTGACTTAAGCAAAACCACAACTTCTGTTCTCTAGAAACCACTCCTTTATATTTAGGACCTAATAACTGTGACAGAAGGTTTCAGTTTTCTTGGGTTTAGAAGAGTGAAACACTGATACCAAGAGTGGCTACTGTTGCCTTGCCAGCAGAGCTGCTCAACAAGTGCTCTGGCAATTGAAGCCATCAAACCAAAGGCAGCAGAGACAGAGCCCAACTCTGCTGCCTCTCCTCAGACTGCCCGCCACAGTTCAGGGCTCAGGATCCCTCTGGGAACGCCAAAATGCTTCTGGGATTGGTCATAAAGGAGTTTGGACTTGTGTGTGCTAAGGAGACAGGAAGGGAAAGAAGGATGGATTTTTGTGCAGGATAGAAAAAAGAGTAAACCAGGACAATATTAAAGCAACAGCATCTCTGTGAGCTAATTAAATTCCTAGAAAGGTTTTTTCAGAGCTGACAAAATCCCACTGTGAGACTAAGAGCCAAAGGAGAACTCGTTCTGGTGTCCCTAAATCCTCCCAAATATTTTCTAGCTACACCCCACTGTAGCATCTCCCACAGTCCTGTTTGCTCTTTAGTTATTTGTTGCCTTCGGGGCTGAATTCCAGGAAGAGAAGTGCTGTTCTCAATGGGAATGCTGTTCTCAGTGTGGTTGGAGACCAGGGGAGCCACACACTTGATCCAGAACTCATCTCAAGAGGAGCTGAGTTATTCCACAGCCACTGCAGTCAGTTCCTCCGTGGAACACAAGTCCTTGTGCATGAGATCCACCAAGTGAGATAACTTTGATGCAGTGAGGCTTAAAAACTAGTGCTAAACTTTATTTCCTTTGGAAACAAGCTGAAGGAGTTCCCACTGAGGCTTAAAGGGACATCAGGAAGAATTTTGGACAGCAGGAGGAATTTCTTCACAGAAAGGTGGTCAGGTATTGGAAGGAGGTGGTGGAGTCCCCATCCCTGGATGTGTTCAAGAAGCAATTCAATTATTATAGAAGCAACTCAGTTATTATAGAAGGGTTCAATCAAAGGTTTGGCTCGATCCTGGAGGTCTTTTCCAACCTGTAGCAATCCTGGGATTCTGAATCTGACATAACCAAGATCATACAAATCAGAAAACACCAGGCTCGTGTCTTGTGAGACACACACCACAAAGCTCTTCTAAAACACCCCAGCACAGGGCAGGGCTTCAGTCGACCAAGACACAACCCAGAAAAGTTTCCCTGAGTTTCAGCTCCAATCAAGTTGTGTTGAACATGGGTGGATGGTTTTCTTTCTCTGAAAGAAGGCAGCCAGGCCGTTACGACACTAAAAACACACACTAATATCAAATTGCTCCAGCACAGCCTGCCTGCTTTGCCTCCATGAAGATGTTCTTGCTCATGTTTTCCTTCTCCTCTTTCTTCCCATAGCCCTGGAGCAGAACTTGTACCTCCTCTGCTGGAAAAAAAGGACTCTTTCCAAACCATGACAGCATTGTCCAAGATTTCACTCACACTGTTCTGTGCCAGCAGCCCAGTTTTCACCCAAAACCAGTAATAACAGCACTTTACACCTTTCAGCAAGGCAGTGAGTTGTACACGACACTGGGCAAATATTATTCTTTCACATTCCTGATAAAATATTTTGAAAGGACCAGGCAAAAAAATAAAATGAGGACTGGAAATGAGCAGCACCCAGGGATGCCGTGGATTTGTCCTGCTGACAAATGGGGTAAAATTTTTTCAACAAGAAGGTCCTCGTAAGATTTAACAAGACAATGTAATGGCAACTAAATTCAGGCTTTAAACCACTAATGCTTCTGAGGATATGGTTGGAAAAGTATCAGAAATAAAGAATATAGGTCACAGGGCTTTTCTGCTGGGGAAGAAAAGAGGTTTTCAAGTCATTGCCCTGCTTTACCTCCTCTGCCTGCCCTTGCAAAACCGCCCAGGATCAACAGAGCAAGAAACGACTTCACACCACAAGGTCACTGGAGAAAGAGTTGGGCTGTGCAAACATTGCCCTGAGATTTGCAGTGCTCCAGAAAATCACCAGCAGTTCTTGCCCCAAGCTCACACAAGGGTCAGGGAACAGCAGCAGTAATTCTCTTTGCACAGCGTGCTGAGACAATATTTGAAGTCTTGCCCATGGTGTCAGTACCACAAAGCTCAGACTCCCTGGAATTGACTCCCTGGCAGTCCCTCAGCTCCATTTGGGGCTCCACCAGTTAAAGCCTGCTCTGGTCCTGGCTGAGAGGGTGAGAAGAGTAACCAGATCCCATCACATCACCCCCAGCCAGGCTGGAGCTCCTACAGGGGCTCCCATTTCAAAGGGTCAGCACTCGAGCATCCTCTCCTCTTCCTGGCTGGTGGGAGATGTTGGGAAGTGAGTCCTGCAGGTGTTTGTCTCGGTGAAACAGAGTCAGCCCAGCACAGAGCAGCTGCACAGCCCTGCCTGCCTCCTCTTTCACATGAATTACACAAAACGTGAACAGAACACGTGTGAACACTCTCAAGATGCTCCCCGTTTAAAACGGAAGAATGGAGTAACAGCATGCCCAAGTTCCACCATAATTCTGAATTTCACTAGAAAAACCAGCTCTGGACGCTGGTGCCCCGCAGGACAGTCACTGCCACCGAGCACAGCGAGCCCAAGGCAGGTCGGGCAGCACAGCAGCCGCTGCACGGCAGCCGCTGCGGGCAGAACATTTTGGCAGCGGCAAGAGGGGAAAGAAAAGCCGAGCAAGTCCCCCAAGGCCGGAGGGAAGGGAGGCGCCAGGAGGCAGCTCCGGGCCGGGAGCCGTGTCCCCCCAGCCCCGCGGCGGTGCCTCCCTGCGTGGGCTCAGCCGGCACCGCGGCTCCGCCACCCAACACGTCACCAGGGCAAGACTTTTCCGGCGAGTTCTCCGCTGCCCGTCTGCCCAGCCGGGCCCCAGCCCTGCCAGGGCCACCCCAAAAGGGACCTCTGCTCGCCACTGCCCAAGGGGGACCCCAAAAGGGACACCCCTGCTTGCTACTGCCCAAGGCGGACCCCAAAAGGGACACCCCTGCTCGCTACTGCCCAAAGGGGACCCCAAAAGGGACACCTCTGCTCGCTACTGCCCAAGGGGGACCCCAAAAGGGACCACTGTCGCGGCAGGACCTGCCATGGGACCCCAGCCACCACCCCAAAACTGCCACGAGGGGACCCTAAAAAGGGACGCCCGCCCACCACTGCCCAAGGGGGACCCCACAAAAGACACGCGCCCGCCGCAACGGAACCCCCAGGGCCTGCGAGCCGGGGACAAGTCTCGGGCAGCCCGCACGTCTCACCCTACGCACCGCGGCCCCGGCCGGGCATGGAACTCCACGCAGGGGGAGCCCCGGCGGAGCGAGGCCCTGCCCCGCGCCCCCCACACTCCCGACCCCAGTCCCAACCGCCAGGGCCCCCGCCGGCTGAGGCAGCCCCCATCACCTTCTTGGGTTCGGCGCTACCCGCCAGCCGCGCCTGGAGCCGGCCCACAACTTCCAGCACCGACTCCGCCATTTTTACTGCTGGAGAGCCGGCGGCGGCGGAAGCGGCTTCAGCGGCCGCCAGGCCCACGGCGCTGCCCCGCCGCCGCCGCCATCTTGGCTGCGGGCAGGAAGCGGAAGCGGCGCGGCCTCGGCCATGGCGGGTGAGGGCAGAGGGCGGTGCCGCCATGTTGGGGGCTGGCAGCGGCGCCATCTTGAGTGCTGGCAGGGCCGCGCTGAGGGGAGCCACGGTTCTGTCAGCCCCGCCCTCAGGGTGGGCTGTCACAGGATCCCAGAGGAATTGTGATTAGGAATGCTGGGAATTTTATGGCCCGAACCCTTGAAATTCTGGCCGCCAAAACCTGAGAATCTCCAAGCTTAGAACTCTCAGAATTTCAGCCTGAAAGCTCTAGGAATTTCCGACCCAAGATGAAGGGAATCTCAGTCCCAAAACTCTGGGAATTTCAGCCCCAAAACTGGGAATT
>JANRGV010000057.1:5110532-5123874 GCA_024734035.1 Alethe castanea | reverse complement strand
GGGCCTATTTCTCTGAGAAATACAGCTCCCTCCACCCCTTTTGTAATGTCTATTTTGAGGAAGCATTTATCACACAACGAAAAGCCAGGATTTGTAAATGGTGTCATCTTTATTCTGGGAGAAATCCTGATCTGTTTCGTCCAGGCTGAGCCTTGCTTCCTCCCCTCTCCAGCTTGGTGCAAGCAGAGTATTGGCACGACCCTCTGAAGGAGGAGGACTACAGGAAAAACAGCATTTTCCTGGCTGACATCAATCAGGAGAGGGTAAGGGCAGTGAGCAGGAGAGCCTGTGAAGGCTCAGGTTGAAGAGCAGGCAGCTTCCCTATCCCTGGGCTCTCCAGTGGCTTGGATTTGTTCTCCTGCTTCCATCTAGGGCATCAACGAGACCTACAAGAAAAACCTGATGGCTCTGAGAAAGTTTGTGATGGTGAAATTCCTCAATGATACCATGGTGGACCCTCCAATCTCTGAGGTGAGGAAGGCAGGGCAGCTTTTGGGGCTCCCATGTCTCTGGTTTGTCCTTTGGTGGCAGAACTGGAGGTTGCAGAGGGGCAGGCTGGGCACAAACACAGGCCTGACACTGCCCTGCCTCCTGCTGGAAGCCTGCCTGGCTCCTGGCAGCCCTTCAGCAGCTGTTCCTTCATTTTTGATCCATTTTTATGCAGTGGTTTGGGTTTTACAAAAGTGGCCAAGCCAAGGAGACCATCCCACTGCAGGAGACCTCGCTGTACAAAGAGGTGAGTTCTGGGGGCTGGGGGCTTCTGCTGTGTCCCCTCTTTATTGTCCCTGGGACCCCACAACTCTGCTCTTGTCACTCCTGGGGCATTGCCTCCCCCTGCCAGGAGCTGTGTTTTTTTGGGGAGACATTTCCCTCCAGCCATGGAAATATTTCACCATTCCATGGTGAAACTCAGGGAATGACACTGGTGGGCCCTGCCTGGCTCAGGATCCCCCTCAGTGTCTCATGAGCTCTGCTCCTGCTCAAAGCCTTGCTGCAAGAGTGCCCTGGAATCCCTTTTTCCCCTGCATGAGGTGGATTCTCCCCCTTGTCCCTGCAGGATCGCCTGGGGCTGCAGCAGATGGACAAGGCAGGGAAGTTGGTGTTCCTGGGGGTGAAGGGGGATCACCTGCACTTCTCAGAAGAGTGGTTTGACAGCAGCATCCTCCCCTTCCTGCACTGAAGCTCCTCTGGGAGCACTGGGCAGGGTTTTCACTGTAACTAACACCAGCCACTGCAACAGCACAAGCCTGCAGGGATTTGGGGAAGGGGAACAAGGTGGGGGGGTTTAGCTCAGCAGGGTTTAATTCCACTCCCACCTGGGCAGAGCCTTGCTCTGACTCTGACACACTCCAGCACAGGTAAATCCACCTCAGTTCTCAGAGCTGTGGCTGAGCTGGGCGCTGGGTGGGGGCAAAGCTGTGCCAGAGGTTTGTTCTCCATCCCCTGTTCCTGCAGGACACACTGGCAGTATTAACCCAACTCACTAGTGCAGGGATCAGCAAGACTCATGGCTGTATGCAGGGAAATCATGTTCCAGCCCATCCTTCAAGATGGGGGGGAAAAGGTCAAATTTAGGGGTTTCTGGGAAAAAAAAAAAGAGAGTTTGGAATTCAGCAGTATTAACAGCTTGAACAGTTTTCAACTAATGGCTTGGTTTATGCTCTTTTGTACAACTGAAATCAATAAAGAACTTTCCATTTAACCAACTTAAAAAAAAAAAAAAAGCTTGGACAACTACTGACTGTGTTTGGAGGGGAGCTGAGGAAAATCTGGGCAAGTATACACAGGAATCAAGGCAGGCTCAGGCAGAGAGGGGCACCTGGTCCTGCCTGAGCTCCCATGTGCCCCCAAGAAGAGCCCAGAGCCACAGGAATGAGCAAGTTGGCATTAACTTTATTCTATCTTCTGTATAATCTTAAGTACATAAGAAAGTTTTTTTCACAAGCCTCAGGAGAAGACAAGTACAAGTCACAGGACAGTTTCAAAATAAAAAAAAAATTGCATAATTTTTTTTTTTTTTTGTAAGTTTTGTACTAGAGAAAAAGACCATTGACACTTTACAGAAGAAATGCATTTAAGATATGCTTATGCCACCCGAGGCCTTGGAAAAATGAAGGTCAAAGCACGTGCAGCTCCCTTTGTGGGTCAGTACAGTACTGTGTGATCCATCCCTCTGCTCCAGGGCCCTGGAACAGAGGCTACAAGCTTCCACCAAAATAAAGAGCCAAGCAACAGGGGGGGAAAAAGGGGGAGGATTCAGTGGGGGCTGATTGCAGATGAGGAAGAAGAGAGCGAAGAACCGACTTGATCCAACTTGGGTATTTACAGCTCTGCACTGCTGACCTGGAATGGAGGAGCCCTTCCCCAGGGAAGGGGCAGCTTCAGAAGCATCCTGGGAGGCTGAACCTGAGCTCAGCTGCTCCAAGAAGGAAGCAGAGGTGGAATGAGAGGTGCTCAGCTCCAGGCTGCACCCGTGGCACTGGGCAATGAAAGCCTCCTGTCATGGCACAATCAGGAATGCACTGAGCTAGTGGGAATGATGGAAGAGAAATCAGGGTGGAATTGGCCCAGGTCCTCAGCCTTTGGTCCAACAAAAACCGTTCCTGTGTCCTGTGATGCCACCAACTGCTCCAGAGAGCTTCCAGGACCTTGCCAGGACATCTGCCCTAGGAGTGGGCACTGTGGACTCCGACAGACACTCATTAAAAAGGGGACAACATTCCTCTCACATGAACAGTTTTGCTTAAAGGCAATACAAAAACAACACTCTGAAAGCCAACTGCCAGGACTGGCTGTGAAGTTCACCGAGACTCTGATCGATTGGTGCAGTTAGATGGGACAAGGGGAGAGAAAAATAAACCTTCCTGCTGAGAGAGGTGGACAGTCACTGAGGCCCAGGCAGAGGAATCTCAGTGGTGGCAGGCAGCTGTGTCTCTCGGGTAGAAGAGAAGCAGTTTGAGAGCAGAAAGGTACAAGAAATCTAAGAGAATCATCTGAAAGCAGATTTGTCCCACAGCAGGGCCAGGGGAGGGAGTGAGCCTTGGAGCTTTTCGGCTTAGCCAGCGATTTCTGTCACACTGGTAACCAACTTCTGACCGTTCCACACTGTCTTGAACTGTTCTGGGACAGGGAATTCAGTCTGGAGGGTAAAAACAGAAATCTGTAGTCAAAAATCAGTTTATGACTGAGGTCAGTAACCACTCCCACTGCTTCAGGCATTTCTTGTCTGAGCTTTGTGCTGTTCCCTCCTGTACCACCACTGGTGCCTGTCCTGCCCCCAAGACACCCTGAGGAAGGAGCAGCTCTCACAAACCAGCAATAATCTGATTTAAAGACTTTTTTCCTGTTTTTTAAAATCAGATCATCATTCACCACCTCCAAACCATCCCCTGCTGTAAGCAACACTCCCTGCAGGGCTCAAAACCCAGCTCCTGCATCCCCCAGCCCCAGAGGGGTCCCCAGGCAGACTCACAAAGTCCCCTCCCTCGGCGGGGATGAGGACGTTCATCTCCGAGGACTTGGCACTGACGATCTCGCAGTCGAGGGAGCTCTGGCTCAGGTACACGTGGCACCCATCTGTCTTGTTGATGGAAATCGTTGGCACTTTGCCCATGACCTGGCAGGGCCAGAGCAGAATTAGCTTCAACTGGACAACCACAGCCTTTTTGGGTGTATTTTCTTTGCCTCTGTGACAATCGTACAGGATTCAAATATTGCCACCTTTAGCAAAACATCCAAAGGTTTTGTTTGCCATTTTTTGTGCTGATCTCTTTGGAACAAAACTCAAGCCAGCACTAGGCAAACTGAGCATTTCAAAGCAGATGCCCAAACTGAACTGGAATAAATCCTGCTGCTGGCCTCCTGCTTTGGCAGCCAAATGTGCTTTCTACCTCACAGACCCTCAGCCCTGAATCAACTCAAAAACACAAATTTCAGCCCTTTCCCAAGGGACAGGTGGTGTTTCCTGGATATTCTCCACAGCTGCACATTCCTGGTCTGGAAATACAATTGCTCCAGATCCAGGAGAGAGAACAGGTCACTCACCTGAACTTTAACATCCCTGCTGTTGATGATCTCTACAATGCCCACCACGTCGTCAAACACCAGCCCCAGCTTCTTGCAGTTATCTGCAAAGAAAAGCAGATCAGGGCACGAAGGTTTTGGAGGCTTCAGCTCCTGCACACACAGCACAGGCAGAGGCAGCTTTCAGGGCTCTCCCCACTCACCAAGGGTGATGGAGTTGATCTTGCCTTTGATTTGGAGTGTGCTGTTTGTGCACTTGAACACATATGCTACCTGCTTCAACTCTGTGTCACTGATGACCAGGTTGGTGGCATTCTCCTGGTTCTCCTGAAAAGGCAGGGGAAACACAATTCATTTTCTGAATTCAGAGCAATTAATCCATTAAAATCCCTTTAAAAACCAACGGGTACCTCTCAGGAGAAAAATCTCCAGAAGAGCCCCCTTTGCTTCTCCAAAGCTCCCATCCCTCCAACCCACCAGGAACTCACCACTCTCCACTTTTTGCCTTCTAATTCTAGCAATGGAGGTGCCTTTGGGGAGGAGCCTTGGGAGGGATTAGCATTGCAGGCTGGTTTGGGAGCAGTGAAAGGTTTGGGGCCGCTTCTCACAGGGCCCCCTTGGTTCTTCAGGGCTGGGTTCTTGTGGGTTTTCATGTCATCTGAGACGTGCCTCAAGCCTGCAGGAGAAGGCAAACCTGAGCCCCAGCTCCCCTCCAGGAATGCAGCTCCACAAACACCAGACAACAATGGTTACACCAACCAAGATAACACTTGTCCAAACACAAATAAACTCAGACTGGGGCTAAGTGTGAGTGGCAGGAAGGGAAGGAGGAAGCAGGAAATGCTGGTGCAATATTGACAAGAACACAACGTGAACCACAGAAGCAGAGCGTGCCAGCTCTTCTTCCATTCTGCAGCTGGAAAAAACCCTGAGCCCAGCACCTCATGTCCTGATGTGCTCACCAGACAACAGAAAAAAGGGAAAATTTTGGTATTTACAGCTAGAGGTTCATGTCTTCAGATGAAGGTGACAATTCTCCCCCAGCAGCGCCCACTTTGTCCTGGCAGGGACCAGCCCCAGCCTGGGACTGGGTTTTTCTGTGCTTTTGAAGCAGGTGCATGGGGAGGCAGCAGGAGAACAGGGAGCAGCAGCAGGAGGAGCAGAGCAGAGCAGAGCAGAGCAGAGCAGAGCAGAGCAGCTCCCTCCCTCGCTGAGCCCTCACGTACCCGAGGTGATCCCTTCTCCCCGGTTGATCTGCGCGAAGAGCGCCGAGCGCGAGGCCGAGTCGTCCGTGCTGGAGCTCACAGGGGCAGGAGGAGGGGGAGGCCCTGGGGGTGGGGGTGCAAGCCCAGCTGGGGGAGGAGGTGCTGCTTTGGCCCCTGCTGTGGCTACAGGACCCTGGAAGAGAGGGAAGAGGAAAGGCACTCGCACCGGCTCCGCCTGTGCCGCGGGGACTGCGCCAGGAGCTCCCAGCCCGAGCCAGCACTCACTGTTTTGCTCCAGGTCAGCCCTGTGGTGTGGTACTCTTTGATGTAGGCCTGCAGCTCTGTCCAGATGCTCAGATAAGCTTTCACCCAGTCCACTTGTTTTTTATCTCTGAGAACACAAGGAGATCAGAGAAGGAAGAATTAAAGGCCGAGGAAAGCGGCTGGAGCAGCCCCTGCACACCCAGCTGGCCAAGTTCAACAACATCCCAAAGAGAAAAGGTGAACTCACACATCCTTGTACTCCTTGAGGATCCTGTTGGTGTAAAACATGGCAGCATCAGTCATTTCCTTCACGTAAGGACCAGGCTTTGGAGCCTAGAGCAGAAAGAACACGTTGGCACCGAGCAGCCCAGCAGGGAGCCAGACTGTGCCCATCAGCCCAAGGAAAACCCACTCCCACTGGAGTCCTTACCATGGCCACCCAGCCCAGGGCTGGGATGCTCTCACTGACTGCTGATAAGTGGTTGAACAGTTTGCTACCACGGTTCTTCTCCCTGAAATTCTGCACGGCCTGGATCTGCTCCGAGATGGGTTTGAGCAGCTCCGAGAACGCATTCTGCAAAACACAGAGGGACAGCAACAATTAAAGAGATTAATTAGCACGGCTCTGGAATGGCTGCAGTGAGCTGATGGTGACTGGGAACAAGATTCCAACTGGCACCAGTGAGTGCTGCAGGCCTGGCCCTCTCCAAGGCAGGGCTGGGTCCCACAGCCCAGCTCCTCCAGGGCTGAAGTCATTGCTCCCACCGGATCGGTGCAGTGGGAGAACGCCAAGAACTGTGACTCATGTTCAATCCAGGAGACACTGACAAAGCTTGTTAGGAACGAGGACAGAAATAGCAGTTTTGCCTTTCCTGGGTTCTTTTGTTCCAACACAGTTTGTTGAATTTTCCCTCTCCTCCGTGAACCCTTGCAGAAAGGCACCTACAGCCTGCCCCACAACCAGAGTCCCAGCAAGTTCAAAGGTCACCCCCATCAAGCCAGACTTCAGGATTCCAGTTATTTCTCAAGTCAATCCTTCAGTATTTGGATGGTAAAAATGTGTTCCTGTGTGCTGTTCCCTTGGAATGCTGACTGGAAGTGCCAGAAGTGCTCTGGGGTCAGAGCACAGCAAACAGCCAGTTTCCAGAGATGCCTCTGAGGCAACTTTTCCTTCCTTTAGCATCGGAAAGTCTCCTGCTGGTGGCAGCAGAGAGAGACAAATTTGGGCAAAACTTGCTCTCCAAAGCCTCAGCTTCTGCTTTTTGCTGCCCTTCCCTCTGTTTAGATGAAAGCTGAGAGGTCCCAAGCACTGCTGGCCAGGCCACACTTTCAGAAGCTCCAGCCCAGCAGCACATTCCAGTCACAGGATGGGGAAATTCTTCAGCTCAAGCACTGAGAGTTCACACATTTTGCATTTTAAACTGGCTGCTCCTGAATTAGACTCCTGCCAGACAACCTGCACAAAGAGCTACCCTACATTAAGGCTGTTCTTTGTTCATAATCCTTTATTTAAATAACGTGTCCGTGGGATTTGGAAGCAGATTCTCAGGCTAGAGCCTGCACAGAGCTGCATCCCAGCAAGCCTGGTGAAACATAACAACCCTCCAACGCTGATTTTGGGGAAAAAGATGCAGATCTGTTGTGCAGTGAATAGGAAAGGAGCACAGAAATCCAGCTCCCACAATGTAACAGTAGAAGCCACGACTGAGTGAGATAATAACTGCAAAGAAAAGCCAGCTGGGATCCTGTTGCTCGGGAAAAACAGTTCTCAGCAGGGAAAAGCCAATGCATTCAGGATCAGATTCTCAGCCACACATCCTGCTGAGAAGCAGCAGCCCAGGGTAAAGTGTTAAATTACCTGCTAAGGACAAATCAATCCTAAAAGCTCAGCGATTATTCAGAGGCCATTCAGCAGAGACAAGGGTCTGCTCTGCTCCTGGAGGAGTTTGATGCCTCAAAGTCTCTGGGCATCACATGATGAAAAGCAGGAGCTACACAAATCCCAGGGTGGCTCCTGGCTCAGACAAGATCCTGTCTGCAGCTTCTCAGGGAACACTGATTGAGCAGAGCTGGTGCCAGCTGAAACTGGAGACAGAGGCTGCGAGCTGCCACCCCCAGGCTGCTCTGACAGCTCCACAACTCTTGTTGCTGTAACAACTGGGAAATGCCAGTCCTGCAGCTCCCAGAACCAACATCCAGGATTCTGCCCAATATTGGGGAGCACCCAGAGCAGTTCATGCCTTCAGCAAGCATCCCCAGTCCTCCTCCAGTTCCTCTTTTGGCCCAGCTGGGACAGCCCAGGTTCCCCCAACACTCACAGCCACCCCTGACCCCGAGGGCAGAGGTTTCTGAGCAGGGATTGCCCACACTCACCTCTGCTGGCTGCTGATGCTGAGATGCCACCACCAGAAGAGCTCTCTCACTCATCAAGCCTGCATGGACCATCTCAGCCTAAGGACAGACACAAACATGAGGCAGATTCCCTTGTGCCACATGAACAAATCATCCCATCTGTGAGGAACCAGCCACACTGACCTCAAAGCACATTCCTGCAGAAACCCATCCCCAGAGGAACCTCACCAGAGAGCCACAGCTCAGGGCTGGGGAGTTCTCAGGCCTCCTAAGGGCCTGCACCAAAGTCTGCACACAGCCAGGCACTTAAGGATTTCCAGGAGAAGGTTTGATTCATCCTGTGTGTGTAGGTGGCAACCTGGAGGCTATCTGGGCATCTGCTTTGAATCCTCAGGGTTTATAAAGATCCTGGGATACAGTGCTAGAGGAATGCAGATTCTGACAGCAAACTTGGCCCTTCCAGCCCTAAGGACAGGCAGCAGAGGGAGAACAGGAGTCCTTACGTGCTTCTGCACATCCCCACCGACTTCTCTGCTGATCTTGGTGTACTCGGCCACCGGCCCGGCCAGAAGGGCATCGAAAGCCTGCACGTACTGAGCCACTCCTGTGGGAAAAACCAGAGCACAGAGAGCACTGTGAGCATCCCACAGCCCCAGGCTGCACCTCCCACCTGCAGGAGGCTCAGCCCAGAGCTGAGGAAGTGCTGCAGCCACGGAGTTTTTCTCTTCACAGGGCAGGAAGCGCAGCCCCCGTGGGTGCTCAGGAGCTGCTGCCGGCCTCTCTCCCCCTCCCTCCCCTTCCCTCCCCTCCCCAGCTCTCTCAGAGTGCCCCATGCCAGCCCTGCACAGCTGCTGGCACTGCCCTGGGCCTCACCTTTGGCAGGGGCATCCCCACACATGCCAGGGCCTTGGCACACGGTCTCCAGGCGCTCCACAGCCTTCTCCAGCCGCTCCACCAGCCCCTCCATGTCTGCTGCTGTCCACAACCTGCACGGACAGCACACAATGACCTCCGTCCTCAGATGCCACTGAGGGTTTATGGCTGGCTGCTCAAGCTCTACCAGTTCCAGGAGAATCATTCCTGGCCAGCAATGCACCCTGACATTAGCAAAGACAGCTGGGTTACACAACAGCCTCTTGCTGTTGCCACACTCGCTCCTTAATAGTTTCTATTTCATTTTAAGGACTCCTTACACATGTAAGGACATAAAGCTTCCACCTTCTAACCTCGCAGTGACACCACTCAGTGACACAAAGGTCTCACTGCAGTCAGCTCCTGGCCAAAGTCCCAGCTGTGACCACACAGCTCAACTGCTTTGCTGGGAGCTCACACGCTCCAGGTGAAAACTACTGGGTTTGAATCTCCAGATGCATCTGGAAGGACCTCCTGGAGTCCTGAATTGCTCCCTGGAGCATCTGTAAGGCCAGCATCACTCCAGCACAGAGCCTGAGCCACCCTGGCACACGCCAAGGGGAGCAGCTGCACGAGCTGAGGCGGCAGAGCTGCTTGTGCAACAACACACCCCTGTTCTTCCTCTGCAGCTCTGCAGAGCCTCCTCTGCAGCCACTGCACAGGAAAGAGGCTCAGGCACATGAGCCATTTGCTGCATCTCATCTGGAAAAAGTCTTAAAAGTCACATAAACTTTCCATTAATTACTGCTTTGCACCGAGCAACAAGACAGGTCACGCTCCCAGCACAGTAATGCCCAGGGAATGCAGGGAGGGAGCAGCAAAGTCACCAAGGGCATTTTTATCTTATCACTGCTCATCAAAAGATTTTACAGCATGAATCACGATGGTGGCCTGGACACAGCTTCCTTCTCAAGTGGCTGCTGCAGCCTGCAGAAGCTCAAAGTCCTTCCTGGAGGAGGGGGTCCTTCCCAAAACATTCCCTAGAATGCTGAAGGAGGAAGGCAGGGTTTACTCAGCTGAGCTCACACTGGATCCCCTCTGAGAGGAAACCTCAAGTTCTCACTCGAGTTTTGCTTTTGTTCACAAGCCCTCTCTGCCCTGCTTCAAAGTCCACATTTTCACCTAATTTCCAGAGGATGTGGGGCAGATCCAGCATTAGTCATGAGCCCAGCATTGATGTCACAAGACAAACAAGGCCATTTTCCACCCCTCTTGTGCCTGCTTGCATCAGGAGAGGCAGCTCTGCTGTGGGGGGCAGGGGAGAGGCCACCCCCCCTTTCCAAGAGGAAGAGAAGTGGTTTCCTCCTCTGTCCACAGAGCCAGAGGACAGACTGTGCACAAAACTGGACAGCAGCGACTGGATGGCTTCCAAACACACAAAAAAACCCAGAATCCAGAGAAGCTGAAACTCCACAGCAGCCACCCCTGTCATCAGAGTAATGAGCAGCTCTGCTTTTTTCACTGTGAGTGATGCAGAAACCCCGAGCAGGATCCTCTGCTCTGCCTCCCCCACTGCCAGCACGCTCTCAAAGTGCGGGTTCTTCCCCCAAAAACCCCAAAAAACCACCTGTTAGGGCAGCTGTGCCATGCTGGGATGTGGCACAGGGCACACAAAGCTGCAGTTCTGCACTGCTGATCCCCCACCACATTCCAGGCTCGGCTCTAATCTCATCAGCCCCATTACCCAGTGGCAAATTGCAGCTCGGATCAGGATTACCGACCACAAAGTCCAGATGGAAAAGCTGCTTCCTACCCCCAGCAGCACATCCCCTCAGCTCTGCGTGGGATTTATGTCCTAAAATCACAGCATTCCCTGGGACTCGCATTCCTTCCACTCTCCCTGCCATTTGACAAAGTCCCTCCTTGTTTTTCCTGAGCCACGAACTCCCAGTGCTCCACACCAGCTCTGCAAACTTGGTGCTGTCAGGCAGATGGTGAACTCATTTTAATTTCCTTTTAATGGGTGGCATTAGGGCAACTTAAAAGATAAGTCAGTCGGTAAATTGGCAGCAAAATGAGAGCTAAGTGCAGGCAAGCCGAAGTCCTGCATGTCAGTCCCTCCTCCTGACTCGCCCTCCCTGTGCTCTTTGTCCTGTGGATGCAGCTATTTCTGCTGCCTTGATACCCATATGGAAGGAAATAAAAAGATTGAGCTGTAACTAAATCAGAGTTCCCAACCCAGAGATTAACATTCAGCAAGGAAAATAAAAACACAGCGGACTGGGCAGTGTTTTGTCTACTGGCCTGTCTAAATGTCAGATAATTCGACAGAAAGTGACAAATTGACTTCATAAATCTCAGTGCAAACAGTCAGATCTCAATTCCTTACTCTGAAGAGGAGACACACAGACCATCCTGGACTCATTTTTGTTCTAGAGACCATCCAGGACTCAATTTTGCTCTGCACATCACCCTGTGCTCCAGAGGGATGAGGGAAACTTTTCCAGCTCCCTGTGGAGGGTTGGAGTTCTCTGACAGGGTGCAGATGCAGTTCTTCCTTCCAGGACCACAGCACAGGATTTAAATCCAGGTCTTGTTCCAATTCAATTGAACTTTGATTAGCAGTGGAGCGGAAGCAGCCAGCACTCATTTCACCCACGGCCAGAGGGGCCATTCCTTTTCACAGCACATTTGTTCATCTATCAACTGCCCTTTATTCCCATCACAGCCTGGGAACACAGCTCTGGACACGCTGTGCCACAAACAGGCAGAGCAGAGCAATAAAAGGAAGGGATTTTATTGGTAAAAACAGCAGTTAGCCCAAACCCTGCACATCGCAGCAAGAGGAGCTTCCTGTTCGGGGAGCTGGCCTGTCCCAGCCTCACAGTGAGCAAATTCTCAGAAAACCACCAAAAATGAAATGATTTGCTTGTCTGAGACAGCATATTAACCTGAGGCCTTTCTCAGACATTCTGGAAGACACAAATGCTGGTTTTATAGCCAAAGCAAGTCAAACCTACGCTGTGCTCACACCGAGCCCAACAAACTGCTGTCAGCACCATGAAATTTGCATCAGCTACTTCCTGTTTCTACAGGCAAAAGAAATAAAGATGGGACAACTAAATTAGGAACATACCACAGTTTATTTCTGAGCTGACACTGGAATATCTCAGGGGATCAGCTACCAGATGATTTCCAACATTTATATCTGCCAAAAGCCTGAAGAATTTTTTTTTTCTTTTTTAAACACTTCAGCTCGTCAAGGCAGGAATTATTTGAAGCAAGGCAGGAGTCAAACGGCTGAATTTAGCCAGTGGTCAGGAGCAGCCATGAACACAAGACAGCTATTGCTGGTCCCAGCAGCTGCCAGGACAGAGATCTCAGCTGTTTATAGTCCAACAATACTTGCTGACATTGCGCCAGAACCCGTGCTGGCTGCTCCTGCTATTTCAGATCCACTTTATTTAGAAAACCAAGAGTGCTTTAAAAAAAAAAAAAATCCATCTGGCCCCTATTCCAGCTTTCCCATACAACAAATCCTCCTGAAGCCATTAAAAATGTTATTTGGTGTTTTACTCACACGTTAAGAGGGGGTTAAAGCTTGGCACTGGAGCAAAGGCTCCTTTTTCAGCACAATTATCTGAATTAGGAGGTTTTCACTTGCCAGCCTGAGCTGCCACACTCCTCTCACTTCCTTTCCCTGTCAGGGTGATGGATCCAGCAGGGAGGTAACCAAGGATCTGGGATCTGAGCTAAACTGGATGCAGCAGCGAGCTCCATATCAGGAATTCCAGGCATGGAAGCTGCTCAGCATCCCTCCTGTGCCTGCTCCAGCACGGGCCGCTTGGCTGAACTTTCTGCATGGATAATTGGGGGTATTTTTGGCTTTCAGAAAGCTCAGCAATATTCCAGGGACACAAGGAAGGGAACGGGCACACACAGCACTGTCTTGATGCCACGGGTTTCTGGTTTTTTTCCAGGGCATCTGCAGCACAGGTCTGGGGGAATTCCAGAACTCGACGTGCAAAACAACCCTGTAATTATTATTTTTCCACTTCACTACCACGAAATCCAACGGAATCACACATTTATCCCGTCCTAACCAGCCGCAAAACGCAGAGGAGGAACCAGCAACAGGCTGAGGACGGGAACCACCCCGGGGAGATGGAGGCGGTACCGGGGTGTGCAGCACAAAAATCCTCGCTCCAGGCGGCGGCGAACCGGGGAAAAGCCGGATCAGCCACCGGGCAATCCCGGTGAGTGGGTGCAGCCCCGGTAACCGAGCCCCCCGGTAACAGCCCCGCGGGGGTGTTCGCACCGTTCTGTGTCCGAATTAACCCCAAAGCACCGCCTTTAGGGCCATCTATTCCCTTAACCGGGCCGGGAGGGGAGCAGCGCTCCTTCGGTCCCCGCTCACGTGTCCGCCGCCCGGTGCCCGGTCCTGGTCCCGGTGCCCGCTCACTCTCGCCAGTACCGCCCCCAGATCTGGCCGTGTCCCGGTGCCGGTGCCCGCCCACCCCACGTTCAGACCCAGCGGTGCCCGGTGCCGCTCACCCCACCCTCAGCCCCTCAGGCCCGGCCGTGCCCGGTGCCGGTGCCGCTCACCCCGCGCCGCTCCCGCTCCGCCGCTCCCGGCGCCGCCCAGC
>JANRGV010000057.1:5096758-5110432 GCA_024734035.1 Alethe castanea | reverse complement strand
GTGAAGGGGAGGGGCTTCGCGGCCGACACCGCCCTGCGATTGGTGAATTTAATGAGAGGCGTGACCTGAGGGTGTGGGGGCGGGGTTTGCTGTGTGGGCGGGGCCAAGAGGCCGGATGGGACCCGGGACCCCCGGAGGGGCTGGGGGCCTCCGGGACCCGCATGGGTCACACAGAGGGGCTGGGGGTTTGAGAGCCCCAGCAGGGCCAGCTGGGACCTCCCCCGAGAGGGGTCTTGGGGGATCCTCAGGAGGCTTGGGACCCCCCGAAAAGGGCTCGGGCTGCTTTGGGATGAAGAGGGAGCTCTGGGGGAGCAGTGAGGCTGAAGGTTGGGGTCTAGAGATGCGGGTGGGATGTGCTGTGGGCCGCCAGGGTGGGGTTACAGGGGATGAGACCCCCTTGGGGAGGGGTTTGTCCCCCTCTTGCAGCGATAGGGTTTGGTTAAGGGTGGGGTGGCCTCTGTTGGGGCCGGCAGGAGGTGAAAGGGATCAACAGGTCCCCCCAAATTTCACCTGGCTGCAATGGCGAGGGCTGAGGTCAAGGCCCCTCTGAGCCTGATGGGTGCAGGGTGGGAGGAAGATCCTCATGGGGCACTAAAACAGCTACACCCCCTAAATCCTGGGGGGCTCTGGGCCCCGGGTGCTCTGTGCCAGGGGTGGTTGGCATTGCTGCTTCATCCCAAGCATCACAAAACTCCCGAAAGGCTCCTGCGCATCCAAGGGGACGGAGCACTTTGGAGCCCTGAGCTCCCAGCCCCCGCGGGGGGATAAATATCAACCCAGATTTGTGGCTGGACAGTCCGGGACTGGGGTGGTCAAGGGAAAAACAGCTGGGATGGAGGAGGAGACGCCTGGAGTGGCACAGATTGTTCCCACAGGGGGTTCTGCCGTCTGATTCTGCCATCAGGGCAGGACCTGCTCCAAAGAGGAGTTCGCTGCCCTGGTGCAGCAGCTGGCACTGGAGCTTTGTGTTTCCAGCAGCCTCGGGCAGGGGCTGGGATCCTGCCTCGGAGCCAGGGGGCTGTGCAGAGCAGCATTGTCCTGGGAAGGACTGGGACACTGTCCTGGGAAGGACTGGGACACTGTCCTGGGAAGGATTGGGACACTGCAGGGAGGACTGGGGCAATGTCCCGGTAAGGATTGGGACACTGTCCTGGTAGGACTGGGACACTGTCCTGATAAGGGCTATGACACTGTCCTGTAAAGGGCTGTGACAATGTTCCGGGAAGGGCTGTGACACTGTCCCTATGAGGGCTGTGACAATGTCCCGATGAGGGCTGTGACACTGTCCCTATGAGGGCTGTGACAATGTCCCGATGAGGGCTGTGACACTGTCCCGGTGAGGATTGTGACACTGCCCCGGTCAGGACCGGGACACGTTGTCGGCCCGGGCAGGAGGAGGAGAAGCCTCGGCCGTCCCTTCCTGCCCGGCTGCGCTACCAAAGATGGTCACGGCTCTCTGCGAGCAGAGCGGGGCTCTGCTGACACCTAGCGAGGCTCTGCAGCTGGGGGACATCCCAAACCTCCGAGCCTTGGATTTCCCTGCGAGTATCAGATTCTCAGGTTCTCCCCCTTTCCTCGGGATCCCCCTTCCCTCCGAGCATCCCCCAGCTCTGCCCTGCCCTGGCAGGATCCATCCTGCCCTCACCCCATCCTTCCCATCACTCACCGAGGCTGCTTTCTGGTTTTCTCGCCCCATTTTCCACCTTGCCCACACCCGCTGTGCCCCTTGCCCTGTCTCCGTCACCATCAGACAAAAAACGTGATGCAAAATAGAAAATGAGACACCACCGCTGGCTCTTTTGCGTGCGGCCCCTGGCTTGTGTTTCACAGCATCCTAAAAGTGAAAAGCCAGCCTCAGCAGAGCAGGGCAGGGCGAATCCAGGTGGGCAGCACAGGCAGGAGCTGGAGATCCTCCATGGATCCATGGGGAGAGGAAGGAGAAATCCCAGAGAACGAGGAGAGGAACAAAAAAAAATAAAATAACTTGAGAAGGGGGAAGAGGAGAGCAGGGCTCGCTGGGGATGCCCCAGCCCCAGTGTTTGCTCCTGGGGTGGGTCTGCCCAGCTGAACTCGGTTCCTGGAGGAACAAAGATCGAGTTCCTGGTTAGGCTGGGGCACAGGAGCTGTGTGTTCACAGCCTGCCAGGGCAGCAGAGCTTCCTGGTGGCCATGAACTGCAGCACCCTGCTCCATCCCTCACAACGTTTGGTGCCTCACAACGCTTTTTTTTCCAAGCACCGTGAGAATGTTTGCTTCATTTTTTAGCCATGTTTTGTCTAAAATGTCCCTGTGTCCCTCAGACAGCAGCCTTTGGCTTTTTGCAGCTACAGGAAAGCACTTGTCCCTTGTTGTGAGCTGAGGAGGGCACTTGTCTGAGCTTCATTCCTGGGAAAATGGATTTATGGGGTTTTTTTCAGCAGAAAACCACATCACTGCCCCATAATTTCCATCATGTGCAGTAGTCCTGGGGCTGCTAACAACCTTGGGAACAGCAGCTTTTGCAAAACATTAACCAAAGCCCACCAGAACTGTGTGGCTGGTTCATCAGCCTGTGTTTGCAGATGAGGAGAGTGACCTCAGCCTGGGTGACCCCTGGGGACAGCTGTGACACCCATCCTGTGCCAGAGCCCAGCACCTGTCCTGAGCACAGCCCTGCTCCAGCAGTGCTGCTGCTCCTTCCCAGAACTTCCCAGGCTGGACCTGGGGACTCTGGGGTGACATCCCTTCCTGTGGGAAACTCAGTGAGAAGTGTTTGAAACCAGCTCTGGGTGATTCCAGCTGCTCCTGGATCCTTCCAGCCCAGGGAAATCCATCCTCAGCAGCAGCCACTGGAATGTTTCACAAATCCTGCTGCCACATAAACCCGAGCCTTTTTGCCCTTTCCCTGCAGAGAAGGAGGGGGTTTATTCCTCACCCTCTGCAAGGAGAGACTCTTCACACTCCCACTTTTTCCCTGCAGGGCTGTCAGCTCTGGAATTGTCCCTGCAGTCACTCCTCCTGCCCCTTGGTGCCAGAGGATGGAGTTCTGCAGGTTCATGTCTTGCCTTTTGGAGCTACAACTGATGTTTGTTAGATTTTGTCCCCTTTGCAGCCATCTGGTCCCCAGAGCAGAGCAGAACCCTTCACCTCCCTTCCTGCACAGGCCCCCCAAGTTCAGGAGCCTGTTGGAGCCCTCAGCTGGGATCAGGGCTGATTCTGGCAGCTAGCAGCCCAGCAGGTGTGAGCATATTCCACATTTTCCCTGCATTTCTCACCTCCTGGCTCTGGTTCCCTGCCCCTCACCCAAGGACATGGCACCCTGCCACCCCAGCTCTGCAGGGAGGTGCTTCCCAGCACCTGGATGCATCTTCTCCACACCCAAGATGTGTGTGGATTAATCCAGAGCACAGCTTGTAGGTACAGGAAACACCTCCCTGTGCATTTTCTGCCACCCATTTCTTCTCCATGCTGGGAGTAAAACCCTCTGTAACCACAACTGGAGCA
The DNA here is from genome assembly GCA_024734035.1 of Alethe castanea. Lineage (NCBI taxonomy): Eukaryota > Metazoa > Chordata > Aves > Passeriformes > Muscicapidae > Alethe > Alethe castanea. The sequence continues at coordinate 5,106,950 of JANRGV010000057.1, read as the reverse complement.
AGATCCATTCTCCCAGGCTGGAGCTTTGCCCAGGGCTCAGTGTTATCATCTCTCATGGTCACTTTCCCCCCACATCTCGTTTTCTTTAAAGCCTCAAACAGAAATGTGCTCAGTGAGGAATATCCAGACCTCAGTTCAAGCTCCTCTGGCTGGTTTTAGTCTCTTGAACTGGCTACAAAAAAAAAAAAACCCAAACAAACAGAGACGACTCCTTGTGAACTCCACAGAGCCAAAAAAACAAGGAGGCAAAGAATAAAACGTCCCTTATTTCTGTTGAAACTCTTTGAGGAGAAACAAAGGCTCGCAGCAATGTTTCAAATCCTGCCCACACCCCTCAGAGGCAGCCAGGTCATGGCAATCCCGGCCAGGAGCAGCACAGGGGGCAGAACATTCCCAACAAGCCTCAGCTCTGTGCTGGCTGGAGCCTTCCTCCTCCTCCTCCTCTTGCAGAGGTGCTCCTGACACCCACCTGCCCCACCAGACAGCGCTGGCTTTGTCCCCCCTGTTGTCCTGCCCTTGTCCCTTTGCTGCAGGGATCTCCCCAGCCCCAGCCAGGGCTGTCCCATGGTCCTGCTGAACACAAAACCAGCTCCCAGCCTCGCACACCATCCCCTCCTGGCCATGGGGGAACATTCCCAGCTGATCCCTCTGGCTGTTTTTAAACCCCATCCTCACTCCTGTCCTTTGTACCCAAAGGTGGGACCAAGGATGAGCCACCCTTCCCTCCCCAAACCCCTCACTCTCAGCTCAGCCCTGGCCCCACCAGCCTCTCAGAGTGCCCAATGGGCTCAGCAAAAGGCAGAGCTCTGTCCCCTGCTGCAGTAATTGGGGACAGAGCAGAGCCAGCAAAATTCACCCCATCCATGGGGCTGGCTGCTTCACCCCTCAGCTGATTCCAGCCCCTTCCCTCGAGCTCCACTTGCTGCTGGCAGCGTTGGGGAGGGCAGGGCTCTCTCCCTTGCTGCTGTGGGAGTAGGGAATGCAAGAGGAAGGTATAAATATCCCTGGAGATTAGTGCTCCCCAGCACTCTGCCCCTGCAGCCAGTGTTGAGTGTCACCCACAGCCTGCATTCCCTTTCTCCCTGCTCCCCAGCTGCCTCTCCTGTTTCCAGCCTCGAGTTCACCATCTCCACTGGCAGCACTTTGATTTCATTCCTCCCTCCACCCCCGTTCCCCTCTTGAAAAGGAGGAAATAATGGAGCCTTTGTTGGATGGCTGTGACACAGGCACCGAGCAAGGAGCTGCACGGGGGCAGGGGGCTGAGCCCAGCCTGGATTATGGCATTCCTGCAGCACGGCTCAGGAAAAGTCAATCCTGCACCCCGTGGTGTGTAAAGGGACCATGGGTTTGCTGACAGCCATGAAAAATCCCAGCTGAGAGAAAAAAAAAAACCAAAAGAACTCTTCACACCCGCTGCCGACTTCCCCCACTTTTATGTAAATTAATATTAACAAGTCCTCAGGTTTGGGTTCTGTACAGATATATATACAAACAGGAAACAGCTCTATATTTACATCATTAAGTTAATTAGGCTCTGTAAAAAAAAAGAACAGCTCCCACATTAGTGCCCTCTGTAGAGACAGCAGAGGTGAGCTCACATCCTGGGCACGGGCACAGTGTAATGTACACTAACAATCACCCCCAGGCAGGGCACTGGGCACGGCTGTTCCAGGCAAAACCATCCCAATCCAGCCTTCCCTGCCCTCCAGAGCCCGGCAGGGAGAGTGCTTGTCCCTGCTGAGGCACCACCACGTGTGTAATGTACACTACCAGCGCTCTGTGGGCCCCGTGCAAGGCACAGGACGGGCACAGATCCCCAATTCGAGGCAGGGGATGCTCCCCACGGCTCCTGCAGCACCTCCAGGGGCACCAGGCTGGGCCAGCCCAGAGGGGACGAGTCCTTGGGGAGCCCCAGGGCGAGCAGCCACACCCAGCCCGGCTCACACGATGCTGGCCAGTTCTGTGTTGTCCGACTCCGAGCTGCTGTTGCTCTCCTCCCTGGGGGAAAGAGTTGGGAATGAGGCATGGATGAAGCCACAGGAGCAAGGTCTGCACCCCAGGAATATCTGCCTTGGGGCACAGGAGCTTCAGAAAGTGCTCCAGAGGGACTTCAGCACCTCGTGCAGCCCCCACAGGGGTTTTGGGTGGCAGCTGGGGCTGGTTCCTCCTGCTCTCCCAACACTTCACACCATCCCTTTGCAAGCTGGGATTGGGAAAACAAGTCAGCCCTTCCCTCACGCCACCACCCACAGGTCCTGGAGGATTCCTGGACAAGTCACAGTGCGTCCCAACCCGTCTGATCCTGCCCCCACACACACCCCCACCCCGCCTGACACTCACCTTAAATCCTGCAGGGCTTTCTTGTTTTTCCTCCGCTTCTCCTCATCGATGGGATACAGCTTGAAGAGCAGCAGGCTCAGCAGGATCAGCCCCACGGGCACAGCAGACACCAACATCTTCAGGGTGAAGTTCACCTGGTCAGGCTGGGAGCAGCCCCTGGTCTGGTACCCTGCAAAGCTGAGGGCAGAAAGGCACCTTGAGGGTTTGCAGGAGCTGAGCTGCTCCCTGTGCAGAGGGCTTTGGAGAAAAAAAACACTGGGTTTAGAGCCCATCAATTCCCTCCCAGAGTTTGGGAAGTGCCTCCCTCCCTGCCCTCCCTCAGCTCCCAGGCAGGAACTCACTCCAGGCTGAGCGTGGAGATGCCCAGGGAGACCCCAGCAGTGAACTTGGTGAAGAAGACATAGAAGGAGAAGAAGATGGCCTCGTGGCCATGGGAGCTGGGGTGCTGCAGCTTGAAGTCATCAACGACATCTGGCAGCATGGACCTGTGCAGAGAGAGGGATGGTGACCACCAGGACTGAGACAACAAAGCACCTCCCCTCTGCTGAGAGCATCTCCCTCAGGAGCCCCACCTGGGGCTGAAAACACTGCAAAAAAAAAAAAAAAACAAACCCTCTGAGGGTTTTTAACGCTCCTGGCAGCCCCTGCCCAGCCCCTCACACTCACCAGGGCAGGAGGAAGGCGGCTGCCACGCTGATCCCGGCGGCCACGGCCACCACGTAGGTGACAAAGAGGTTACTGTCCACGAGAACCACCGTGATGAGGAAGGGGATGGCAGACTGCAGAGGGGGCAGAGACCAGGCTGGCATCACCAGACCCCCTGGCTTTTCCCCCCTCCCACATATCCCAGCCCTCCAACTGTGGAGCCAGAGGTGCAGAGTCCCTCCCTGAGCCCCAGGACAGCCCAAACAGCAGGAGGAGGGACAGGCACCACAACTGTCATTGGCAGCAGCCTCTGCCCAGCCCTGTGCTCTTTTGGGGGAGCTCTGCTCAGGCATCCCCACGTGCTCCCACACTGGAGGGCACACTCACTGAGATGCCCACGTAGACAGCTGTCTTCTTCCCAAAACGGGTCAGGAACCACTGCCAGAAGGGAATGGTCAAGGTGGCCGAGAGCTGTGGGAACAGAAGGGTCGTGGTGTTGGCTTTTCTCTTGCCCTTCCCAGCAAGGAACAGCTCCTGGCACAGCCTCCTCTCACCCCAATTCCAGCACCTGTGATTTCCACACACTCCCAGGGCTGGCACAGAGCCACACGTGGTGTGTGGGGCCACCTCCTCCCCCCATGCAGAGCCCTGGCAGCACACCTGCCCTGCCAGAGGGAGGATCTGACTCAATCCTCGCTGCTGGTCCTGCTACCTGCACGCAGCAGGGCCAGGAGCCAGGCTCTGGGGGCACCTTGGACCTTTGTACCCCACGGAGGAGAGGGCAGGAAACGCTTCCAGGAATGAGGCAAGCTGGAAAGAGCTCTCAAGGAGCTGTTTTGCTTCACGTTGCTGGCAGGAAACACTGAGATCCTTTTCTCAAAGTGGGGAGGGGAGGGAGACAAGTGGCAGGATTTGGACAAAAGGCCCCCACGGCTCCTGCTCTGCCCTGTCTGTGGCCCTGTTCACACAGGAACAAAGGCCCCGCTGTTCCTGCCAACCCAGGACATTTGGCAGCTCCTTCTCCTTCCTCTCATCCCAGGGATCTCTGACCCCTGTCCCTGTGTCCCTGTCCCACAGCAGCTCCCAGGGAGCACCCGCAGCCCCCCGAGGGCCGTACCCACCATGATGGCCAGGAGGATGTTCTGGAACTCGTTGCGGAAGCCCAGGGTGTAGGTGCAGAAGAGGGCAAAGTTTCCCTCCAGCAGCTGTGGAGAAGGCAGGCAGGGTCAGAGGGGCCTGCTCTGTCCTCCCAGAGCTGCACCCCCAGCACAGGCAGGGAAGAAAGCGGCCATTCAGCCAGGGCACGAGGCCACATCCTGCTCCTCCAGCTCACCCCCCACGTGCTCCCAGCCCCTGGGAGCATCCCCACAGCCACCCCCACGCTGCTGTCCCCTGGCCCCAGCCCTCCCAGCTCACCATGAAGGCCAGGGAGGTGAAGAGGAAGCCGGCGATGAGCTTGATGTAGGGCCCGTGGTTCATCACCAGCTTCAGCCCCTGCAAGAAGGAGACAGGCTCGTCCGACTGCAGCTCAGAGGACTCTGGGGAGCAGAGATCAGCCCAGCGTTAGATCCCCCCCAAAGTAACACCCATGGGTGCTCAGCACCCTCCACAAGCCCTGCCCACCCACAGCACCCCAGCCCAAGGGAGCCAGGGCAGGCCCTGCCCTCACCTGGGGCTCTCTCAGCCCCATGGAGCAGCCTGGCTGATCCCCCAGGATAAACAGGGAGAGGGAAAAAAAAACTGGGTATCATGTCCCCCTGGGATGCACTGGCTGGCACTGGAACTTGGCCAGCCAAAAATGGGTGAGATAAAGGTTATCTAACAGACCCCAGAGGTGCTCTGGCCTCCTGCAGCACCTCCCCAGACCCCGAGCTCAGCTCCACCTGCCCCTCTCCTCCTCAAACGAGGGGCCAAAAGCTCAGCCAGGCTCCTGGAGAGGAAGGAACAGCAGCATTTCCACAAGTGCCCAGCCCTGCAGCCCAGCTCCAGCCTCACCTCTCCTCTCCTTCACTCCCAGCACCAGGATGAGGGCACAGAGGACATAGAGCCCCACGATGACCCCTGCAGCGATCATGTAGGCATTCCTCTGTGTGAGAGAGGGAGCAGCAGTCAGGGAAGGGATCACCCCAAAAACAAGCCAGCCCTGAGGGGCTCACCCCAAAAACAAGCCAGCCCTGAGGGGACACATGGCAGGGGACCCCCAGCTTACAGTGTCCGTGAGCGAGCCGGTGTCGTGGGTCATGTTCAGCTCCTCCATGGCCACCGAGGAGTTGGTCAGGCTGAAGAAGAAAGGGCTCTGGATGCAGGGAGTGTCCACTTTGCCAACGATCTGGCCCTGGATGGCAGTGCCCAGCACGGTGCCCAGCACCTCCACGGTCATACCTGCAGGGAGGGGCCAGCACAGCTCTGAGCATCCTCTGCTGGGATTCACAGCTCTGAGCATCCCCAGCTGGGGTTCACAGCTCTGAGCATCCCCTGCTGGGATTCACAGCCCTTCCCAGGGAGAAATGAGCCAGCCCAGCTGTGCTACAGCTGCCTGCAAACCCCCAGGGTGAAGGGAAAAGGGAAAGGGGGGTAGGAGAAAAAGGGAAAAGGGAAAGAGGGATGGGGAAAAAGGGAAAAGGGAACGAGGGATGGGGAAAAAGGGAAAAGGGAAAGGGGGGTAGGGGAAAAAGGGAAAAGGGAAAGAGGGATGGGGAAAAAAAGGGAAAAGGGGAAGAGGGATGGGGAAAAAAGGGAAAAGGGGAAGAGGGATGGGGAAAAAGGGAAGGAAGCTCTTACGATAGGCAGTGGCCGAGTCCCGCTCGCTCTGCTCCCTGCTGATGAACATGGTGAGTGCTGAGTAAGGCACATGGAAGCACTGCAAAGGCACAAGGAGAATTTGGCTCAGGGAGGATGGAACAGCCCAAGGGACCTGGGGCAGGGTGGTTTCTGCCCCTGTGTGCAGCTCAGCAAGGGGCAGGCAGGGATTGCAGCCTGCATCCCAAGTGTGAGCAGAGCCTGACTCACCGTCACGAGCGTCTGGAAGGCACAGTAGAAGACAAGATACCACATCACTTGTCCTGTGGAGATGTCTGGCACAAACCAGATGAGGAAGTAGGAGATGATGGCAATAGGTGTGGAGAGCATGATCCTTTGAGAGAACAAAATGTCAGCTCTGTGTGCACAGCCTGACCAGGCCAGCTCCTCCTGCTTCTACACATCCTGAGGAGTTCAGGCACCTGATCTGGGGGCTCCTGAGCTGCCCCAGGGCACCCAGACCAGGCTGGAGGCAGCAGCTCGGGTCTCACAGGGTTGGAAGAGCTGACTCAGAGTTCCAGAGAAGAGCTTTCGTTGCACTGACAGGCATATCTCCTTCCACACAAGTGATTGATCTGCTCCTGCTCTGGCTTCCAGCCCCAGCCCCAGCCTGTCCCCCAGGCAGCACCGCTGTGTTCAGCAGGATGTAATCACCTCCCTCACCCTGGCAAGGGCTGGGGAGCAGCCAGGCAGCTCAGCCCTGCTCCCCAGCAGCCAAAAACCTCTCACCAGCTTGGCTTTGCTGCCAAGGCCCCCCCAGGCCTGGTCCTGGGGTCAGCCCTGCTCTGCTGGCAGCAGTGGAGCAAACCAGCAGCCAGCAGCTCGTGGCTCCTTCCTCCACCTCTGCCCAGCCTTTCAGAGCTGTGGGAGCAAGGATGCAAAATGCAACAGAGGATCAGAGGGGACTGCTCAAGTGCTGGGCTTTGGCAGCCATTCCTGCAAGTTCTGCCAGCAAGGACATCTGCCCTGCTCATGCAGTGGATGCCACAACTCCTGTCCCACTGCAGCACAGCCAGGGCACAGCTCTGCCCTGCTCCAGCACCCCGGGGACACCCAGGGGAGAAGGAAGGAGGGAAGTGAGCCAGCTGTTGAGGTGGGAGATGGATTTTGCTGGGGGATTTGTGAGCACCCTGCGCTCCGCAAAGCCCAGGACAGAGACTGCGAGGCCCTGGAGCGAGTCCAGCAGAACTGAACACGGGACAGAGCCACTCAGGGCCAGGCCTGGCCTTCACCAGCAGGGTACAGCGAGATCTTTCCGTCCGGGCTGACGCACAGGACGCAAAGCTTTAAATTTAAAACCGGGGAGGGAGCGGGGAGAGCGAGAAACACAAACTCATGGATGGAGAGCCGCGACAGAGGCCGCACAGGACCCAACACATGCACATTTTTCCGCGCCCACGTCACCCCTTTGGGGAAGGAGGAGGGGAGGAAAGCGCCAGAGCAGCTCCAGCCCCTCCTCACTGCCTTATCTGAGCTCACATACGTGGAGCCGAGGGAAACGCGGAGCTGAATGGAATCACCAGAGCAGCGTCACGCTCGCCATCGCATGAGCGTCAGATGTGCCAATCCCCCCCCCAGCAGCCTGGCCAGGGCTGAGCACGGCTCCTGGAGGCTGAACACAGCTCCTGGAGGGGCGAGCACGGCTCCTGGAGGGCCCAGCACGGCTCCTGGAGGGGCCAGCACGGCTCCTGGAGGGGCCAGCACGGCTCCTGGAGGCTGAACACGGCTCCTGGAGGCTGAACACGGCTCCTGGAGGGGCCAGCACGGCTCCTGGAGCGCCCAGCACGGCTCCTGGAGCGCCCAGCACGGCTCCTGGAGCGCCCAGCACGGCTCCTGGAGGTTGAGCACACCACTCCTGGCAGGCACAGCAGTGACTGAGAGTAACCCCTGACCCAGGGCGAGGTGAGGAAGGCGCTGGAGGCGGCTCGGCTGACGCGCCCCGGCTCTCATTGGCCCTGCTGGATGGTGTGTTCCTTTGTGCCGCACGCACACCCCCCTTCCCTCCCTTCCCTGCCTTCCCAAACGGCCGCTGCCCCCGCAGGAGGTCAGAGCCGGGGGGGTTCTCAGTCACAGACACCTCAAGGAAAAGTTCAGTCAGTCCACGGTGGTCAAGGAAATGGGGATCTCAGCTCAGAGCTGACGTCCATGAGGCTGGGGGAAGAGGAGGAAGTAGTGGATGAGGTGGTAGAAGGAAATGCGCCAAAAAAAGTGTTTCAAAGAGAGGGAACTGAAAAAGAGGGGTGGTGGCCCTCGGGAAAGGTGTCTTCTCCCTTCCAAGGAGCTAGAACAAGCTTTGTGCTGGAGCCAGCTGGGCTTTGTCCCACAGATCAGCCCCTTCAGAGCTCAGCAGCCAAGCCTCACACATGGCAGGGTCACCTGGCAGGGGTCAGGCAGCAGCTTTGAGACCCCCCCAGTGCCTGCAGCTCCTGCCTCTGCACCTAGGGAAACTGAGGCAGAGCCAGCAGCTCTGCAGCCACGGCAGCAACACCAGCCTGGGGCGGTGCAGCCCCGCAGAGCCAGAAAAACCTGGTTTAAGAGGTTTAAAATCAGCTCGACTCCATCCAAATTGGGCTCAGCGGGCAGCCCTTGAGCCATGCACAATAGCAGCGAGCTCCGGGCGCTGCTGAGGGGCCCAGCTCAAAGCCCAGAGCTCTGGCTAATTTTAACGAAGCAGGAGGAATGCGGCACTCGGTCCCGCCCCCTGCCTGGAGATTAGGGCGAGCGGAGCCATCCGTGGCTCTCACACACAGCCCTGTGCTAATCTCCGGACCCCAGACCCCGCTGCAGGCAGCCAGGAGCTATTTCAGGCCACGTGTGTGGAACCTGCCTTCAACAACTGCCTGCTGCTGCCCGGAGCTATTCCAGGAAAGGCAGGAAGCAGAGGGTGTGATCTGCAGGGGAAAGCATTGTGGCCCTGCAGCTCCACTCCCCCCGTGCCCACCTCTCCCTGTATTTCGGCGGTCCCAGGCTATTTTAGCCACCCTGTCCCCATTCAGGCATTAATGCTCCACATCCCGTGCAGGAACAGGTGTTCAGGGACGTCCTGAGCCATTTGGGGGTTCTCAGAGCCCATCCCATCTGCTCCTTCACCGAGCACCCACGTGCAGATCCCTGACAGCTGTTTCCCTGCCCCTCGTGACTGTCAGCTGGCATTTCCACCACGCCAGGTCGGCCACACACACCCCTGGCCCTCCTCCCTGTGGAGGTGATGCCATCTGCTCTGGCTGCCACCAGCCAGGGCTCTGTAGCCACCACAGGCAAAGTCCAGCCGTGGTGGCAAGGACATTGGAACTCGCAGGTGCAGTGACATCGAGGTCAGCCAGGCCCAGGCCAGAGCAACAGGCACAAAGCTGAGGTCACCCAGCTGTTGGTGGCACCTGGGGCTTTTTGGAGCTCTTGGCAGCTCACCTGGGCGAGCCAGGGCGTCAGCACATCCTGCCCTGCACACTTCATGCCAGGGCATACCCAAAGCTGGCTGGGAGAGCTGTGACACAGCAGGCAGGGAATGCAGGCTGCCACCAGCAGCTCTTACCAGGGCATCAGGCGGCCGAAGCGGGTCCAGGGGGTTTTGCTGATGAAGAATCCCACCATGGGGTCTGTGATGGCATCCCACACCCGTCCAGCAAACAGGATGATGGAGGCATAGAAGGCATCCACCTGCAGGAGGAGGAACTCGTGTCAGGATATCCAAACCCCCGGTGCTGCCAGCTGCCCCTCAGGACCATCCCAACCCTACCTACTGTGACCCCCACAACCATTTGGGGGCAGTGCCTTGGTCTCTCCCCCTCATTCAGAGCGATTTGAGGCTCCGAGCGCTGCCCCACCATGCTCTTTCCATACGGAATTCCCAGATGTGGGAATTCCCACAGCTCAGAGCTCCCCAAACCCAGCACAAGGGAACCCACGGGCTCTCCTCCCACCGTTTCCCTCCCTCCGTGTTTCACACCGACCCGGCACACTGCGGGTCTGTAGGACGGGTCCTGAACCCCCCCAAAAGAGCCACCACGGGGACCCCAAACGAGGCGCGGCAACAACACGGGCAAAACCCGCATCCCCCGGGGGTCGGCGGGGCAAATTCGGGGCAAAGCAGCACTGGGAGCACCGGGACCCCACCGAACCGAACCGAACCCCAAAGCGCCGTACCTGCGCCACGTCCAGCAGGTAGATCTGGAGGAAGAAGCCGAGCGCGCAGCCCGTGATCTGGTACGGAGCCCCCCCGACGGCGTAGCACAGCTTGCTGCACACCGACAGCCGCTCGCGGCTCTCCTGCAGGCGGCACCGGCGTTAAACACGGCCACCCCCGCCGCAAACCCGCCCGGACCCCCGCCCCAAACCCGCCCGGCCCCCCCTCGGGGCTCACCCTGCGGCGGGGCTGGCGGAGCGCGGGCGGCAGGAGCCCCCCGGCCCC
>JANRGV010000057.1:5066875-5083679 GCA_024734035.1 Alethe castanea | reverse complement strand
GTGATCCTGGGCGCCACCGGCACCGGGAAATCGGCGCTGGCGCTGCAGCTCGGGCTGCGGCTCGGCGGGGAGATCGTCAGCGCTGACTCCATGCAGGTACGGCCGGCTCCGGGCGCCGGGCACCGCGGAGGCCGCGGCCGGGCCTGCGCCGGGGAGGAGCCGCGCTCGGAGCCCCGGCGGGGCCCGGGCCTGGGTGCTGGGAGGCGGCTCGGCCTCTACCGGGGGCTGCAGCGGGAAGGGGTCTGGGCTGTACCGGGAGGGGTCTGAGCTGTACCGGGAGGGGTTTGAGCTGTACCGGGAGGGGTTTGAACTGTACCGGGGCCTCCTGGGTTCCACCGGGAGAGGTCCGGCCTGTACCGGGGGAGGTCCGGCCTGTACCGAGGCCTCATGGTCTGTACCGGGAGGGGCCTGGGCTGTACCGGGGGAGGTCCGAGGTGGGTCTGGAGGGGCACAGCGCCCGGTCGGGGCCTGGAGAAGCTCAACCCCGGAGGCTCCGGGCAGGTTCTCTCCGGTTCTCCCGGGCCCCGTGTCTCTGTAGGGGAGAGCCCACGGGATGGATCCTGCCCGCTGAGTGCTCTCCCGGTGTCCCTGTCCTGTTCCCAGTGTCCCTGTCCCTGTAGCCCTGTCCCTGGAACCCATCCTGCTGCCCCTGTCCCAGCTCCAATGTCCCTGTCCCAGTGTCCCTGTCCTGTACCGGTGTCCCTGTCCTGTACCGGTGTCCCTGTCCTGTCCCCAGTGCCTGTCCCATGGGCAGTTTGTGTTTGGTTCGTGTGAGCAGAGCCTCGGTATCCCCTCCCTGCCCTGTGGGCTCTGAACATGGCAGCATAACCAAAACTGGAGTTTGTTCAAAGTATTTGTTTAAGCCACCTCCATCCCCAATAAATTCACCTTATGGAAAGAAACCAGAGCAAAGGTGTTTTAATTTCAACCTACCAGAAACTGCAAAGACTGTAAAGGGTTGAATAAAGCGAGGCAGCAGCTGGAGTAACTTGGTAGTGAACAACAAGGCATCAGCAAAGGGACACCAAGAGATTTGAGGAAGAGTATTAAAAATTATACTTTCTACTTGCCAGGGACAGTGTCTGTGGTCTCATCTCTCACTGCAAGAAGCAGTGTGGGATATATCAGTTGTATGGTTGGGATAAATCAACAGCAAGGAGCCGAAACTCTTTTTTTTGGTCTTAATTTTGTTCAGCTGCAAGAGCTTTGTCACAGGATAGACATTTCAGCCACTACAAGAATAACAATTTTGTTGCTGTTTGGGAAAGTGTTTTCCTTACTGATCTGCACTTTCCCTGTTCACTTTTTATAGTGCCTGAACTTTCCATCAAGTTTAAGGTTAAATATATTTATTATTATTCTACATAAAAAGGTGTTTTCTGCCAGCAACACCCTTTGTGCTGCTCAGAGATCAACTCCTGCTCTCCTGTGCCCACCTCCCTGTTTCCTGGTCACCATTTGTGTCCCAGTGAGCTAAATTTAAAATCCCAGCCTCCTGAATTTGGGGCAAGCAATCAGAAAACAATTTTATGCAATGTTTCCCTTAAGCTCTTGTGGGGAAAGAGCAAGGTCTGAGCTGAACTGAAATCCCGAGAAGGCCAAACGTGAAGTGCAGGAGCTTTAATATTGGGGAAGTGGCTGCTGACTTGGATGAGGCAGTGAGGCTGCTGCTGCATGCTGAGCTCTGCAGGCGGGTTTGGAGCCTTGTGGCACGCCGTGAATCCCTGCTGGTGGATGTTCTGGAGCTGAATCCCTGCTGGTGGATGTTCTGGAGCTGAATCCCTGCTGGTGGACATTTTGGAGCTTGCGTTTCTCTCCTCTCCCTTCAGTCCCCACCATGGGAATGCAGACAGCGCGGGGAGGACCCTGCTGCAGGCGCCCAATGGCATCCTGCCTCCCGTGCCTCTTGTCCTGCTTTCCTTTTAATCTCATTCTAGCGTGACTGTGGAGCCAGGGCCGAGCAGCTCGGCTGCTTTATCCCCTAATGCAGCGTGCTGGCGGGGCGGGGGAGCCCGGCACGGCCCCCAGCACGGCCCCCAGCACGCTCCACTGCCCCCCACCCGGGGCTGCTTTCTGGCTGGCTTTGTTGTGTCTCCCCGTGGCCTGTCCCCCTGCCACGCAGGGCTGCCTCTGCTGTCCTCGCAGGGAATGTGGAATTTGGAAATCCCATTGCTCATTCGGGACTGACAGCTGCCAGCGGCCGTGTCGCCCTCAGCCCCGTCTGTGCATTCATTGCTGGGCTCTGAGCAGCTCTGACAAATGCTGGCAGTGTTTTGGGCAGCTGCTGGAGCGGGAGCCAGGCTCGGGAAGGGGCAGGGGAGCCCCGAGCCCACCTGTTCCCACACACAGGCACCCCTCTATCCATCTCCAGGCTGTTTTCGTCATGGCTCTGAGTCGCTGTGCTCAAATTACAGACTTAACTGCTGCCTGCTTGCAGCTCAGGAGCTCTGGTTAATCTGCTGGCCTCTTAATCTTTCTTTTTGTCCTTTCTGTTGCTGTTTGTCATCCCAGTGAGTTTTGTTGAGGAGTAAGTAATTCCTTGGAGAGCCAAGCAGGGTGAAGCCAGTCCTGTTTCTTCATTGCTGGCCGTGAACATGCAGGGATCCCTGTGCCAGCTTGATGAGGGCCCCATCCATTCACCATCCCAGTGTCCCTTCTGGATCCCAGTGTCCCTTCTGGATCCCAGTGTTCCTTCTAGATCCCAGTGTCCCTTCCAGATCCCAGTGTCCCTTCTGGATCCCAGTGTCCTTTCTGGATCCCAGTGTCCCTTCTGAATCCCACTGTCCCTTCTGGATCCCAGTCTCCCTTCCAGATCCCAGTGTGCCTTCCAGATCCCAGTGTCCCTTCTGGATCCCACTATCTCTTCTGGATCCCAGTGTCCCTTCTGGGTTTCTCCCTTGGGAGTGGTGATGAAGTTGCTGTAGCACACATTTGCCACTCAGTGTGTGGAGTCAGGACATCTCCAGAGCCTTTGCTGGCATCATGGCAGGGATCAGGGCATGGGGTCAGTCATGCCCTCCTTGCACCCTGGCGTGGTTTGTGTCCTCCATACCCCTCTCCAGCATGGCTCCTGTGAAATCCTGATGTTTTCCTGCCCATAGATGACCTGGATGTGTTTGGGGTCTGTCATGTCACTCCTTGCACTCAGAGTAAGGACGATGCTTTCCCCCCAATGGTGACAGAGTTTGGGATGACGCACAGAACTGATGGCAAAGCAAATATTTGGAAGAACCTGCCCTTCCTGTTCTGCAGATCCTGAAAAATCTGTGTTTGTGTGTCCTGCCTCAGTTCCCCCACCTTTTCCACCTTGCAGCCCAGCGCAGAGGTGGGAGGACCCCGTCAAGGCTAAGCATCTTTAGTGCTGGCTTGCGTTCCGTGTCTCGGAGCCCGGCTGCTCCAGGCTGCTGCTAATCTGTTTTGGGGCCTTAGAAAGCAACAAAGGCTTATCTGAGCCGCTGGCTGAAAATAGAAATGAGTGTCAGGAGGACGTCTCGGTGCGAGGCCCTGCCGACAGCCAGCTGGTGGAAACCTTCTCCGGGCTCACTGCCTGTGTGTAAAAGGCTGCCTTTGTTTCCTCCCAGCCCACACACTGACACTGCATTCCTGCCCTTGCTGCCAGATATTCCACCAGGCTCTCGGTGTTTAATCTCCAGGAGAACCCAGGGACAGCAGCCTGGGCTGTGGATCCTGGATGTGCCCGAGCTGCTGGCTGGCTTTGAGCTGCCCATCAGCCCTCTGTGCTCGCTGTGATTTCAGGCAGGCAGTGGGAGCTGGAGGAGCTGGAGGGTTGGAAATGGGCAGAGCAGGCACGAAGCCAAAGCTTGCTGAATTCAGAGGGTTTCTATGCCAGCTGGAGCCCCGTGCTGAATGGAGCTGCCCAGGGATCAATGGGCTGCCTGCAGCCACGGGGCACGTTGGCAGAGCTGCCTGTGGGCCCGTCCTGCCTGCTCACCATTCCCTGGGGCAGCTGCCTTTCTGCAGGCTTTGGTTGCCCTCCCTCTCCCCCTCGCTTCCTGCCCCCCGGGCCAGCCTTTTGGGATGGGAGCCAGCGCTGGCTCTGCCAGCTCCAGAGTTAAGCAGGGTGGGAGCAGAGCTGGTTCAGCTGCCCCAGCAGCTCCAGCAGCTCACAGGACTGCTCCAGGCAGGGCTGGGGCTTCCCTGCTCCACTAACCTGGCATCCTCCTTGGCTGCCTCTCCGTGCCTGGTGCCCGTGGGTCACCTCTGTGTCACCTTGTCCTCCTGTCTGGGACCAAGGGAGCAGTGGGTGGAGGCTGTGCTGGAGGCTTGGCAGCTTCTCAGAGGGGATTAAGGGGAAATTTATTTCTTGAAGTCTGGCTGGGGTGGTTTCTGAGGGGGGGATGGAGGAGGAAATGAGTGCAGCCATTTCCAGTCCTTTTCCTCATCATCCTGGTTTATCCCATGCTGGGAGACTCCTCTTAAGCAGGAAGGCTCTGGGAACTAAACAGATCCTTCCAAAGCATCTCCTTTGCCACCTCCTGCTCGATCCTGGGCACAGCACAGAGCTGGGCTGGACTGAGAAGCTTTATGTGCCCCACTGTGAGCTCCCCATGCTGAGGAGGGTTGTGTCTGCATGGGAAGCAGGGTGAGGAGCTGTCCTCCCTTCTCCTGCCTGGAATCTGCTCTCTCTGGGAAGGACTCTGCTGGTGGAACACCAAGCTGAGGCAGCTCCAGCCCTTACAGCCCCTTGTGTGATCTTTGCACAGCCTGGAGGGTGGATTTGGTGCATCTGCTGGGATCCAGGTTGCCTTGGCTCTTTACCAGGAATGCTGCTGAGGGGTTGGTGCTGAGGGTTTGGCTTTCCTCCCTGCTCTGCTCTCAGCTGAGGGCCAGCATCTCTCAGCAGTGCTCTCACAGGTTGTGCATCCCCAGTTTGAGAATGAAGACACGTGGGATGCTGCTGGTTGTGCTCAGCAGTGTCTCCTGGTACCTTGGCCAGGACAGTGCCTCATCCCCTGGCATCACTGCCCTGCTGCCTTCTGTGTCCCTGAGGCTCAGGGAGAGCAGGCAGCACGTCACTTTGAAGGCTTTTAAGGTGTGCATGAGCTGTTTGTGCGTGTTTAGGAGGCTCCATGAAGTTGTGTGTTGCATCCACAGAGATCTCTGTGTGTTGAAGGAAGCAGTGATCCTTGTCCTCACATGAGGCTCCGTGCCATGCTGGAAATGTTTGGAGAACAGCACACCTGAGATTTTAGCTGCAGATGAGGAGGTGGCAGCTTGGAGGCCATCATTTCAGAGCTGTGCTGAGCTGGTGACACTGCCTGGGCTCTGACTGCACTGTCCCAGAGCTCACTCAGCCCTCCCACCCCTAATTACAGAGTTGTATCAAACCAGGAAGGCAGTCACGAGCGGTTGGACTCAACGCTTCATCTCCCACGGGCAGGAACAAACAGCAGGGAGAGGCAGCTTGGCCCTGGCAGGAGCAGGTGCTGGCAGGATTCCTGCTGCCCTGCCTGAGCCTGGCACGTGCCCCTGCCTGTCCCCTGCCTGTCCCCTGCCTGTCCCAGACACCAGCAGGGGCTGGCAGGGGTGACTGGGACAGGGGGGAGCAGCAGTGGTGACACAGAGTGAAGGACACAGAGGTGAAGCACACAGAGTGAAGGACACAGAGGTGAAGGACACAGATTGAAGGACATAGAGGTGAAGGACACAGAGGTGAAGCACACAGAGTGAAGGACACAGAGGTGAAGGACACAGAGGTGAAGGACAGGCTCTTCTCTTCCCCAGGTCTACAAGGGCTTGGACATCATCACCAACAAGGTTTCCCCTCAGGAGCAGCGTCTCTGCAGACACCACATGATCAGCTTTGTGGATCCCCTTGTCTCCAACTACACCGTGGTGGATTTCAGGGACAAAGCCGTGCCTCTGATATCCTGTCGTGCTGCAGCCTGCCTGGCTGAGCAGGAATGGGCTCCCCACCTCCATGGGCAGAGGGATCAAAGGTTGGGGCTCCCCACATCCCAGCTGACTCTATTTTTGAGAGGATTCTGCTGGTGAGAGGGCTTTGGGGCTTCATTTACCCAGCTAACCCTCAGGACATCCCCAAGAAGATCTGTGCTGAGTGTTTTCCTCCCTGGCAGTCTTGGGGTGTCCCTGAGTTTTGGTGGTAGCTGGCAGAGGTGACAGAGAGTAATGAGAGATGAGGGACACCTCTAACCCTGTCCTGCAGCCTTAGTGATTCCCTGGGGCTGGGAGAGTGGGATCTGAGCCCCAGGCTGCTGCTCCCACAGCCCTTCCCCCCTGCTCTGCATCTCTGCTTACTCTCCTTGACTCTGGCACATTGAAGATATCTTTGCCAGGGACAAGATCCCCATTGTTGTGGGAGGAACCAACTACTACATCGAGTCCCTGCTCTGGAAGGTCCTTATCAACACCAAGGTACTGTGGGGGGGGCTGTGAATCCCACGTTTTGGGCAGAATTCCTGCAGTTTGGCACAGTGTTGGAGAGGGGCAGGGAGAACCTAAAGGCCTTCCTTCACCCCATGGCTCTGGGGGATCTTGTTGCTTGCGCAGGGTTTGGTTCAGGGCTTGGTTCAGGGCTGTCCTGTGCCCCACAGGAGAAGCCCAGCAGTGCCCCCAGGCCGGACAGTGACAGGAAGGTGGAGCTGGAGCAGCTGGACAGCGCTGAGCTCCACCGGCGCCTGAGCCAGGTGGACCCGGAGATGGCGGCCAAGCTGCACCCCCATGACAAGCGCAAGGTGGCCAGGTGGGCTGGGAGTGCCAGGGGCAGGAGGTGCCCGGGCCCAGCACCCCTTCCCGAGGGAGCTGTGTGCCTGGGAGCACGGCAGGATGAGCATTCCCAGCCCGGGTGGATGCTGCTGGGTTCTTACAGCCTGGGGACCTCGGAGCGCTGGTGCTGGCGACTCTCTGGGATCTGAGCCCTTTGGCCACACAGCCCCAGCCTGAGCTGCCTCTGGGGTGCTGGGCTGTGCTCTGGGGCTGCTCCTGCTCCGTGCCCCAGCAGCAGCAGGCTTTGTCTGGAGCTATTTAAAGAGCAAGCTGCCCTGCTGGCTGAGTAACATAGCTGAGCTCTGTGGGAACAGCACGGCAGCAAGACCGGGCTTGCTGTTGTGTCCCAGCCGAGCCCTGGCCCCGGGGAGCAGAACACCGCCCACCCCATTCGCACGGTGCAGGGGGATGGAGGGTTGGGCACCAGCACAGCTCCTCCACCTCCCTCCTTCCCTGCCTGGGCTGGGCTGGGCTGGTGATGAAGCTCCACAGCAGCATCTCAGCGCTGCTGCCTTCCCTGCAGCCCTGCCTGGCTGGAAAGGGCAGGGCTGGAGCCAGATCCCTGTCCCCTGCAGGGCTTGTCCCAGAGCCAGGCAGGAGTGGGTGGCTGTGCTCTGGGCTCCTGGGGTGCCAGCACTGCAGCCCCAGGAGCTGGGTGTGCACGGATGCCGGGCATGGGACGGGGCTGGAACCTGCCCTCCCCCCACATGAGAGGGCTGGGTCTGGGCGAGTGTCTGGTTCCCTGTGCTGGAGCCCCCGGGGCTGCTGGGGCAGTGGGAACGCTCCTTCTCACCCAGCCTCTGAGCTCTGTGTGTCTCTGCTTCCAGGAGCCTCCAGGTGTTTGAAGAGACAGGGATCCCCCACAGTGAAATCTTGCACCAGCAGCAGGGGGAGGAAGGTGGGGGGCCCTTAGGTGGGCCCCTGAAATACCCACATTCCTGCATCCTGTGGCTCCACGCAGACCAGGCAGGTGAGAGCGGGCTAAGGAAGGGCTGACTCCCTGCTCCTGCCCCAGCCTCCTCCCTGGAGAAGGCAGCAATTCCTCTGGCATCACTGGGTGTGCCAGAGAGCTCCCTGACCTGCTGGGCTCTGCCTTGCTCAGGTGGAGCAGCAGCCTGGCAGAGCTGACTCATGTGCTGGCAGGCTGTGCAGCCCCTCAGGGCACGGCTCCTCAGCGTGTCCTGCTGTCCTGCTGCAGCTCTGGATGCACGGCTGGAGAAGAGGGTGGATGACATGGTGGCTGCGGGGCTGCTGGAGGAGCTGCGGGACTTCCACCGCCGCTACAACCAGGAGAAGGTGGCAGAGAACCGGTGGGTGAGCAGCCAGATCCTCTCTGCTCCTCCCTCTGGAGGTCTCCCCCTGTTCCACAGGAGATGGCTGTGACCCCTGCCTTTGGTTCTCCAGGCAGGATTACCAGCACGGCATCTTCCAGTCCATTGGCTTCAAGGAATTCCACGAGTACCTCGTCAGTGAAGGGAAATGCTCACCAGAAACCAGTGCCCTGCTGCTGGAAAAAGGTGGGAGGAACGTCCTGTGTGCCCCACAACACTCCAGGTGACACCACAAGATGGTCTAAACCAAGGTCACAGCCCCAGCTGCACCTTTCTCTCTGCATTTCCCACTTCTGCCAGCCCAGAGGGGCAGGGACTCGTTTTCCAGCGCTTGGAGAGCATCTCTGAGCACACCCAGAACAGCCCCTCCCTCTCCCGAGGCCTCCTTGCAAGATGTACAGGGCACAGCATGACCTGGGATGTGGAGCAGGTCCACTTGGGTGCTGGCATCCCAGCTGGGCTGTGGATGCTGTGGAGAGCAGGGCTGGAAAAGAGGAATGAAGCAGAAGTCAGCACATCAGCAGCACTGTGGGGAGGAGGAATGTGGGGAGCAGTCAGCAGGGATGCACCCTTTGGTGGTGTGTTACTCTGGAATGTCTGGGCTGCTGTTGGAGGGGAGCTGCTCTCCACACAGGCAAAGTCCATCTGTGCCAAGGAGGGTTCAATGTGGAGGTGGAGACTGAGGAAACCACAGAAATGATAAAAGGCTTGCAAACAAGTCTGATGCAGAAGGAGCGTGTTGTGTCTGCTCAGGAGATGATTAGGAGGGGTTAGATAAGCCTGGAACTAAATATTGAGCAGTTGTAGAGTGGTAAATATCCTCTGCTGGGTGGGATGAGCAGTCCTGGGCTCTATTTGGGCAGAGAATTGGGCATTATGAGAGCAGTGCTTGCTAGGCCTTGAACAGGTCCTACCTGCTGAAATCTTCAGGGTGGAGAGTTTGGGCTCTTTGCACCCTCAGTTTATTCAGGAATATTTGGGGTACCTTGTCCAGCCTTCCCAGGCTGCCACTGCCCCTCCCCTGTGAGCTCAGGGCTCTTCTCAGTGCAGGCACAGACACCCAGACTGACAGTAAAAATAATTCTCATGGTGCCACCCAGCACAAACTTCTTCCTTTTGTGATTTCCCTCCCCTGGAGCAGACAGCCTCTTCTCACTGACCTTTTGGGGTTTTTTTTTCTTTTGTTTAACCCCTCTGTTCCAAAGGGATCCAGGCCCTCAAGCAGGTGACCAAGAGATATGCCCGGAGGCAGAACAAGTGGGTCCGGAACCGCTTCCTGAAACGTGAGTCCTCTGCTCCCAGCTCTCATTCCCCACTCCAGCTCCTGAGGGGACACTGGGGCTTTGGGGCAGCCTGTTTTGGCGAGTCTGCTGCCAACCAGACCCTCCAGGAACCACCCACTGTCCCCATCCACCCACGAGGCTCTGCCTCCCTCAATTCCCTCCTGCTGGTTTGGGTTGCTGAGGGAATCTTCTGCCCCTCCTGGGATGTGTCCTGCCCACAGCCTCTCATCCCAGACACTGCAGAGCCAGCTCCTCCTCCTGTACCCCTGCACCCCATCCCCTCCCAGCAGCAGGGCCATCAGGAGGGATAAAATCCCCATCAGAGGCTCAGCCCCGTGTCAGGCACCACTAGATGATGATGGTCACAACATCCCTGCAGCTCATCCTGCCAAATGCTCCTGAGGGGCTCAGAGAGGGGTCCCCATGCACCCACACATGCTCCTGGTAGGGAGAGAAGCCCATTTGGCAGCTGCCCTCCAGATGAGGAGCAGGAGCCCCGTGGCTGCTCCGAGCCCAGGCCGTGCTCTCTGCAGTGGCAGGGAGCCAGCAGGATTTCCCCATCCCAGCCCCAGCCTTGGAGCAGGGCCAGCAGCAGCAGCTGGGAGCCGGGCACTTGTTGAAAGGTGCTCAGTAGGGGCAAAACAACAATCAAATAAGTAATAGTTTAAAATATAAAAGAGAGAAGGCAGGGAGAAACTCGAGTCAAAAAAAAGATGGACTTTGAAGGAGGCGCAGGAGCTTTGCCAGGGCCGTGTGCTGGGTGGCTCAGCTCACCTTTCTGGTGGCAGGTGTGCTTCACATGGGCCTGTCAGGGGCTTGTTTGTGGGCACAGCAATGAAACCAGCACCTGCTGGGGACTGGCACGTGGGGCCTTTGATGGCTTTGTCCAGGCAGGGACAGCCAGGTGCCCGTGGAGGGCAGGTGAGCCATGGAGAGCAGCCAGGTCACCCAGGGAGCAGGTGCTCTCTCATGGCAGCTGTTCCACCCTGTGCAGCCTGCAGCAAGTGCCCTGTGCCCTGGCACTGGACCAGGAGAGACCAAAGGGGTGGCTGTGAGCCTGTCCCTTGTCACTAGTGAAGCGTCTCCTGCCATGTCCTGCTGCCAGGAACCAGGAGCATCATCCCTGCACAGTCAGTTCCAGCTCTGAGTGGGAATGTGCACGCTCAGATCCCTCAGCCAGGCTCCATGCCTGCATCTCCCTGTAAGCCTGCTGTGGTGGCTTTGTGCCTGGATCCAGCTCTTTCATCCTCCCAGCCTCCTGTGGGCCAGGGCTGGGCTGAGGAGGTTGTTGTGATGGGCTGTTGGCACGCTCAGATTCCAGAACACTCTCCTGTGAAGATGCTTCCCTAGTCCTGAGGTGTTCCTGCTGCTTGCAGGAGAGGATTTTGGCTCTGGAGAGCCTGGTGCTGTTGGCTTCTGCATGCTGACAGGAAAAAGCAGATCCCTCTGCTCCCCCTGGGCTCTGGGAGGGGGTGCTGGGGGTTTCTGCTGCTGACCTGCCTCCTTGTGTTCCTGTAGGTCCTGGGCCCAACGTGCCCCCAGTTTATGGCTTGGAGGTGTCTGATGTGCAGCGGTGGGAGGAGGATGTGCTGAAACCTGCCCTGGAGATCGTGGAGAGCTTCATCCAGGTGCTGGGGAGCTGGGCTTGACACTGCCTGACTTCTCTGTGGTCTCCAGGCCCCCTCACTTGGCACACAGTCTCTCCCTGGAGCAGGGCTGGCTGTTCACGTGCCCAGCCTGGGCATTTCCTTGCAGTAGTACAAGTTTGTTGTCTCAGCTGAACATTTTCCCCAATGCCCAGTGCTGCACTTCAGTAAAACTCTGGAGTCTGCCTTGCCAGCCTCAGTGTCAGAGTCTGGCAAGCTCCCATTTCAACCTCTACAGGCAGATTTTCATGGCTGAGACCAATGTGAGGCATGATTTGATGTGCAGGGCCGTGAGCCCCCAGTGGAGCCGCTGAGGCTGGAGCAGGACGAGGAGAACAAGCGGAGCCGTCGCGTGTGTGAGCTCTGTGACAGGATCATCATTGGGGACAGGGAGTGGGCAGGTAGGGCCAGGAGGGCACTGGGAGGGCTCTGTGGGGTGGTGGAGCAGCTCCCCTGCATGATCAGCTCATGATCCCGGCCTTTCAAGGGTTGTTTGCAGGAGCTGTGCCATCCTGAACCATATGTCAGGATTCCCCCTTTCCCCAGCACCCCATAAACACAGAGAGCATCACAGCAGGGATCTGCATGTGGCATCAAACTCAGAGCTGCTGTGTTTAGTCAAAGCTCCTGGTCCTTCACAACACTGGGGATGCTTCCTCAAAAAGCATAGAGCAAATCTCTCCCCTCTAAAATTCTGTTGTGTAAATGAAATTTTCTTGATGTTTTTAATAGTTCCGTTTTTCTCCAGTATTTCCTATTTGTGTGTGTTTATTTTTCTTTTTAAACTATTCCTAGCTGTAATAGTAATAGAAAAAGGATTTTCTATTTTCCATAGACTTATTTTAAAAGAGCTCAGCTGGAATCAGATTAAGTCAGTGAGTTTATCTGTGCTGGGAGGCTCATGCTGAGAGCCAGAAACAAAAAGTCACAGAGAAACTGGCTGCAGAAATGAAACTGGTAAATCTCCATGTGTTGCTCAAATACAGGATGTGCAGGATCATGGTTTAACCCCAGCATCTGAGCCCCCCACAGCCTCTCTCCCACTCTCTGGGAGAGAGAATTGCTAGGGTAAAAGTGAGAAAAATTGTGGGTTGAGTTAAATTGCAATAGGGAAAGCAAAGCAAAACAAGGAATTAATTCACTGCTTGCCATGGTTGGGCAGATGCTCAGCCATCCCCAGGAAAACTGAGCTTGTGAGTTTGGGAAGACAAACTCCATCATCCTCATGTCCCCCCTTTCCTCCTCCTTCCCCCCAGGATGGTCTGGGAGGTCCCTGGGCTGAGTTGGGGTCAGCTCTCCCACCTGTGTCCCCTCCAAGCCCCTGTGCACCCCCAGCCCCCTCTGTGTTGCTGTGAGGAGCAGAAAAGGCCTTGAGGCAGTTCCAGAACTCTCAGCAATAACAAAACATCCCTGAGTTATCAACCCCTGTGCTCAGCACAAATCCAAACACGGCCCCAGACCAGCTACTGTGAGGGAAATCAACTCTGCCCCAGCCAAAACCAGCAGGTGCAGACACAACCTAAGATAAATTTCCCAGGTTGTTGGGTTTGAAGGAGTTGCTTATTCCTGGCTGAGGCAGGGAAGTGCTGAAAGCAAAGACAGGAGCTGGCTCTGAGTAGGAGGCTCCTTGCAGTGAGATCAGTTAAGTGCAGTTGTTATTTTAGCCAGTCTCAGCTGTCCCAGGAGCTGCTTTGAAGGAGCTCTGCTTGTCCAAAAAACTTTCAAGTCCCTGTCATCCTTTAGGTCCAGCAATTTCTGTGACAGAGTGGGAGCTGAAGCTCCAGGTCCTTTGGGGTGTCACCCCAGATAGCAATCGATGGTGACAATGCCTCCCTCAGGCAAAACCAGCTGTTATTCCCTGTATCCAGCTGAACTGGGCTCAGATCCACAGATGGTGGGAGAAAAATGCTCCAAATCCTGGCTGTTACTTGTGCCTGCAAAATGGAAAAGTGAGGTGGAAACAGTGCTGGGAGCTGGGTGGATCTGCACTCTGCTCTGTTTTCTTGGGTGACAGAGAATTTTGGGAGCTGCTTCCCAGTGCCCTGCTGGCTCTGGGAGGTTTTAAAATTGTGTCTGATTTTACAATTTATGTGGACTTCAAGAGCACAACTCCCAGAACAGCAGCAGCAATTGGCACTTCCTCAGCCACTGTAGCTTTGGTGTTGCTTGTGACAAATTGCAGGAGGTGAGACTTTATCTCAGGCTGAGGGTGACCCTCCAGCATTGTGATAAAGCAGCAGCTTTGCATGTGATTTCATCCTTTGGCAGAAAAAGGATGGCTGGAAAACACCTGAGGGCCTTGATTCAGCGAGCACATAGGCTCTTTTAATTAAGGCCCTGCTTGAAAAGTTTGTGCTTTAATTGCTGCTCTGATCTCTTGCAAATGGCAAAACCTCCCCGCCGAGATGGTCAGACAAAGCCTCCCCTGAGATAAAACCGCTGATAAGGAGGTTTGGCTGTCCTTAAGGATGTGATTTCACCAAGAAATGCAGCTCCTGCTGCTCCAAACCAAATCCCTGGGATTACCCCTCTGTTCCCATCTGACTCCTGCTGCAGTGCTTTCATGGCTGGGGCACTGCCCTGGAGTTATTCAGGAGTTTAATTCTGCTCCAGGCTTTTGCCTGGCTGCCCTGTGGGATGCACAGGATATTCCCAGTGCTGTGGTGCAGGGATCCAGTCCTACAAATGATCCTGGCAGTTCTCCGTGGGGAACAGGGAGCTGCACAACCTCACCTGAAAGGTGCCACCTCTTGGGAAACACATTCCTTCTTCCCTGGAGAGGTTGGGAGCAGACTGGGGAGTGACAAATTGAAATCTTCTGTTTACACAGAACCAGGATTTTCCCTCTCTCAGTCTTTCCTGAGGGGGTTTGGGAGCTTTGTCCTCTTCTGAGCTCTGATAGTTTGGTCTGGAAATGTCCAGAGGAGCAGCCAGGACAGGGTTTGGGAGTTCTTTTTTTTTCAGGATTGAATTGTGCAGGAGGCTGGGAAAGGAGGGTGCTCT
The DNA here is from genome assembly GCA_024734035.1 of Alethe castanea. Taxonomy (NCBI): domain Eukaryota; kingdom Metazoa; phylum Chordata; class Aves; order Passeriformes; family Muscicapidae; genus Alethe; species Alethe castanea. Next base: position 5,069,669 of record JANRGV010000057.1, on the reverse strand, counting down.
GCCCTGTGTGGAGGGTTCAGGTGTTTCCTCTTCCAACCTCCACAGATTAAACGCTCTGTTTGCCTCTTCCTCCAGCTCACACTCGGTCCAAATCTCACCTGCACCACCTGAAGAAGAGGAGGAAGCTGGAGGGCTCCGGAGGGACCGTGGGGGACAGTGGGGACACAGAGACCTCGGACGAGGACAGCAGCCTGCCTTTGCCTTAGGCCTGGAAAAGGGAGCAGCTGTGCCTCCACCTGCACGGAGAGGAAGCTCCTTAGTCCTGGGCAACCTTGAACCGAGGAGCTGAGTCATTTTTTTGGGGGCAAGAGGCAGGTGTGTGACAGCAAAGGCATGGGATCCTCTCCATGTGGCCTCATGCCGCTGTGTTCCCATGCTGCCTGCTCCAGGCAGGGCCCCGGGGTGAGGCTGCTGGGAGCCTTCTCCCATGCACAGTGTGAATTCCTGCCAGGGCTGCATCCTTGGGATGGCTGAGCTGCTGGGATGTGGTTGTGTGGATCTCAGAGACAGAAATACCCCGGCTCCTCCAGCTTGGCCGGGAGTGCAGCTCCGGAGCCGAGCCAGCTCTGGCCGCCTTTATTGTGGAGAGGAATTTTTTTTTGTTGTTCTTTTATATGCAAATAAAGTTGCAGGATTCTTGTGGGTTCCCCCTCCCTGTTAACAAGCACGGTTTCCTTGCTCTCTGATTCTACCTAGTCCCAGTTCCCTGCAGGAGATCAGGTCTGGTTCCTTCTCCCAGTCACCTTTTCCACAGCTCCCGAGGGAGCTGAGCAGATGTTCCCAGCGTGGTGGGGGCAGGGAGCCCTGTGCACACAGCAGGTGCAGGAGGAGCTGGCACCTGTTAAACAGGAACTTGGAAATGATCTCATCGAGTTTGCAACAGATGAGCCTGTCCTAGTTAAGGCAGAATTCCCGGGGGGTTACGCTGTGGTTTGGCACTGGGAACCGGCCTCAAATTTGAATCCAAGCTACTGAGCAGCAAATTCCTGGTGCTGTGTCCGCCAGGCAGCCGTGTCCCAGTGTTGTTCCTGGAGGATGTGGGTGCCATTTGTGCCTGGAATGCTGCTCTGGTGTAACCAGGACAGCCTTTCCAGGGTGCTGGGGATTCTCCTGGCAAATGCAAGCCTGGGAGGGTTGGTAGGGCACGGGTTTTTCCTTGTGCTGTGCCGTGTGGCAGGAGCCAGGGCTCATCCTGCCAGGGAAGGGCTGCGTGGGTGGATTTGCCGGCGCGGGCTCTGGAGATTCCTGCTTTGGTGGGGATTAGATTAAACCTGGGGTTTGTGTTCCTCGGTGTGGAATTATTCCTGCAGCACCCCAAGGGCAGCTCCTCGGGCTGTGTGGTGGGGTGTGGGAGCTCAGGCTGGAGGGAACATGCAGGGAAGAGCTGGGAATTCAGCACTGGGCAGAGCTGGGCACCAGCTTTGGGATGCTGGGTCTGTGCTGTGCCAGCTGAGCCTCTCCTCCAGCCCAGGCTTGCTTGCCATCCATGCTGACTCAGCCCATGGATGTGGGCTCAGCCCAGTGCTGGAGCACACAGCCACGAGGTCATGGCATGGAACTGTGATCTCCCAGCCTGGATGGACGAAATGTGAGCTGGCAGTGAAGCCCCATGTGCTGAGCTGGTTTGTGACAGACAGCTCTGAGATGTTGAGTCATCTCCCCAGGCCAGGCTGGGATCACTGGGGCAGTGCTGGGAAGGAGGGCTGGGATTATCTGCTCCTGCTCCTGGGTGCAGTCAGATGTCCATACTGCTAGAGATGGATTAAATATCCTTAATAGGTTTAATATGAACTTTGTTATCCCACGGATACATGTTATTCTTCTAGCCTGTTCTCTTCAGGAGCCTGCTTGGGATGGGCTGTGCTGAGCAGGGGGCCAGGGGCTCCCAGGCCTTTCCCCCCTTGGTTCCCAGGTGTTCCAGGTGAACAGGGTGTGCCACACTTCCTTATCCATGCAGTGGAGTGGGGAGAGGAGGGAGGACACACACCCTGATCCTGCCAGCACCACGATCCAGGTGGGTTTTTTTCTTGGAGAGGTGGGGGCTGCCACTGAGAAGTTTATTTAGGCAGAGCCAGGGCAGCATCCCTGCTGTGGGTTGCTCTCCAAGGGAGGTCACTCCTTGCTGTGCTGTAAATCTGCTGTTTGAGGTCTCCAGGCAGGGACTGGGATCGAGCTCCTGGCAGGGTCACACCAGTTCCTGGTGCTGGCACAGCTCCTGCTGCTCCGGGCCCTGCAGAAGGCACAAACAACGCAGGAATCGCTCGCCAGGCCCAGCCAGGGCTCGCTGAGAAAGTTGTTGTGGTCTCAGGTTTCAGGCTGCTGTCGGTGCCGGGAGGTTTGGGGATGGGGAATGGCACTTCACTCCATCTGCCCTCCGCTAATCCCCAGACAAACGCGGCTCTTCCATCTGTGCAGCCGGAGCTGCCGAGCCCATCACACCAGCCACTTAATCTAAATGGCTTTGGCCAAAGATAAGGTCATTAATTACACTGGGATTAGAAAACAGCCCAGGCCCGGTGTGGCTTGGCTCGCCATCAATTAAAGCCCTTGATACCCTGGTGTGGCTGAGCACGGAGCCGAGAGCCCGAGCTGCAGGAGCTGCAGGGGCTGCAGGGGCTGCAGGGGCTGCAGGAGCTGCGGGAGCTGCAGGGGTTGCAGGAGCTGCAGGGGCTGTAGGGGCTGCAGGAGCTGCAGGAGCTGCGGGAGCTGCAGGAGCTGCAGGGGCTGCAGGAGCTGCAGGAGCTGCGGGAGCTGCAGGAGCTGCAGGGGCTGCAGGGGCTGCAGGGGCTGCGGG
>JANRGV010000057.1:5041245-5051685 GCA_024734035.1 Alethe castanea | reverse complement strand
CCGGTACCGGCAGCGGCTCCGCGCCCGCCCGGCCCCCCGCGCCGCCTCCCGCCCGGTGTCGCAGCACAGGTAAGGGCTGTCGGGGCTGCGGGGGCACCCCCGGGGCCAGACCCGGCTCCCCGGTGCGGAGCCGCCGTCGGGGCAGCTGCGGGGGCTGCTCCGGAGCCGCTTCCAGCGGGTGTCGGGGCCGGTGGCCCGGAGCGGTGCCAGCATCTCCGCCCATCCCCGAGCTCCATCGCTGCTCCCTGGGTGCCAATTTTGGGTGCTGCTGGAGGCCGGGGTGCTCTGTGCTGCCCTGGGGGGACACCCGTGGTGATTCCCCTCTGTCCGGTTTTGGGATCAGCAGCTGCTGATCAATCGGTGCCTTGGGGTGAGCGTGTGGTGGCCCCTTCTGGGTGCTGTTCCCTGCTCTGGCATGGCTGGCTGCTGCTTGGAGAAGGGAATCGAGGGCTGTGGACCACGGCATGCTGCTCTGGAATCCCCCCAGCCACTCTGAGCTGTGGTCAGGGTCTGCATCCTCCTGCCAGGGCGGCTGTGGGAGATGTGGGAGGGTTTGGATCATGGCCGGTCTGCCCATGCCGAGTGCCTGGCATGGTTTGTAATCAATGCCATGATTAGAACCAGCCCGTGGTGCTGGGGGGGGGGTTCACAGAGCCGAGCTGGGGTCGCTGGGGCAGCTCTGTGCTCTCTGGGTGCCCGGACATTCCCTGAGCTCCGGGCTGGGGCTTCGGCGCTGCCGTGGCAGACGGTGCCAGATGCTGGTGGGATGACGGGGCAGGAAGGATCCTCTGCCTGCGGGACTTGCCAGGAACGGGGCTGGCTGGGAGCACGAGGAGCCCCACACCCCCCATCCCTGCGACCCCCCGTGCTCCCCAAACCCACACTGCCACAGGACACCACATCCCTGGGAGCAAACTGTGCTTGGTTGAGCTCCAGGTGAACTTCTCCTCAACTTCATGGAGAGAGAAGCTCCAGGAGCCCGGGGAGAGCCATCTGCTGCTCGGGCTGGGCGGCGCTGGCAGCCAAGGCTGCGTGGGAGCGGGCACGGCGCGTTCGGAGCGGCTCCGCTCGCTGCCCACGCAGCCCGGCCCTGCCAGGGCTCCCTGCTGCTGGCACCCCCCGGCCAGACCCCCTCCCCACCAGCAGCAGCTTTGGCCATCCCTGTGGCTGGGGCTGATGGTGCCAGGGAGGTTTTTATGTGCTCTAATGGCAGATTCTTCATTGTCCCATCTTTAGAGGAGGGCTGGGGAAAGGTGTTCCTGCCCGTGGCAGTGTGGCTGGAACTAAATGGCCTCAGAATTCACAGAATTCACAGAATCACCAGGTTGGAAGAGACCTTCAAGATCATTGAGTCCAACCCTAACACCTCAACTAGACCATGGCACCGAGTGCCACATCCAGGTTTTTGTAAACACATCCAGGGATGGTGACTCCACCGCCTCCCTGGGCAGACCATTCCAGTACTTTATCACTCTGAGGTCCTTTCCAACCCAAACCATTCTAGGATTCTATTATCATGCTCTAGCAAAAGCGATGGGAAGAGTTTTCTGAGTTTTCAGCTGATTTTTGAGTGTTTTCCTGCAGCCCAAAATGAGCCCAGGGGGTGAGGTGGTGCTGCTGGGGCCAGCTCCTGGACATCTCCAAAGGCCCCCAGCCACATTCCCAGACCACAGCTGCCGTCCTGCACGGACACCCATCAGCCAGATGGATCAGACCCAGCAAGGAGAAGAGGGATGTGGGATCAGCCAGGGTGCAGGAGGGCTGGCAGGACCACCCCTGTCCAGCCTGGTGTGGATTTTCCTTCCCAGGGGCAGCCATGGGCAAGCACAGCAGCAAGCTGGCCCCGGAGATGCTGGATGACCTGGTGAGGAGCACGGAGTTCAGCGAGCAGGAGCTGAAGCAGTGGTACAAAGGCTTCCTCAAGGACTGCCCCACCGGCATCCTCAACCTGGAGGAGTTCCAGCAGCTCTACATCAAGGTGGGCTCCAGCTGAGGGTCTGAGAGCTGCCTGGAGGCCTGGAGCACCTCCATGCTGAGTTCCCCCTCCTCATTTCAACCCCTCTTTTTCCTTCCCACAGTTTTTCCCCTATGGAGACGCCTCCAAGTTTGCCCAGCACGCTTTCCGCACTTTTGACAAGAATGGGGACGGCACCATCGACTTCAGGGAGTTCATCTGTGCCCTGTCTGTCACCTCCAGGGGCACCTTTGAGCAGAAACTCGACTGGGCCTTCGAGATGTACGACCTGGATGGGGATGGGAAGATCACACGCCTGGAGATGCTGGAGATCATTGAGGTACTGGTGCTTCAAACCAGCAGGGGTTGTTTGTTTTTTCCAGGCTTTTTGTAGATATTGGGTCCCTTTTAGCACCAAAGAATGAGTTTTTCTACTCACAGCCTTGTCTGGAAGCTGCTTGATGTGGATCTGATAGAAATGGGTCCCCACAGAGCAGAAATCCTGTCCCTGTCCCCTGCCTTGTGCTGGGATCTTGTGTCCTTCCAACATTCCCTCTCATCCCCACTCTCACCCTTCTGCAGGCCATTTACAAGATGGTGGGGACTGTAATCATGATGAGGATGAACCAGGACGGGCTGACACCCCAGCAACGAGTGGACAAGATCTTCACAAAGATGGACAAGGACAAGGATGACCAGATCTCCCTGGAGGAGTTCAAGGAGGCCGCCAAGAGTGACCCCTCCATTGTCCTGCTGCTGCAGTGTGACATGCAAAAATAGAGCCTGGGGCTCAGGGCTGGACTGGCTGCAGCCAAACTCTGCCCCCTGTGATGGTCTCAATCCCCATTTTTCCCCTTTTTAAGCCCAGGCATGAGCCACATTCCGTCCCTGCTGCTGTCCCTGCATCCTGGGCAGCCCCATGTCCCACACCCTGCCAGGGCAGAGCCTGCTCTGGGTGCTGTCACCCTGTCCCACCCTGCAGCTGAGCAGGGACATCCCTGTGCTTTTCTCCCTGCTTTCCCCACTGCTCCACCTGGCCCATTCCCTGATCCTAACTGAGACCGACTCTGTCCCCTTCCTGCTGGTTTTCCCCTCAATTCATGGCTTGTGATGTCTCCAGGGAGGCTGAGAAGTCCCAAGTACTTTTCCTGGTTCCTCCTTCACTGGCAGTTCCCTGGAAAGCTGCCTGGAGAGGCCAGGGCAGGGTCTTGCACCAGCTTTAGCTCTTCCACCTCTTTTTCCTGCTGGGAACAGCCAGGGTTGGTCAGGACAGTTGAGAGGAGAACAGAATTGTCCAAAGCCAGCCCTGGATGTGGTTCCCACCTTCCATCCCATCAGGTGGGTGATACCCACAGCTGCCCTGGGTGCTCTGTGGCATTTCTGACCCTCCTGGATATTGAGGTGACACCTGCAGCCCCAAACTGGATGTGGGGTCAGGAGTGTGGGTGTGGAAGGCAGGTCCTGGTGTGGGGAGAGCTGGGTGCTGGGTGGGGGCTGTGGGGAGGTGTGGATGGGTCCTGAACCTGCTGAGCCTCCTGGCAAAGCTCTGAGGCCACAAGAAACAAATCTCTCCTTCCTCCCCTCCTGTCCCAGGCTGCTGCATCCTCCCCTCCTGTCCCAGGCTGGTGTTTAGTCTGACCAGGCTGGTGCTTAGTCTGCACGTTGTGGTGTTGATGGCTGTGGTGTCTGTTAGGAGATGGTGAAGTCCTTACCTATTTTTTTAATGGAATAATAAACTGTCCCCTGTGTATGGTGTCCCCCACTCTGGATGGTTTATTGGGGGGAAGCCAACTGGGGACAGTGAGGTGACAACACTGCACTTCTGAGAATATTTTAGGGGTCTCACCTGAGCCTGTGACACCTCAAGGGGTGGAAAAACCCTTGGGGACAGCAGAGTGGGGCTCAGGCTGGGGAGCCTTGTGTGGAAGTGAAACCCAGGCAGCTCTGGGGAAGAAAATGTCACTTTTGGGGTGGGGAGGCCCAGACCCCAAACCTCCCTGGAAATTGGCTTATTTTGTCAACCAGGAGCTGGGCCCTGCCTGTGCCCTTCTCTCAGGGCTGGTGGATTTTTCCTGGGCTCCATCTGTCAGCAAGTGGGACCTGCTCTCAGTGCATCTTTGTCCTTTTTTTCTCCACCCCCATCTTCCCTGCACAGATTTTCCTCTGGCCGTTCTTCTCCCCCAGCAGCCTGCACAGACAGTGACTGTTGCTAAGGAGCTCTCACCAAATTTCAATCCTTCCCTGTGATCAATCCAGCAGCGCTGCCTCCCAGCTCACCCCATCCCACCTGGATCCTGCAATTCCCCAGGCTCTGGTGTGTCCTGCAGCAGCCAGCACCGGGGCACGGGGATGGGAGGGTGCCAAAACCACGGCAGGGTTTTTATTTTTAGGAGTGCTGCTGATGGGAGAGCTCTGCTCCTTGGCTTTGGCTGCTGCGCTTTCCAGGAGCGCGCGTGTGAGTTTGCAGCTCAGCAGTGCCTGGGGAAGAGGGAATTGGGCAAGGTTGTCCCACCCAGTGGGAGCTGGGGATGTGCCAGGGCTGCTGCCTGAAAGGGCAGAGACTCAAAAAGCTTGAGAGAAAACACCAAGAATAGCCTGGTGATCCTGGGGGCCACCCCGAAGGTGTTTCCCAGCAGGGAGCTGCAAAGGCCCTGGGGGAAGGGAGGCTGTGAGGCTGAAATGATGCTGAATCCCCAAAGGGTTTGGGATTCCTGGAGCCAGCCCTGCTCAGCAGCTCACAGCTCCCCCTGGCTCTGCTCTCCTGGCTGCAGCTCAGGGGAAGTGGGGTTGGTCTCATGGACAGGGACACGGGGGTCACTGAGGCTGTTTTTTGTAGGGAGGGTTTTTTCTTTAGCCAGAGCACAGGGATTTGGGTAAAACCCTGTTCTGTGGCCTCCCCTCCAGGTGAAATCCTCCATCACCTGTTCCTTCCTGGCTCTTGGATTTTGGTCTCTGGGATGCACCCCCTGCTCTCCAAAGGCTTCTGGGGGTCTGCTGCTCGTGGTGGGATTTTTAGCCTGAGCTGAATGTGCAGCTCTGTGCCTGCTCCCACCAGCACCCGTGGGAGTGGAGAGCCTTAATTAACACCCGCACTCATTCCATTAACCAGTGAATGGCACGGAGCAGGGTCCCACCACCCTGGCTGCTCCATCCTCTCCAGCTCCCAGCACTGACCACCCTCGCGTCCTTTTCTTTGCTCTCAAGGATGTCCAAACCCAGAGTCCAGCGGCTTGGGGCGAGCAGGAGGAGCTGGTGTCCCACGGGGATGCCTCTGCTGATGCCACCTTTGTCCCCAGCTCCTTCCCCTGGCTCCCGGGCGTTCGCTGCCCCCTCCGCTGGCTCTGCCCCGCCGCCGGGGCTCCCTCCTCAATCCCCGCCGCTCCCCGCTGTCACCGTGGGGAGCGCAGCGGCGGCGAGGAGCGCTCGGTCCCGAAGAGGTTAATCCGTGTCCCGGTGGACTGAAAGCCCGGAGCTTCATGGGATGCCTTATAAAGCGCATTCCGCCGGGCCGGGCCGGGCTCCGGGCGCTCCCGGGGCTGGCGGAGCCGCCGGCGCGCACGGACCGGAGCCCCGGAGCCGCCGGAGCCGCCGCGCCATGGAACCGCCGGGGCGGCCCTGGGACGAAGCCAAGGCTTTCTACGACAACCTGGCCCCCAAGAAGAAGCCCAAATCGGTGAGAACCCCCGAGGCGCCGCGCAGCGCTCCCCGCGCCGCCTGCCCCATCTCCCGCGGGTGCCCCGGGGCTCTCCCGCTGTCCCTCCCATCTCCGGCAGGTGCCTCCTCTTCTCTGGGTTCCCCCATGGAACCTCCCCCGCGGCTCTCTGGGGGTGCCCCGTCTCCTCCAGGCTCTCTGGGGTCCCTCCCGCTGCCCCATTTCCTCCGCTCCTTTTGGGGTCCGGGTTCTGTGGGGTCCCCCGTGGTGTTTCTTTGACCCCCTGCCTCCATCCCGGTCCTTGGCGATGCCCTGGCTCTCTGCAGCTGCTCCCGCTCTTTCATGGCATCCCTGGGTCACCCGTGCTTGCCTGGGGTCTCTCTGGGTTCCTGCAGGTCCCTGGGGTGCGGTGTCCTTGCAGGGCGCCCCGTGAGCTCCCTGTCCCCTGCGCCAGGGCGAGAGGCGCTGCCAGGGCCATGGGGGTGGCACTGTCAGAGCCGGGGGACAGCCCGGGAGCCCGCGGGGTGTCACAGGGGGGTCGCTGCCCCTGCCAGGCTCCGGGAGATTAGAGGGAAAGCCTGGATTATCCAACGAGGGCTGAGCCTGCCGGGTTTAAACGCGGGAGCGCCTGGAAGAGCGGCCCCGTATATCCCGGAATAGAACGGGACAGCGGGGCTGGGGGCTGAGCCCGGGGCGAGCTGGACCTGCAGCCTCTGAGCCCCCCCAGCCACCCTCGGGGCCGTGGGACCCCCAAAACCTGGGGTGTGGCAGAGGTGGGGGACCTGGCAAAGCTCTGTGTGACCCCTCCAGGTTCAATCCCTCACTAGGGGCAGCCCTCGGGCTTTCCCTGCGGGTGACCAGGGTGCCACCCCCGGGCCTGGACGCGCTGCCTGTGCCCTTCCCAGGGCAGAGGGACAGCCTGGCTGGGTGGCAGGATGCAGCCACTTGTCTTTCATGCCATGCTTTGCTCGTGGATGTCAGCCCGGACTCCTCCTCTTCCTCTCCTCGCTGCCAGCTCGCTGAGCAGTCACTGCTGCACTGGGGAAACTGAGGCACGGCGGCGGCCAGGTGCTTTGCCAAGCGAGATCCAGGCCCGGAGCTGGGCTGTGCCAGCACTTTTTGTGGGGCTGGGGGTGATGCCCCCCTTCTGGGGCAGGCTCAGCTGCTCTCACACAGCCCGGCAGCTGCCAGCCCGTGATGGACGGCTGCAGGGCGCTTTTCCGCAGTATAAATAATGTTCTTGGGAAACTCCAAACCACCCTGGCCCCGGCGCCCTGAACTTTAATCTGATCCCGAGCAGGGGGCTCGTGGTGCCCGGGGCTCCTTCAGGAAATGGGGTTTGGTGTTGTCAGGCTGTGCCGTGTCTGTCTGTCCTTCTGGCCAAGCAGGAGAGAGCTGTGCGAGGTGACAGGAGAAAAGGTGATTTTTGGGAAGCCGTTGCTGGCTAGGGAATGGGTTCATGGGACATTCCTGCCTTGCAGTGGTCACAGCTCTTCTTCCAGGCTGCTCCTGCCAGGGAGCTCAGCAATGGGACCTGTCACCCTCCAGCAATGCTGCAAATGTCCCCCAGCCTCTCTGCTGGAGTTCCTGCTGGTTCCCTTCCTCTGCTTCCCACTCATCTCACCCTGATTTTTGGAGTGGGGACAATGCTTAACCCTGGAGAAAACCCTTCCTCTTCCCCTTCCCGTGACCAAAATCCACCTCTGAATATTGAATTACTCACAAGAATTTGGTCTTCTGCAGCATCCAGGGAAGTGCCTGGGGCTGCAGGATTTTAGGGTGGGGTTGGGTCCAGCCCCAGGAAGCTCAGAAGGATGGAGGGGTGCAGAATGGGGCTGTGGCTCCTGCCAGGGGTGGCAGTGAAGCTGCTGGGGTTGGGTGGGCACCTGTGGCTCTGGTGGCTGGGAGTTCATAGTCCCACTGCACATCCTGGGAGCCTGTGGCATTTCCAAATGTCTGCCTCTAATCCTTGGGGGGCTGCTTAGGATTTACAGATGATTAGAGCAGCGATTTAAAGGCTGCCAGCTGTTGGATCCGCAGGGAGAAAACTGGGCTGTTCCAGGTGTGAAATACACCTCTACCCCAAAACTGAGGGGTTTGGGGTCTGGGATGGGAGCTGGAGCCTGCTGGAAAGGTGTTTTTACACTTCTGAGGTGGGATTTGGACCTTGTGAACCTCCTGGAGCTGTGCCAATGGCTGATGTTCCTTTTCAGAGGGCTGGGCTGTCCCTCCTGTTTGGCTGACCCTAGGGATGAACTCAGGATTGGGATGGAACCTTCCCCACCCTGGATATTCCTCTTAAACCCATCATTAATCTCTTGCTGGAGGTTCAGGAGGGGGCTGGATCTGACCTTCCCATGGGAAGGGAAAGGAGCTCACCACGAATCCCCAGGCAGCAAATTCAGCTGGATTTGGCTGAGCAGAGCCTGGACTTGTGTTGGGTGAGCTTTTGCTGACCTTGGCTGACCTTGGATGCTGCTCTGAGGGGAAAACAGAGTTTGTGATTCAGCCCAAACCCTCCAGGACTGGGGCAGCCAGAGCAGGAGGCTGTGGGACCAAATCCATCCCAGCCAGGACTGGAGTGGGACCCTCCCATGCACACATTTCCAGTTACAAAAGAAGAGTGTTTGCCTTAAAACATCACAATTTCTGGGGAAAAGCGGGGCTGGGTGGGTTGCTTGCAGCACTCAGACAGAGGATTTGAGGTGCTGTGGTTCCTGAGGCTTTTTAAAGCTCATTTTTGAGCGCTGTAATGACCATCTGCAGCTCTAATGGGGACCGAGAGGCATCCAAACAACCTTGAGGAGGGAACGCTTCCAAATGAAACCTCCACTTCAAAGAAATGTCAAAATGCAGATCCCTCCTTGCAGCGCAGAATCGCCTCGTTTCCCAAATGTCAGCATTTCCCAGAGAACAGCAGGGCCATTCCAGCCCAGCCAGAGCTGGGAGCTGCTTCAGCACCCCGAGTGCTCCCAAAAGTGCAAATCTGCCCTGGCAGGACCTGGCAGGTCCCGTTCCCAGAGGCTCCCTGCCCGCAGGCACCTGGGGCTCCAGCAGCCCACGCCGGGGCAGAGTCAGGCCTGGAGCTGAGGGTTATTTTTATTGCTGTGTTTATTGCCTCTTAAATGAACCTCCCCGAGGGCTGGTGCCTTCCCGAGGCGGGGAAGGGACCTTGAGCAGCCGGGGCTGTTGCACAAGGTGTGGAAGGGGGAGAGGGAGATGGAAATTCCCTCTGGGCACCAGGCTTGGCTTGTGGCCCCAAACATCCTTCTCAGCCCCAGTGCTGTTACATCTGGGTTGCTGAGCTGTTTTTATTTTTTTCTCTCCTGGGAATCTCCCTGCAGGGCTGAGCCTGGTCCAGGATCAGGGAGCAAACACCTGGGAGATTTCAGGAGCAGGATGGAGCAGCAGGACTCAGCTAATGGCCGGATGTCCCAAGAGCTTTCAGAGTTATTAATATTTTCAGCTAATAAATGACCCATGACACCAGAGTTATTAATTAATGAGCTGAAGTGCCAAGGCTTGGCCTGTGACCAGTTAGCAGCTGGGACTCCTTGGGGACCTGGCTGTGGCTCACCTGGAGATGGTGCCATGGATCAGGTCCTGGGGGTTGTTCCCTTGCTTTCCTAAAAGAGCCCCTTCCAAAGGGGATCTGATTCCCCTGAAAATGCTGTGGGAAAGGGATCCCTGTGGCTGCAGTGATCCTCTCAGCCTGACCTAATCGCCCGCTCTTTAATCGCTTTGCTGGGGATTTGGGGGATTTTGGGGATGGATGCAGCCTTTGGAGAGGTTTCCTGCTGCTGGGAATGGCGTGGAGGCTCCCACTGACTCATTCATGGGGCCCCAGGGCGAGCCCAGTGAATCCCAGTGTGGATGGGGCACCTCAGCCTTGCTGCTGGAAAGTTCAGCCCTGGGCAGGGTGGGAGCTTGAACTTTGGAGCACCTGGGTGTGCGGAGCAGCTGGAGGAGGCACCCTCCACCCTGGGTAAATGGCATTGCCAGAGGATTACTCATGGTTAAATGGCACAGAGGAGCAGAGGGTGAGGCTGGCTGGCAGCCAGGATTTCTCAGCTTCCCAAGCCCTGTCCTGCTCGCTGGACTCCTCTGTAGGGGACAGAACTCCCTGTGCCACTGTCCCTCTGTAGGATTTGCTGTGCTGGCAGGCAGGATTTCTCACTGGCCATCGGTAATTAAGTTATTTTTGTGCTTGCAAGTGAGTGATGGGAATTAACACCCTCCCTGCCTTGCAAGGGGAGAGAGGGAGGATGGGTGGGGGTCAAGATGAGCTTGACTGTCCCCTCTGTCCCTGCCACGTCCCTCTGGAGGCACCTCGTTGGCTTCAGCTGGAGGAGGTTTTGGATTTGGGGTTTGGATTTGGGGTTTGGATTTGGGGTTTGGATGCAGCCCTCGAACATTCATAATAATGACTCATAAATCCTTGCTTGCACCACCTGTTTGTCATGTTTCCGCCCACAATAACTGTATTGAGTGTTCGGAGGAGCTGAGCTGGCATGGAATGTTTGTCACATCTGGACGGCATCACGGGATGCACATCTGGCTCAGCCCCAGAGCGTGGCTTTTTCCTGCCTGGGGGGTGGGAAAAGCCACACAAATCCCTCCTGCAGGGGCTTCTCCTGGGGTCTGCACGGGTTCTGGGAGCCTGTGTGCAGTGGGAGGGCTTGGCAGTGGGATCTGAGATGTCCCAGATGTGTGGGGACAGAGCCTCAGGGTTGGAGTGCTGGAAAATCCTTCCAGAGGTGTGTCCTGGTTTGAAGGACAGGTGTCTGCCAATAAAGGCAGAAGCTTCTCTTTGAAATGGAGAATGTAAACCCCC
>JANRGV010000057.1:5009808-5022371 GCA_024734035.1 Alethe castanea | reverse complement strand
GCAGCGGGTGGAAGGGGGGCCGTGGGCAGGAGTGGGGGGGGGATATGAGACGGTTCACACAGACTGTTCCTTTTACAGGACGACTTTGGGATTTCGACCAGCGAGCGGGAGGAGGCGTGGGGGTGGCGAGGGGGGGCCCTGGGAACCGGGGAGCGCCGGCGCGGCCGCGTAATCCGTCACTCCCGGGAGATGGTGGCTCATTAACCCATTACCCGGGAGGTGGGGACGTGCCGGGAGGGAGCCAGGGAAGGAGAGCCGGGGGTGGGAGAGGCAGAGCGGGCAGGGGAGGAGGAGCCGTGCGAGGCCGGAGCGGCGGAGCCCGGGCAGGGCCAGAGCATTGCCCCGAGCGCGGCGGTGGCCACCGGGGCCACGCGTGGGGCAACCTCGCCGAGCCCACCGAGGTCTTCCCCCCGCCAGGATGAAGCGGCTCTGCGAGGAGAGCTCGTCCGACACGGAGTCTGACGGCACCATCGACGTGGGCCGGGAGGAGGAGTACAGGTGAGGGCAGGCTCCGTCCCACGCCGGTTTTTGGGGTCCCGGTGCCGCTCCCCAACACCGAGCTGCTCGGGGCGCAGCGCTCGGTGCCTGCCGGGCACGGCACGGGAGGAAACCGGGTCTGCAAAGGCTGCACCGGGCACGGCACCGGAGGAAACCGGGTCTGCCATGGCTGCACCGGGTCTGCCAAGGCTGCACCGAGAGTCCCTCGCACCTCGCTTAACCCCTTGGGGTCAGGCTGGTTCTGCGGGATGACCCCAAAGTGCCGGCCAGGGCTGGTGCTGGCAGTGGGGCTGACCCCACGAGGAAACCCAAGTGGCCATGCAAGTGTTAAAGCAGTGTTAGGAGCTTCAAGAGAATCCCAACAACATTGCATGGGAAATTTGGGAAACCAGAATTCCGAAGGAATACAGGGTGGGAAACCAGAATTCCAAAGGGTCATAAGGATTCCATGGGAAACTTGGCATGGGGAATCAGAATTCCACAGGGATTTAGGCTGCCAGGTGGGAGAAGGGCAGTAGGAGCCCGTTCTCAGCACCCCGAGATGGGGCAGAGATACCAGCGGCACCCACGCACCTGCGCTCCGGGCAACCCGAGGGCTCTCAGGGAATGTGGAAGAAACCGAGAGAGGGTTTTTTTTGCATGAGAAAACGCTTCTGCTGTGCCGCTGCATTCGTAACGCACCAGCTGGGGCTGGGATGTGTCAGGGAGAACCCGAGCAGGGAAGGAGGGGCTGCCCTGGTGCCCCTCGGCAGCGCAGTTGGCACGCTCTGTCCCATCGCTGTCCCTTCAGCTCCGGGGTTTTGCTGTTTGTGGGGGAATGGTGAGGACAGGAGCCGTGTGCGGCTCCCCAGGCGATGCCCTGAGGCTTCCCCGCGTTCCCCTGGCACCGGGCATGGCCAGAGCATCCCCAGCGCCGCCGGCAGCCAGGGCTGGGTCAGCCCTCCCAGGCTCCGGGGGGCAGGCGGCGCAGGGGATGAAGGAAAGGCTCTGTTATTTGTTCCCATCCAAAAATCAGCTGCTTTTGAGCTCTTGTTTCAGTAGCCAAGTGTCCCTCCTCCCTCCTTGTCCAGCGAGGCCTTGGATTAATTCATTCCATCTCACTCTTTGGTATCCTGAGCAGAGAAATTGCCTGGCTGGTGCCAAGCTCAGGTTCTCATGGGACTAAATTCATGAATCTGCTTCTGATACAGTCGCAGCAGAGTCGGGCATGTCTTACCCAAAATGTCCTGCAGAAATTCCCTGAGCCCTTATGCAGTTTCCAAGGGCATCAATATTTAAGCTGCTTTCCTGCTGCAGGTGAAATACATCCCACCCCTTCACATCAGTGCAGCACAGAGTCCACAGGACCCTGAGGGATAAAATACTGGAATTGTCACGATATTTTATTTCAGCGACCAGTAATGATGAACTTTTAATCTCTCTCTGGTGCTGCTAATGTGTTTGTCTTCTCGAGGCAGTGGTAGAACCAGGCTGGCTGTGATCTGGTGATATTTGTATAGGTGGATGTTGTTCCTCATGTCACGCAAATCTACAGCCAAAAGAGCTGAGGTCACACCCCAAGTCATGCCATCCTGCATGGGGTGCTGGCGCACCCAGAAAAATCAAACACTTCCAGGTGGGGAGTGAGGAGGAGTGATTAGAGCAGAGAGGCTGCCTGGCTGGGGCTCCCAGCCCATTACCCATCGGTTGAGTGGTTTGGGCAGACCAGTTTCCCTGTAGTGAGGGGATGAGTCACGCCGGGTGTGAGGCTTGGATCAGTGTGTGCAGCAAGTTTGGGCTCTGGGGTCACTGCAGAAGTGCCAGATCTGCTCAGTTCACAGCCAAAGCTATGCTGGGGGTGATAAAACCAAGCAAAGAGCAATGCAGAAATTTTAATCACCAGAGAATATACCCACACTATCTTTTAACAAATCCACCAAATGTATTTTTAAAATACATTTTACAGTGAGATGGGTGCTGATATCCTCATCTGAACCTGAAGCTCACAAAGAGCAACGCATCCAGACTGCTCTACAAAGTGTTTAAAAAATCACTCTTCTTCTTTGAGTGCCTACTTTGCACTTCTAGGTGAATTCAGCACCTACCTCCAGCACCTAAAACACCCTGGTGTCCATACAGAGCCCATTTTCACATCCAAATTGCTCATTCTGTGTGTGCCTGTGTAGCTGGCGATGCGTGTTAGTACTTGTGGAGCCAGCCAGCTCCTCTGCCCAGAGAGAGCCCACCCAGCAGACATTCAAATAGGGGACCTGTATGGAGATGAGCAGAGCAGGCAGTAGAAGAACGTGTTATTGTGTAAAACCACTTCTGAAAGCGCCTCGCTTGGGCCTATTTTTAATAGGCTGAGCCGGGTCTAGTTTTGGGCTCGCTGCAGACAGCACTGTCTGTGCAGGAAAATCCTTAATAGACTCCTATTAAAAATGCTTTGTCAAACTGAGAAACATTTGGATTGGGGTGAACCCAAGTGTCCCTTTCCCAGATTTGGGTGTCTGACAGGAGCTCTGGCTGGGATTGCAGGCGGGTGTGTGTGCACATCCCTGCTCCGAATTTCGTAAGGCACGGCAACAGCCCCGAGCCAGCTGCACTTTCCAGAGTTCCCAACCCTGCTTGGGGGAGGTGGGAGGTGGCCCAGCCAGCCTCATCCCCCTCCTCAGCCACGGGGTCTTGCTGCAGGGAGTTTCCCACGCTTGGTTATCCATGGCTGTGGAGACTTCACCTCCATGGGGACCTGAGGGTTGAACTTTGCCTCCCTCTGCGTGTCTAGTGCTGACCTTTGGTGCTTTTACCCTGGCAGGCACAGGGTGGTTTGTGGGGCCCCGTTCCTCAGCCTGTCCCCATGCTGTCCCTTGTCCCCTGAGCAGAGCTGTGAGCCAGCAGGAGGGTCCCTGCTCTGTCACCTCCTGCCAGGTGTCCTCCCTGCCCAGCTCCTGGCCCCTCTCTGAAGGGTTCAGGGGTGTCTGTGAGTTCAGAACATCCCAGCCCACCCCAAAAATTGTGGTTTGGGAAGCGACTCTGTGGGAAGCCCTCAGAAACCACATCAGTGCCAGCACTGGCCTCACCCTGAGGAGCAGCCAGCCCTCCCTGGGTGGGAGCTGGGATCCCAGGACTCAGATCCCTGCTGCTGTCGTGGCTCTGAGATGCAAAGCCCTGCAGACAGGGCAGGCTCAGACACGTGAGACGGGAGGTTCACACATGGAGGAAAAAAGGCCATGACTCCAGAGCTCAGAGCGCTGCTTTTCCAGCCTCATCACAGGTTGGGATTGAAGAATTATTCCTGGGAGTGGATGGACAGTTTGGTGCAGAAATCTGTCCCAGGCTGGTGGGAGATTCCCAGAGGGGAGAGAGTGGGATTCAAGTCTCTGCTTTGCTCCCCATCCCCAATTCCTGAGCTCTGTGTTGCGGGCAAAAATGAGATGGGAACCGCAGAAAACATTTTTTGGGGTTGGGGGAGGAAACTGCAGATGGCAGACGTGTGTAGAACACATGTGCAACTGAGGTTGCTCTCCAGCCAGAAGTGATCCCCTCTCCTTCCTTTCCAGCCATGTTTCCAGGTCTGTGTCTCCCACCACGACATCTCAGATACAAGCCAGGAAGAAGAGGAGAGGGGTGAGTGTCTTTTATGATGACAAGGGCACCTGTGTCCCCTGGCCCTGTGTGCCAGGGGAGGCTGTTTTTCCTGTTATTACCATTAAAATCACCTTTACACCCCTCCAGATCTCTCCCCAAAGCCAATTTCCCCCCCAGAGATTTGGCCTCAAACCCTGCAGAAAAGGCAAGAGCAATTTCACCTGGGCTTATCACATTTCTTCTCTCAACTCCTGCACCCCAAAACATTCACACACACGGCCCTTCCAAAGCACCTGGAGGGCTCTAGATCTGCCAGCCGTGCCTGTAAGTGACTGTGGTTTTCTTCTGGCTGCTTGGAAATCTCCCACAGATCATCGAGAAGCGGCGCCGTGACCGCATCAACAGCAGCCTGTCGGAGCTGCGGCGCCTGGTGCCAACAGCCTTCGAGAAGCAGGTTTGTGTTTTTGGGAGCCCCTCCTGGGAGGGCTGCAGGGTTTGGGGAACAGCCCCCAGAACGAGGAAGTCTGGAGCAAGGCTGTGCCTTTCTTATCATCCTCACCCCAGGGAGTAAGTAGGTGGTGGAAATGGGGTGGTGGAATGATATTAGCAAATATTCGGGAGCCCTGGGGAGGATAAATTCAGTCTAGGAAGGGTTTTGCAGATATGAGGAAGCATAGAAACGGGGATTTTTCAATCTGCATTGGGAAGGAGCTCTTTTTTCTGCTCACTTGATGTGAAAAACAGAGCCCTGGTGGATGCCCTGCGCATTCAGGGAGGTTTCAGGGAGGAAATCATTGGTCAGACCCCGGCTCCTGAGAGGCACAAAGCCCTGGACCATAAAATGACAAATGACTTTTCCTTTCTGCTCCCAACACAGGGGTCTTCCAAG
Source organism: Alethe castanea (assembly GCA_024734035.1). Classification (NCBI taxonomy): domain Eukaryota; kingdom Metazoa; phylum Chordata; class Aves; order Passeriformes; family Muscicapidae; genus Alethe; species Alethe castanea. Next base: position 5,017,417 of record JANRGV010000057.1, on the reverse strand, counting down.
CTGGAGAAGGCAGAAATTCTCCAAATGACAGTGGATCACTTAAAAATGCTTCACGCCACAGGAGGAACAGGTAAGAGCTGCTCTTACGAGCACATGGGTGAGGTGGAGGTGCAAACCTGGAAGGAAAATTCCCCATCAGCAGCAGGAGCAGTGAGCTCTGCCTCCTTCCCACGGGAAATAGCTTTTGAGGGAGGGCAGATGGGCATGTTCCTACAGATGGGTCAGCATCCCATGCATCCATTTGGGAGGGTGGGGTATGTGGGATGGTGAACCCCCAGCCCCACAGGGACAGCACTGTTGGTGTCACACACCCTGCTAAAAGCTGTTTTGCCAGAGACTCATTTATTCCTGCTCAGAAATGGAGCCTGCTTCCAGAAAAACCATATTAAACTCTTTACCTCCTCCCTGGGATACATTTCCTGCGGAGGCTGAATTCTGCATGAGGGCTCTGCAAATAAACAAGGCTTTTTTTTCCCTTTCTGTTCTTTTTTTTTTTTTTTGGTGTGTGTGTGTCTCTTGGTTGTTGTAAGAAGAGAGAGGGAGCCCTGTGCAAAATTCAACAAAGGTCTTATTTGTACTGAGACCTCAGTACAGACCCTCTGTCCTGTTCCAGTTAACAGGATGGAGATCACAGCTCCAGTAAAGAAGCCTCTGGCTTGCTTACCACCCAGTTTTGGCTTGCTGGGTACATTGCTGGCATCCAGGCTTTGGTTCAGGGCTGTAACTTGGTCTGGAACATTTGTTTAGATATTCAGTTTGACTGCACTGCAACAAAGGGCTGCATTGTCACGAGAGACCCCGTCAAGCACAGTGGTCCAGCACTTCACTGTGCTGTGACATTCTCTTCTTCATTGCTTATGGTCTCATGAAACTGCAAGTTGGGAACAGAAGCCTGAAAATCAGCTGTTGGTTGCTGATTTCTGTGCCTTTGAGCTTTCTCAGCCTGGCTGTTTTGGTTCTGCCACTGCCCTGTGACATTGGTTTAAAGGGAGTGTAAATTTTGGGAGCCAGGCAGAGGGAAGTGCGTTGAGGAGACACTGTCCTGAGTGGAATATCCCAGTGGCAAAGGCAATGCCAGTGCCCATCTAGCCCACAGGCACGTCTCCAGCAGTGCTAAGTGACAGAATCCAATAAGGACAAATTCCTCCCTCCTGAGCACAGCTAATGAAACCTCTTACTGGTCTCACACGGAGTGAGAGGCTCCCTGACCCTGGCGGGTTTATCCTGCTGAGATAACCGCAGACGCCGCTCTCACGTCCAGTCCCTCGGGACACCCACTTGGCCGCCTGCTTCAGGAATATCACAGGCCTGCAAAGTGCCTCAAGTGAAATACACAGTGCATTAGAGAGGGTAGTGAAATCCCAGCGCATTCCTGAGCTCTGCACGGCCTTACTGTCCCCCATGTCCTCTCCCCCCAGGCTTCCTGGATGCCCGGGCTCTGGCTGTGGATTACAGAAGCATCGGTTTCCGCGAGTGTCTCACCGAAGTGGTCAGGTACCTGGGCGTCCTCGAGGGCCAAAACGCTGCCGACCCCATCCGGCTGCGCCTCCTCTCCCACCTCAATAATTACGTGGCAGAAATGGAGCCTTCGCCCGTGGCCACGTCCCTGCTGCCCATCCAGAGCTGGCCCTGGTCCTTCCTGCACGGCGCCGCCGGGCCTGTGCACATCCCCAGGAGGGAGGCCGCTCCCGCTCCGCTCGTTTTGACTGCATCTTCCCTGCCTTACCCCAGCCCTGCAGTGAGGCCGGCTCCTCTCCGCCGTGTCCCCGGCGAGATGCTGCCGTCCCGCCGGAGCTTCTTGGCCAGCAGGATGGGCTCCTCCAGCAGGAGAGCCCGGGGTGGAGGCTCGGCCACAGCAGTGCCAGCTGTGCCCAGGATGCCTTCGCCAGCGGGAGCACTGAGAGAGGGCTCATCCAAGAGCAGCCAAATCGCCACATTCCTCTTCTCCCCTGCCTCTGCCGGCATCCCTGTGCCGCCAGCTTACGCAGCACCTCCCGTCTTGGGCGCTGCCACGCAGGGACCGGGGATCAGGGTGGGGACATCCAGGATCTGCCGCTCCTGGGCGACGGAAATCGGGGCTTTCTGACCCTCCCTTCCCCTCCGGAGACAGGAGCTCTTCAGCGCTCATCGCCCACGGGGCTGAGAACAAACTCGGTTGAAAAGGCGTCTTTCCTGCTTTGCAGAAGCCAAGGATCCATAGAGAAAATTCTCTCTGCTCCTCCCTCCCTCCTTGCGCCGCCCTCCTCGCCTCGCCATCGCACGTCCTCTCCCTCGTGGCGCCTGCAAACGTAAATCACATCCAGTTCCATGCACGAGGCCACGCTCCAGACCCTTCTGGCTGCGAGGGAGGGGGCTCACGCAGATCCCAACCCTGTTCCTCCTCCAGCAAGCTCCTCTGCAGAACCCAGCCTTGCTCTCCTTTGGAAAACAGCCAGCCTTGAAATACTGTCTTTATTTCCCCGGGGACTCGGAGCTGCCAGCCAGACTTGCTCGTGCTGATTCCCTGCGATGCATCCCCCAGCTGCAGCACCTAATTTTGGTGTGGTGGGATGGACACGGCTCACACCCCGTGCCCAGCACTGCTGGCACCCACAAGGCAGGCTCCAGCCCCTCCCAGCTCCCAAAACGAACTGGCTGCCTGCTAATCCCTGTGCTTTCCTCTCCGCATTACCAGCTTTTCCCACTTATGTGCCCTTAAGGTGGAGTGAGGCAGCGGCTTAGCAGGGCTGGTTCCCACAGCCCAGCTGAAATCCTGCTGTGGCTGCAGGGTTCCTGGCACAAATCCTGCCAGAGCAGCCAGCCAGCCTGCCCAGGCACAGCCCCTGCCCCGCACCGAGGTGTGAAGAGGTGAGACAGAGGATTTCAAAGGGACGCCTGTCACGGAGGGGAAGGCTCTGATGGCCAAAGTGAGAAGAAAATGCCTTTCCCTCTGCCAGCTTCCCTGCTGGAGCTGTCTCTCCTCCACCCCCTGACTGCAAAGGGGGGAAATGGGTTGGGGCAGCCTGAATTTGAAGTGCCTCCCTCGTTCTCCCTGAGCCCAGCATCCCCCACCTCCCCTCCCACAGTGTCTCTGTTTTTTCTCTCCAGCACCATATTTGGGTCTCACACCTCTCATCCCCCTCCCTGGGCCGGGACCAAAACCCACTGAGGTGTCACTGCACTTGTCCTGAGAGCTCTCCCTGCCTTGCCCTGTGTGCCCTGAGGTGACTGACACAGCAGAACACACCTCTGCTCCTGCAGCTAGCCTCCCCTGCTCCCTTCTTTGGGCAGAAAGAACAGAAATTTGAAGCTTTCAAGCCACCCTGGCCCTGTGGTGGCAGGGCAGGGTGTCCCAGTGCTCCCCCTCACCTGAACAGCTCCCTGCATTTGTGCCTTGACTTTTTGGGATACAGTGCAGAATATTCTGGACCCAGCTGCATGCCCAACCCTTGCCCACCTCCACAGCACTCTGATGTGGAAAGAGAGAAAAGGCCAGTGCAAAGAAAGGTTAAAAAGAGGGAGAAGATCTCTTTTGAATGGGAGAAACTCTTCCCATGCCTCAGGTCAGAGGTGCAGCCGGTTGGGCTGTGTGGATGAGCTGTTGTTTTCCTCCGTGTGCATGTCAATGTATGCATCTGCTATTGTTTGGGAAGTGAGTCCCTCCCAGTTGTTTTGATGGAAGTCATCACACTTAACACACAGAGATGCCTCTGCTGCTTCTCACCCTTGTCCTCAAGTGCTGGAATCAGCCAGGAATAACATATTCCCTTTAAATAAAGTCACAGGAGGGAAATCCTCGCTGACCCTGGCTGTTCCTGCAGCTGGTTTGTGCACTAGAGCTCACGGCCTCACTTTACACTGTGCAGTGCTCTTAGATTCACGAGCTGTGACATCAGCAAAGGTGTCAAATAAAGTCTTTCAAACCCCTGTCCTGGTTGTGAAATGTGAAGTGTTGAAGTGAATTCGATCTGCTTGTCCAGCCTGCCTGGACCTGTGAAGGTCATTGACGAGTAATTTTGTGGCAGGTTTTGATTCCCGAAAAAAAAAAAAGGTAAGATGCAGCTTTTAAGGTGACATCCCCTCTGATTGTTTTATAGCTCTTGGTCATTCTGGCCCCAAGACTTTTTACTTTGGAAAACAAGTCAAAATCAGCCGGGTATTCAGCAAGGCTTGCCCTGAGATTGGCAATAATCCATCACTCGAGAAGAAATAATTTTATTTAGGGTCTGCAAAAGTGTCAGGGAACACTGATGGGGTCCAGCAGAACCTTGCAGGCAGACTGAGGGCTCGCCCTGCTCTCCTGACCCTTTGCAGCCAGGACCAGAATGACCCCTGTGGCATCTCTGTCGGGAAACGCTTTGGACTAAACAAAGAGCCACAGCTGAGAGCCTGTCTCTGTTTTGAGGAAAGGACCAGTAAATGATCCCTCTTCGTGAAAGATGCTTGGGAGAATTTTACTGGGGAATGGTGGGAATTCAACTTCCTTTCCCATAACTCCTTCTGGCTGCAAAATGCCTTTCAAAACCGCCCATAAATCCCTTCCTTAAGTGCTGTGTGGGGAATTGCTGGAAGGGAGCAACTGCAGCTGTGATGGAGTAATGCAGCGTCCGTCTGGAAGCGGGGACAAACTTCAAGAGCAATAATAGGGCTATTGATGATGGGTCTTCCTGCTGGTGCCTGGGCTGCCCTGACCCGGCTGGAGGCGGCGATGGGAGCTCAGTGCTCTGCTGTGGCCTCGGCCAGAGAGAGGAACCAAAAAATTACCCTCCGTGGGAGGCAGGCACACAAACCAGCCCCGCGGGCTGCAGTGCTGAAACAAAACAGAGACAGCGGGGAGAAAAAAAACAAAGCCCGCTTCCTGATCTCTGCGGATCAAACGGGAGCTGGGGCGGGTGGAGGGGCATGGGTTCAGGCCTGTGGGGTTTTCTCCCCACAGCAACACGGTGATTATAGAGCAGTAGATCGGGACTGCAGCTTCAGTTTAGTTTTTTGGGTTTTTTTTTTTTTGTTTCCCAGAGTTTTCTTTAGCCTAAACTCTAATACATCCTGGCAAACTTTTGATCTACCCTGCAGGGGAAATCCCCGAACTCTCCGTGCACTCCCTTCATCCTTGTTCTTCAAGCAAAAAAAAAAAACAACAACAAAATCCTGATGGAGAGGCCTGTGGGAAGGCGTGGGCTGGGGCTGCTGGGTGGCACAGCGATGTTAAACAAGGCTGGAAGAAAACAGGGTCCTGATGAACGAGCTTGGAGGGGACAGGGACACTCCCAGGCTGTGGGAGATCTGCTGTGCAGCAGGTGCTGCAGGAGCGAGACCTGCTCTCCAAAATTCCCCTGCATGAAAATATTCCTTTATCTCCGTTCTGCTGCTGTCTGCCCTGGGTGAAATGTGCTCCCTCTTTTCTGTTCCAAGAGCGAGACCTGCTCTCCAATATTCCCCTGCATGAAAATATTCCTTTATCTCCGTTCTGCTGCTTTCTGCCCTGGGTGAAATGTGCTCCCTCTTTTCTGTTCCAAGAGCGAGACCTGCTCTCCCAAATTCCCCTGCATGAAAATGCTGTTTTATCTCCGTTCTGCTGCTATCTGCCCTGGGTGAAATGTCGTCCCTCCTTTCTGCTCGTGGAGCAATCCCGCCCTGCCATCTGCTGGTGAAATCCTAAAGCCGTGGAGGAGAAATCAGACAGAATTTGGTTGAAAAGCTGCTGCCATGCGTGTTGAGAACTGGGTGATGTTTTAGGGTGACTGAGGCACAGCTCAGACACAGACTCTGGGTGATGGATGGGTCACCCAGCAGCACCATGGGTGGGGATGGATTGGGGAGATAAAGCCATTAACAGATGTCCCCTCTGCTCCAGGCACTGCTGAAGATGCTGAGGGCCAGCTGGGAGGATCTCAGGTATCGCTGCACTCATGAGTTGAGGGCACCAAGAGCAGGGGTGTCCCTGGGGGCAGTTTTGTACCCCCAGCCCATCTGGGCACTGTGAAAAGGATGGAGCAGGACACAGCACTGTGGCTGTCTGCACAGAGTCCCCTGGGAGGGAACACAAATGTCACTAAATATGTTTCACATCAGAATTGTTCACAGCGCAGCCACAGCGGCTGCTGCAGCCAAAGGGCATTTTTATGTGGAAACACGCTCTTTGAGCTGGGCTGTGTTTTGACTTCAGCTGTCAAAGCAGGAGCTGAACACTTCCACAGGGACATGCCTGTGTCAGTCCCCGATTTCCCAGCTGTGAAGGACCAAGCACAAAACCGTGGCAGGTGTGATCCCACCAGGGCGGCCTTGCTGCTGGGAGAAGGATGAGACCGGGAGGAGGAGGATCTGTGCCACTTGTGATTTTCAGGACAGAAAATATTGCAAATCGCTACAATTTGCTTTGCTATTTTTACCTTTATTCTGCTACTCTTCATTATTCCACTGTAGTGAAGGGGAAGATACCATACCCTATTTTTTATGATAATGTTGTATCCTGCTTTTAAAGCAAATTAAAGGCAATTTAACAATTGAAAAGCCACAATGCCCAGCTAACCAGACTATCTTAGTCCCCCTTAACAGGACAGCCTGAAGGTCACTGATGAATCACTGAATCCTGCACTGCCGTGTCCTCACGCTCCGCTGAAGATGCTGGAAATAGATAATTATGGGTCTCCCTGGAGCTGATCTTGTAAGCACGAAGCCATGGGACAGCAGCAGAGGGGGGTGAATCTCTCTCCCATTCCTGCAGCTTTCTGCTGGGAGCTGTTTAAGCCTCACCCTGGGAAGAGGGACTGGCAGCTCGCTCCCATGGCGAGACACCAGGACCCTTGGTCCTGCTCCAGGGCAGCCCATGATGGGAGCTGGAATTTGCACTTATTTGAGGAAAAATGATGCTCTGAGCAGGAGGAGGTTGTGGGAACAGCTCCAGCTCCGACCGCTCCTCATCCCTCTGCCAGCGACACCTCCAAAACCAGAGCTTGGAGCAGCGAGAATGATCCCAGAGGAATTGTTTTCTCTTTTGGTGCATTATTCTGCTTGCCCCAGTCCCAGCCCCATGGCCTCGCTCTCCTCAGGAAGCTTCTCTAGATTTTTTTTTTTTTTTGTGGTTTATGGTGGGATTGGTCTGCCCTGTGAGACATGCAGGATGGGGTGGGAGGGAAAACAACCCCAAAAACTCTAGTGGGGTTTGTTTGCTGTGTGGATCCATCTCTCTGCCAGTTGCCCACTTGTTAGTCCCTAAATCTGTTTAAATACTGAGGTGAAACTTGTGTTATAGTTTATGCTCCTTGCTGAGAAACAAAGAACAGCCTGGCACCATCCTCTGACACCCCTTGGAAATATTTTTATGGATTTATGGGATCCCCTCTCAGCCGTCCCTTCTTCAGACTGACCAGGCCCTGTTTCCCTCATGAGGGCGATACTCCAGACACCAAATCATCTTCGTGACCCCCTCCAGCATCTCCTCACCTTTACTATCCTAAAACTAACTAAGGAAGCCACATAACTTCCAACAACGATCAATTTTTAATCATTCCCAACGCCTCCCGTTCCCTTTTGGCGGCCCCGAAATGGCGGGAGCCGGCGGCGGCGGCGGCGGGGTCCTCCCGCCCGCTAGGGGGCGCTGCGCGCGGCGCGGGCCGCTCCGTGCCGGGCC
>JANRGV010000057.1:4986830-5002478 GCA_024734035.1 Alethe castanea | reverse complement strand
TAGGGGAATTAGGAATAACAGTTCTTTACTAGGAAAATTAAAATAGAAATGCAGTATTACAAAGAACAATCCCAAAAGTCAGAATTTTATCAGTCATGCAGTGGGACTCAATGGCCCATTAACAGGAGATATCTCCAATACAGAACAGGCCCTATCTGTTTTTTAACAGATGGCCCATTAACAGGAAGTATCTCCCTTGGAGATAAAGAACACTGCCCCACCTGGTTTTTAACAGCTGGCCCATTAACAGCAGATATCTCTCACAGATAAGGATCACTGCCCACCTGGTTTTTAACAGATGGTGATAGAATACAGACTTTGGGCACATTTTTACATTGTAACCTAGGACGCTCATTTTCACCCGCTGGCAGAGGAGGGGTGCTGACAGCTGTCTTTGCTCCCTGTCCCGCAGGTGGTGTGTGATGAGAATGGCTCTAAGGGCTACGCCTTTGTGCACTTTGAGACGCAGGATGCAGCCGATAGGGCCATCGAGAAGATGAACGGCATGCTGCTCAACGACCGCAAAGTGTGAGTGTCACAGGCGGCAGCAGCAGCGCTCACATGCTCCGGGATGCATCTCGGTATTAACAGGGACACACAAGGCACTGGTTCTCCTGGCCCAAGCCTTGGCCTGCTTCCTCTCCACTCCAGGGCTGGTGAGTGACCCTGCCCAAGCCATGGCCTGCTACCCCTCCATTCCAGGACTGGTGGGTTTCCCTGAGCGAGCCTTGGTTTGCCACCTCTCTGCGAGCGGGCTGGGGTGGGTTCTGCCAAGGGCCACTGGGACTCCTTGGCCAGCCACAGCACAGGTGATTTTTCTGGTTGGTCTGTGGCCTGTTTGTTGTCCTCTGCTGTCACCCTTTCTTGTCCCCATTCCCAGCTCCTACTGCACACTCATTTTTATTTTTTTTTGCCTCGCCACAAGTCACACGTTATTTTTTCGCTCTTGAAACCGATCTGTTTATTGGGATTTTTTTTTTTTATCTTACAGATTTGTTGGGAGATTCAAGTCTCGTAAAGAGAGGGAGGCTGAGCTGGGAGCCAAGGCAAAGGAATTCACCAATGTCTACATTAAAAACTTTGGGGATGACATGGATGATGAAAGACTAAAGGAGCTCTTTGGCAAATATGGTAAATACAGAAGTACTTTTATTGAGGCTGTGAATTTCATGAATGTGGTAGTTTGAGTGCTACTGTGGAGTCCCTACCTGGGTCACTTTAAGGCTGAGGACTGGAGCTATTATATGGAATTTAATCATCTTGAAATACTTTTGATATTTTACTAACCCTGTCCCTTGGTAACAGGCAAAACTCTGAGTGTTAAAGTGATGACAGACCCCACTGGAAAATCTAAAGGATTTGGCTTTGTAAGCTTTGAAAAGCACGAAGAAGCCAACAAGGTAGGACCAACTTTTATGTTGCTTGGATAACTTCAGAGAAGAAAAACTTGGTTTATCTTGGGAGCCTGTTTTTGAAATGGAAGAAGATTCTGCCTTGGGCATAACCTCTTCTAGATGTGGGAACTTGGAAACCTTTTGCACCTTAATAGCTTGACATTCAAGGGTAACTTGGCATTCCTCCAGTTTCCTAGATCCACACAGAGTGCAGTGGTGTAACCAAGAATGTTAATTGCTGAGGAAATACTACAGTGCAGGGTGGAGGAGGAGGAGGCCACCTAGACTGAGAACATTGCTCCAAAATGATCTTTTCTAAGCAGAATGCTCGTTAAAATGTAGTTTTAATTACAAGAAAGGGTGGGGATGAATTTCCAAGTTAGCTCTACGGTGTGGCAGCTTGATCTGTGTGATAACTTCAGCTTGTCTTTATTGAGCCTGTTGTTAACAGGAAGGGTGCAAAGGTAACGTGCAAACTCTGATTTATTGACTGACAGGCAGGGACACAACGTCAGCTCTGGGCAGTCCTGTTCTGACAGGGTCAGGGGCTGCCCTGCTGCAGCAGCTGAGAATTTCCTCTTGCACCCTCTGTGCAGGCAGTGGAAGAAATGAACGGGAAGGACATGAATGGGAAAATGCTGTTTGTGGGCAGAGCACAGAAGAAGGCTGAGCGCCAGGCAGAGCTGAAAAGAAGGTTTGAACAGCTAAAACAGGAGAGGCTCAGCAGGTACCAGGTGAATAATCTATTTATTTTCTCAATTTAAGCACTATTTCTGGCCTGTTGAAGGAATTGCCAGTTATTGGGTTGAAACACGGAGGTGCCTGTGTGGAATTTGGTGGCAAAGGGGGCATCAGGGGCTTAGTCTGGTACTGAAATCATTTAGGGGGACATGAGACAACAGGCATGAAGTCTCCTTAACTTTCAAATGGGGATCCCTGGAGGGATGGGAAGAGACAGCACAACTCAGCACTGCTCTCTGTAATTTGTGGCAGAACTGAGTTGTGTCAGAGGTGGCATCTGAAACTCCCCCAGTCCCTGAGGTGCAGTGCTGGACTGGGGACCTGTGATGATGCCACAGGAAAGCAGAGGAAATCCAGACAAGCTCCCTTTCACCACAGTGGGACTTGTCTCTACGCCTTTGCAACATTTGCCACCTTCAGCTTTGGGTGGTGTGGAAGGAACTTGATGCTAAATTAAGTTTTCAGATAAATTACAGCTCTGGCAGATGGGTGACAGTTGATATGCTTAAGATCTTTATTTTTTTTTTTTTTAATTTTGTGAATGTCATGCTGCTCTCTCCCTTCCAGGGTGTTAACCTGTACATTAAAAACCTAGATGACACTATAGATGATGAAAAACTGAGGAAGGAGTTCTCACCTTTTGGGTCAATAACAAGTGCCAAGGTACTGTGGGATTTGGGGGTTACTTGGATTTTAAACCCTGAAGAAGGAATTGTTGTCTGACATGGGATTAAAGAACTTAATTTGTGGTTACTGTGATTCTGAAAACACCTTGACTAGTGAACAGTGGGTTTTTATTGAAAACTTCATTCCCTTCCCAAAAGGGGAGGCAGGAAGTGGCAAACATGCTTGCTTGAGGTGATGAGCATGAAGTGGCACTTTGCTCTGCATTTAGAACTGCACCAAATCTTTCCCATTCCTTACTGTGCAGTGTGGGCCTGGGGACACATGGTGCTGACAGCAACGCAGAGCGAATCCAGACAGGTGACTCTTCATGAGAACCTGTCTCTACACCTCTGCAACAAGTTACATCCTACCTAAAATCTTAAAAAAAACCAGATTTTTCAGCTCAGTTGTACTGGTACTGCATTAGCAATTGATCTTCACTGCAGGTGATGCTGGAAGATGGACGGAGCAAAGGGTTTGGCTTTGTGTGCTTTTCCTCTCCAGAGGAGGCCACCAAAGCTGTGACAGAGATGAACGGGCGCATCGTGGGCTCCAAGCCCCTCTATGTGGCACTGGCCCAGAGGAAGGAGGAGAGGAAGGCTCACCTCACCAACCAGTACATGCAGCGCATCGCTGGCATGAGGGCCTTGCCTGCCAACACCATCATCAACCAGTTCCAGCCTGCTGCTGGTGGCTATTTCATGCCTGCCGTGCCCCAGGTGAGCTGCTCTGGGGTTTTTTATCCTGTGTTCATCTCACTGAGCCTTCCTTAGGCCTGTAAGCAACAGCTCCTAATGAGGAGTGCAGCAGTGGAGTTAATTCTGTGACTTGCAAGCTGCCCGTTCTCTTAATCCAAGCTGAGTGTTGGAAACTATTTGTGATGCACTTGGATGTTGCCTCTGAGCTTATGTGATCTTCCTCCAGGCTCAGAGCAGACCCACTTACTATGCACCCAACCAGATGACACAGATGAGACCCAACCCACGATGGCAGCAAGGAGGGAGACCTCAAGGTGAGAGTGCCAGAGGCTGTTTTGGTTGTAGAACCCTTTGGGGGGCTGTGCTTCCCAACAGCAACAATTAATTCTTTCCTTTGTGGTAATGATCAGGAGCTGGACTCTGTCCCTTGTGCGTCCAGTCCTCAGCATATTCTGAGATTCTCTGATTCTTCCCACGCACCACCCCTTCAGCTGCCTGTCCTGCCTTGCCAGCTGGCTCCCTTTTGAGGATTTCCCCTGGTTCCGTCCTGTAGGGTTCCAGGGAATGCCGAGTGCCATGCGCCAGTCGGGGCCCAGACCCGCCCTGCGCCACCTGGCCCCCGCCGCCGCCCCGGCCTCCCGCGGCCTGCCCGCTGCTGCCCAGAGAGTTGGTAAGAGGGGCTCTCCTCCTGCCCTTTCCCCTTCTCTGGGGGGGAGGGGGATGCTCTGGAGACTTGACTTCTGCTGTGTAGGGGTTCTTTTTGACCCCCAGGTGCTCTACAGGCACCTGACTCCGGAGCTCTATGGGCTCCTACTCTGAGCTCTTAGGCTCTTACTTGTCGGGTAATCTTCTAAATAAGCAAAGCAGCTGAGAGTTAAAAAGGTTATTTATTACAAAGCACATCTTGTTACAAAGCACATCAGTCTCAACAGTACACAGACAAGCAATAGCAGAAAGCAATGGCAAGCAATAGCAAATGCAGTGGCAGTAAGCGAATGGCTAGAGGCCCTGGCAAAAGCCAATAGCTAAAAGCACCAACTCTCCCAATACAAACTCTTATATAGGATTTTTCCAAGCTAAGACACAAGCTCAGACTACCACTCCTTAACCTATTAGAATTCCAGTTTCTTAACACACCAGGTTACGTATAGACCATGCATACAGTCTATCTTGTTCCATCTAAGAAATGCCAGCAGTATTCTTACTACAGCTCTGTTATGTCTGAGTCCTGTCTACAGCTGTGAGCTTGGAGTCTCTATTGAAGATATCAATATGTTTGCAGCCTTCATTAGAACACAAGCTACTACTATGGAATCCACACCTTTTACTCACTAAAAACATCAGAACTCACTCTAAGACTTATTCAATCCCTGCACTCTGATTTCTCTCTGAATTCTTCAGAGAGACCCCTGACTCACTGGCTCCAGCACTGCTGGTTGTCAGACCTGGGATGTGTGCAGAGAGCAGAGCCAGCACCTGCATCTTTCCTGTTCCTCTCTGTGCAGTGCAGGTCTGGGGGCTCTTGGTGCTGCAGCACAGCAGTGGAAATCCAGATAGGTTCTTCACTGATTTGAACTCATCTCTTCACCTCTGCAACACCACTCAGAAATCTCTGTAGCTTATGGGTTTTGCTTGCAGAGGAGAGCATCCAAATTAAATTTTTTTTTCCAGTGATCAGCCATAAAACAAAAGGTGTGGAATCTATGGATTGGTTCTAGGGAGAACAGCCCATTCCTAAAGTAGCCAGCTACACTTTGGTTTCTGAAGAACTATCACCATGCAGAGCATACTTTGAATTCAGAATTAAAACCAGACATCCCAACTTGTTTGCATGTTGCTGCAGGCGTTTGTCACCGTGTTCTTCCTTTGCAGGTGTTGGCACAGCAGCACAGAATTTGGCTCCCCGTCCTCCTGTAGCTGCCCCTGCTCCCAGGGCTGTCCCTCCTTACAAATATGCCTCAAGTGTCCGCAGCCCACACCCAGGTGTCCAGCCTCTGCAGGTATCACCAGGGCCTGGGCTGGGAAATCCCTGCAGGTTCACATGCAACTGGAGTATTTTTATAGAGACTTCAAGCTACTTTTATGAGCCAGACAGTCCTAATTTGGAATTTAAAAACCTGGCAGTTGTGCCTTTGCCAGGGGCACCCTGCTTGGTTTATCTGTCTTGTACTCACAAGCCCTTCAGTAGCCAGACTGGCTGTAAGGATATTTTTCTTAGTTCTTTGTTCCCGTTTTGCAACCATTTAAGTCTCTCTCCTCTTTGCCAAGTTCTCACTGAAAGAAAGATCACCATCCACACCTGGCTTTCTCAACATCTCATGGTGTTTGACCCAGTTTTTGTAAGATATTTATGGTGTGACATTCCTGTGTGACATTCCAGGGTTTGGAGCTCAAGACTTGCAGGGAGTGTTTGTGAGCCAAGGGCACTTCACCTGCTCTTTTCTGAAGCTGAGGTGTTCTGTAGGCTTGACAGAGATTTGTGTTTTAGGAGGGAACACCTTAGGATTGTCTAAATATGAAGCAATCAGCCTCATACTTATTTCTGAACCCTTGTCTGCCCTTTTCAGGCACCTCAGCCTGCAGTGCATGTGCAGGGCCAGGAGCCACTGACAGCCTCCATGCTGGCTGCTGCCCCTCCCCAGGAGCAGAAACAGATGCTGGGTGAGTAAAACCCCACTGCTCACTGATCATTTTTCACCCCTTCATGTTTCAAAGATCAAAACTCATCCATCTGAGCTCCTTTTTCTCCCTCAGGAGAGCGTTTGTTCCCTCTGATCCAAGCTATGCACCCCAGCCTGGCAGGGAAGATCACAGGAATGCTGCTAGAGATTGACAACTCAGAGCTGCTGCACATGCTGGAATCTCCCGAGTCCCTCCGGTCCAAGGTGAGCTGCTGTGTTCCTTTTTTATGTGTGGGGACCTCTGAGCAGGCAGGAAATCAGAAAATCTCCCTGGATTTGTGTCCCCAGGTGGAGGAGGCCGTGGCAGTGCTGCAGGCTCACCAAGCCAAGAAAGAAGCTGCCCAGAAAGTGGGTGTGGTTGCTGCTACCTCTTGAACCAGGATGTCTGGTGAGTTCTCAGTCCTCAGCTTCAGTGAAAAGCTTCCAGAATCAGTAAATAAAACACATCAGTAAATAAAAACTGTTAGTGAACAGTCCATGTGGGTCTGTGACCAGCACTTAGCTGATTCCAGTCCACTCTTCAACAACAAAAAGCTTCCTAATGTGGTTTCTCCCAGCAGAATACTTAAGAAATATTTATTCTGGCTCATTTAAGGGATTTAAAGATGTTGTTGAAGTCCCTGACAATGCTGGGGATGAGTCTTGTGGAACTGCAAATCTGGGAAACAGCCACAAGGAGCTGTGGTGATTTTGAGGCTCAAGAGGCTCTCAGTGCCCATTCCTTATCCTGGAAACCACCTGCCTTCAGGAAATAAAAAATGTTGGAAATGTTTCACTGGATAGGTCTGTCCACAGAAGTGGTGTCACCTGTGTTTGGAGCTGGTTCTTGTTTAGTTTAGCAATAAGGATTTTGATTCTTGGAATGCCTCTTCCTGTTTCTCATGATCTATTTTTTTGTGGGTTGCCTGGAATTGCCATCTCCACAACTTTGTGATGCTGTTTGTCATCAGATGTCACAATTCAAGCTGGTGAAGAATGATGAATATCCTTATTTTCACTGAGTGACCTAGCAAAGAATTTGAGTTTTTTGTGAATAATAACAATTTCTGATCATCTGACCACCACGAGCAGCTTCTCTGTACCTTCCCAGTTATATTCCCTGGAATGCTGGAATATTCCCCAGCCTGGAGCAGGGATGCTGTGAGTAACTTCTCTCCCTTTTCCCCCTCTAGGATACAAAGAAGCCAAATAGCCCCTTCCTATTCATCAGCTCAAGATGTTTGAAGATCCTTCACTGTCCTGCAGATCTCAAGGCCATGCATTGTATCACATAGTTATATTGCATTTTGTAAATTAATCTTAAAGATCTTATTTAAAAAGCCAACTCTGAAGCTCAAGGTTTCCAAAACCACAGTCTGAGGGGGTTTGCCAGCTTTTCCTTTGCCAGAATAGAGCTGCCCCTTGTGTCTTCTAAAGAGGACGTTGAGGATTTTAGGCTGGAAGTATTTTTGTGAGTTTGTGTTTAATTGAAAAATCCAGTTTGGAAAGTTTGGGAAACATTTATCAATAAAGGAATAAACTTGCATTGTGTTTGTCATCATTTCTCTATTGGATAAATGAATGTGGTGTGGCTTTGTGAAGTTAAACTGGTGGGCAGTTTTTGGGGGGTGAACACATTAAATAGAGATTTGACTTTTTTTGCTTGCTGATTTTGAATAATGAGTGTTTTGAGGCAGCTGAGTTAAAATTATGCCTGCTGCAGTGTCTGAAGGGGGAGTGGCTTTAAACAGTGATCTAAGAAGGGTTGGGGAGGTATTTTCAAGGGAATTTTTCAAGTTTGGGCCCTGTTTTTGTCATGGGCTGTTCTTTGTTTACATCTCTACATTTTCACCTGGCTCTTTAATGGTTCTGCTGTTCTTTTATACTCCAAAAGCAGCTGATTTTTGGCACTGGGGTTGATAAATCCTTTACAAACTTTGGGATAAAAAGCGTTATTTTCATCTGGCTCATTAATTGTTCTGCTACTGTTTTATACTTTAAAAATGGCCGAGTTTTGGCATTGGGGTTGATAAATCCTATACAAAATTTGGGTGATCTTTTTAGATAAAAAGCATTATTTCCATCTGGCTCATTAATTGTTCTGCTACTGTTTTATACTTTAAAAATGGCTGAGTTTTGGCATTGGAGTTGATAAATCCTTTACAAACTTTGGGTGATCTTTTGGGATAAAAAACATTATTGTCAGCTGGCTCTTTAATTGTTCTGCTGTTCTTTTATAGTCCAAAAGTGGCTGAATCCTGGCACTGGCGTCGATAAATCCTTTACAAACTTTGGGATAAAAAGTGTTATTTTCAGCTGGCTCTTTAATTGTTCTGCTACTGTTTTAAGAAGCGGCTGAGTTGTGGCACTGGGGTTGATAAATCCTTTACAAAATTTGGGTGATCTTTTGAGATAAAAAGCATTATTTTCAGCTGGCTTTTAATTTTAATTTAATTTAATTTAAACTTAATTTAATTTAAACTTAATTGCTCTGCTGCTATTTTATACTTTAAAAAGCGGCCGAGTTTTGGCACTGGGGTCGATAAATCTCACTTTGGGATAAAAAGCGTTATTCAGATACACATTAATTCTGAAACAAATAATCACAGAGTCATTAAGCTCAAAGCGGAAGCACCTCACTGAGCTGCCCGAGGTTCGGAAAAGCCGCGAAGGGGCTGGATGATGGATGTAGCACGGTTTTTATTCCCGGACCCGCGGAGGGCGGGGCGATGGCGCCGTTCCGGGGCGGGCCGGGCCGGGCCGAGCCGTTCCGGGGCAAGCGGGGCGCGATGGCGGCGACCAAGCGGGTGCTGTACGTGGGTGAGTGGCCAGGCTGGGGCAACCTCCGGGGGCTGGGGGCAACGGCGGTGCCCGGTGACCGCCGACAGTGACCACCGACAGTGACCAGTGGCAGTGCCTGGTAGCCACCAGCGGTGACTACTGGCCGTGCCCGGTGCCCACTGGCCATGCCCGGTTATAATTGGCCGTGTCTGGTGACCACTGGCTGTGCCCAGTGCCTGCCGGCAGTGCCCGGTGACTGCTGGCCGTGCCTGCTGGCCACTGGCAGTGCCTGGTTATAATTGACCGTGCCTGGTGACCACTGGCTGTGTCTGGTGACCACTGGCCATGCCAGGTGACCACTGGCAGTGCCCAGTGACCACTCGCTATGCCTGGTGATTCCTGACCGTGCCCAGTGACCACTGGCCGTGCCCAGTTATCACTGACCATGCCCGGTGTCCGCCGGTGGTGCCCGGTGATCGCTGGTGGTGACCACTGGCCATGCTCAGTGACCGCTGGCCATGCCTGGTTATAACTGGCCGTGCCTGGTGACCACCAACAGTGCCCGGTGCCCACCAGCGGTGCCCGGTGACCACTGGCCATACCTGGTGACCACTGGCAGTGACCACTGGCTATGCCTGGTTATCACTGGCCGTGCCCGCTGACCACTGGCTGTGCCCACTGACCAGTGGCCGTGCCCTCTAACCAGTGGCCGTGCCCGGTTATCACTGGCCGTGCCCGCTGACCAGTGGCCGTGCCCACTGACCAGTGGCCGTGCCCGCTGACCAGTGGCCACCCCGCAGGCGGGCTGGCCGAGGAGGTGGACGAGAAGGTTCTGCACGCTGCCTTCATCCCCTTCGGAGACATCACCGACATCCAGATCCCGCTGGACTACGAGACCGGTGCGTGCCCGGGGTGGGAAACAGGGGTCACTTCCCTGGTGCATTTTAAAAGGTTTGTCAGGAAAATTAATCTGCAAACAGCAGAGGTTTGTGTCCAAAAATGAGACAGAGGAGTCCTTTTATTTTATTGGAATAAAGGGAGAGGCCACGGGGCATTCCCCTGGGATCTCTCAGATTTTTGGAGGGTGTAGCCTCCTTTTTATCCCAATTTCCCTCTCTCTTTCCCCATGGGCTGAGGTACCTGAGAGGCCCAGACTTCCCAAACACCTGGTACCTGAGATTCCCCTCTAATGTACAACCCTCCCTTTTAATTTTTAATTCTTACAGAATTCATAGTTTTTCCCATTACTTCTTTCATCTTCCAATATCCAATTTCATTTATCAGCAAACCTACAGTTTGTTTGTAAAGGCAAATATATTTTCCCATTCATCAATTGGTGGAATCCATCCCGTTGTTTCTTTTATCTCTCAGTGCTGGTTTTATCTACCAGCAGACCCACAGCTTGTTTGTAAAGACAAGTCCCACATTCTTCTCAAAAACTACGTTCACTTTCCTGGTAAATTTTAAAAAGGTTAATAAAAGACAATAAGAGACGAACAATAAAGCAAAAGGTTATAAGGCCAAGTTCTTGACATTCAGCCAAGAGCACACCCTAACTCAGAAAACACTTCTTTAAATGCATCAATGTGTTGCATATTCCTAGATCTTCATGCATTGTTCAAAATCATCCCCTCCCAACTTGTAAATTAACTATTTTTTTTCAATAAATTCCTTCCCTGGGATTCTGGTATCCAATAATCCAAGAATGTGAAGAATTTCCTGATTATCTTTTTTTCCCATTCTCTGAGTTAATTACATGAACAAAACCTTTTAACATTACCGTGTTGCAGTCCAAGAAAAATATTTATTTATCCCACTATTACTTCTAAGTTTTATTAATAGCAGAACTAAAAGAAACTATATTCATACAGCAAAGCTTTCCAATGTTATACATACAGCATTCATTTTAATACTTGCAAAAAGCCAATAATATAAGATTTAATCATAACCCTGGGATGGGACTGGTGTGTCTGTGCTGCCCCTGACCCCTGGCTTCCCTCCCTGCAGAAAAGCACCGAGGATTTGCCTTTGTGGAGTTTGAGCTGGCAGAGGTGAGGAGCCAGAAGTGCTTGAGCCATTTGGGATTTTTACTGCCTTTGGGGTTTTGGGATGGATCCTTTTCCTGCTGGAGAAATCTGAAATTAGGTGTGGGTTACCCACCACAGCATTCAGATGTTCTGCTCTTCCAAGTTCCCACTTTTCCCATTTTCTTTTGGGCTGGAGTTCTCACTTTTCCTGTTTCCAGCCCAAACTGCTCCTCTGCCACTATCCCTGGCTGGGTTTTTTGTTTTCATGGCCACCGTGGGCTGCCATATATTTGTCCTCTTATCATCTCTCCTGGGCTTTGTCACAAATCTCTCCCAAATACTTGTGGCAGTCATAAAGCATCTTAAATGCAAGGGGTTAGTGGGTTGTTGGAAGATGAGACCCACATGGGGTTTGGAAACCCCACATGAATGGAGTTTGCATATGCATTTACAAAACCCATCAGTTCATGCATCCCTGGGATAGATGAGGTTTAGGAAAACCTGGCAGTTGTCTTTATAATGAGATGCTGGGACATGGCTGTGCTGGGCCTTGAGAATAAACATTAATAATAATTTTATTTTGATTTTTTTGGCAGGATGCAGCAGCAGCTATTGACAACATGGTATGGACCCTGCTCCCACTGCTGTTGCCTGTTCCATGGGGGTGTGTGGCTTTCCTTCCCTGGGTGCTGTGGGCTGCAGAGCGAGCACCAGCTCTGAGCTCTGAGCTCTGCAGGGCTTTGGGCTTTATCCCTTTTGGTGGGCTTTGTTGTGCTTTTTTTCCCACTCTGCAGAATGAGTCTGAGCTCTTTGGCAGGACAATCCGTGTGAACCTGGCCAAACCCATGAGGATTAAAGAAGGATCATCCAGGCCTGGTGGGTTGGGGAGCAGAACATCCCTGGGGATGCTCAGAGCTCCGTGCACACCCTGAGTGTGGCCCTTTGGGTCAACTCCTGTGCTCTGACCTTTCCTTTTGTGGCCACAGTCTGGTCAGATGATGAGTGGCTGAAGAAGTTTTCAGGCAAGACTTTGGAGGAGAACAAGGAGGAGGGAGGAGCAGAGGCCCCCAAAACAGAGGCACAGGAGGTTGGAAAAAACCAGGAGCCGTCTGTATCCCTGTTACCCCAAAGGATGAGAGTGTAAAATGGAGGCAGAGCAGAGCAGTATCACCTCAACTCGCTTTTCTTTATTTTCCTGCCCAGGACGAGCCTCCTGCCAAGAAATCCCGGGTGAACCCCCAGGTTTTCATGGAGATCAAGATTGGGAACAAGCCGGCGGGGCGGCTGCGGATCCTGCTGCGCTCCGACGTGGTGCCCATGACTGCGGGTGAGGAGGGGGCTCCATCTCCCCCCCTGCTGCCCCCAGCCTGGCACAGCCCTCACCTCCCTCCCCTCTGCCCCCCACGCAGAGAATTTCCGCTGCCTCTGCACCCACGAGAAGGGATTTGGCTTCAAAGGCAGCAGCTTCCACCGCGTCATCCCCCAGTTCATGTGCCAGGCCGGGGACTTCACCAACCACAACGGCACCGGCGGCAAATCCATCTATGGGAAGAAGTTTGATGATGAAAACTTCATCCTCAAGCACACAGGGCCAGGTAAAGCCATCTCCAGGCAGGGACTGGAGAGAAAATGGCTCAGCATCAACTAGGAACCACATTTGGGCTGTTTTGGCCGTGTTGATAGCAGCAGCACTGAATTTTATAATTATAATTATTATAATCTACATTGGCCAGATTCTTCTGCCACATTCACACCCACGTGTCTCACCAAGCAGAAATGCATAATTCCCTCTCCATCCACTTTATTTGCAGTATTACATAAAGGAAGAACAATTTTCAAAGCTGCTTTTCCTGCTTGATTTTAAACGAGGAATGTCACAGCATGACAGAGAAGAGCAGGAGCGAGCAAGCAGGTTTATCTCCATACAGACAGCTTTGCTGTTACTGCAGCTAAAAATAGCTGAGCATCTTTCACACTTGGAGGTGTTTCTCAGCATGGTTGATTCCCAGCAGTTCCTGTGGATTTTGATATCCAGCAGAGTTTTGTGGGATGTGGGGATGGGGCTGGGCTGAAGCAGCAGCTCCTGTGCTCAGCCATAAATCTGCACTTTCTGATCCCAGGGATGGTGTCCATGGCCAACTCTGGCCCAAACACCAACGGCTCCCAGTTCTTCATCACGTGTGACAAGACAGACTGGCTGGACGGGAAGCACGTGGTGTTCGGGGAGGTGACCGAGGGCATGGACGTGGTCAGGGAGATCGAGGTGGGTGAGGCAGGGGGTGCTGGGGCAGAGCCCACCTCCTTCCTGCCCTCAGGATTCACCCTGGAATTCCTGCTGCTCTGTTCTCCAAGGCTCAGGGCACCAAAGATGGGAAGCCGAAGCAGAAGGTGATCATCTCAGACTGCGGGGAGTGCCCGTGAGCTCGCTCTTTGCAGGGTTGGATTTGGGGAGCCTGGCCTGGAGGGACAGGGAGCCAGCAGGGGTGGGACACCCCAAGAACTTCCCAGCACTGCCCATCCTGCAGCTTCCATAGGAATTCCCCTGCAAAGGGGATAAATTCCTTTCCCAGGGATAAATCACTTCCCAGCCTGCGCTGCCCGAGCAGGGCTGGGCTGGTCCTGCCGCTGTGTTCTGGAAAAATTTTATGTTTGGTAAAAATAAAACCTAGTTTTAAAAACACAGAGGGCCTGGCTGCTGAATTCTCTTTGTGGGAGGCTGGTCTTTGAGCAAAGATAATTTTTTTTGTGTGTGTTTTCCCTCTTCCTCATTAATCCCCTGCCTAAATTCTGGCTCCAGGGGGGGTACCTGTGCCGGGGGAAGAAGAGCAGAGCTGAACCTTGTGTTGTTCCACAGCAGCACCTCATGGAGGTGTTTTTGGCTTTGTAGTGTCCTTTTCCAGCAGCAGAGGGAGGCAGGTCCCTGGCTGTTCAGCTCCATACCCATCCCAGAGGGAGGACAGGACTGGGATGTGTGAACATGGGCAGGACAAGGAGCACCAGGAAATGAGGGAGCCCTTTGGGTGATGAAAAAGGAGAAAAAAAACAGAGTGATGAGGCTGTAGGAAGGGATTTGCAGAGTGGGATAAACCACATGGATTTATAGTTCCTGTGCTGGGCAGCCCTGGCTTTGCACTTCAAGGTGAGCAGGAATTGATGGATTTGGGATTTCCTGTGAAATTCTGGATGTTTGGTTCTGAGCTTGTGCAGGTATTGGCAGGAAGGACGAGGCTGCTGAGGTGGAAAGGAAGATCTGATGCTCAGATTTTGGGGGTGTTTGGAAGTTCTTGTGCCGTTGGGGATTTTGGATTTGCCCAGCTCAGCCTCTCACAGGTCTGGGGTGTTGCTTTTCCCTAAGAGTTGCTTTTTTCCACTGGCTGAATTCCTGGGGTGCCTGGGGGTTGTGCATTGTCCTAAAACTGAGACAAGGTGAGCTGCAAGGATGTGATTCCTGACAGACAAACCAGTCCAGCTTTCCCCTTCCCTGCTCCTTTCTTTTTGTTTAAATCCCACATTTTAAATCAACCCTTCCAGGCTCCTTCAGCAAGACCTGAGAGCCCAGGGTGAGTGGAAGGCCTGAGTGTTCTCTCTCCACCAAATCCCAGGATTGCATCCTGAGCTGGATTTTGGGTGGAATTAAATACCCAGATCAGCAAGACCTGTCCTTGGGAAGCTGGGCACTGACAGGGAGCAAATCTTTCTTATTTTCATGGGATTATTGGGATTTTTCCCTGATTGTGCCAGGTTCTTTCCTCATTTATTGATGTAAAGTTCCCCAGGTAGCCGAGCTGAGAACCAGAACAGATTTTCCTTTTCAAATCAGAGCAAATAAATAATTTAATTGTGCAAATAACCTGGGGAAGCTGCCTGGGGCTGGGAGCCCACGGGATGGGCACAGCCTGACCTAAAACTCACATCAGGGCTCATTTTCAAGCAAATAGGTACAATTTTAGCAGATTCTGGGTATTTTTTCATTGCGAAATGTCCTCTGAACAGAGCCCTGTTGTGCTGTGACATTAAAAAACAAAGAGCAAGAGAAACTCCGTGTTTACTTTCCAAACTTTGCGTTTATTTTATAACAGTGCTGTAGCTCAATATGGATATTTTATTTTTTTTCCAACTTTGGTGAACTTTGGGTAAACAGGAGGGGGTTGGTCAGCCAGCTGCTTAATTGGCTGATGATATTTTCATTAAGGGAATTAAAAGCACTTTGGGTAGAGGTGGGTTAGTGGAGAAATGCACAGCTAGAAACAGCTCAGTCCCAGAGCAACCTGGATGTTGCCTCTACCCCCAAAAAAACCTGCCTCCACCACAGGGAAAACAAATCAGTCACAGACAAAACAGAATCAGCCAAAAATCCTTTCTTTCCTATATATATATATATATGTGTGTGTTTGTATATATCTATGTCTCATCAAGCAGGGTAAGAGAAAGGAATTTTATATTATTTACATCTAGAAAGGGGTGGGAGGGGCTTAATTTTGTTTTTTATTTTTATTATTAATGGATTTTGCTGTGATGCAGCCCACAAAGCTCCTCTTCCATGCTTGCAGCAGAAATCCAGGGTCACACTGGTCTGAGAGGGAACATCCAGGGGTGGGAATGGGACATCCAGGGGTAGGAATGGGACACTCAGGGGTGGGAATGGGATATCCAGAGATGGGATGGGATATCCAGGGATGGG
>JANRGV010000057.1:4954378-4965844 GCA_024734035.1 Alethe castanea | reverse complement strand
GATGCCTTAACTTTATGGGCTGTCTTCTTGGGATATGCAAAGGAAAAACCCAAAAAGCTGAGAGCAGGAAGGTTTGATGCCTTAACTTTATGGGCTGTCTTCTTGGGATATGCAAAGGAAAAACCCAAAAAGCTGAGAGCAGGAAGGTTTGAAAGTTTTAATTTGCTGGCTGCTTTCTTAGCATCTGCAAGAAACAATCCAGAAAGCTGAGAGCAGGAAGGCTTGATGCCTTAAGTTTACAGGCGGCCTTCTTGGGGTCTGCAATGGGAAAAACAAAAAAAGCTGAGAGCAGGAAGGTTTGGAAGTTTTAATTTACTGGTGGCCTTCTTGGGGTCTGCAATGGGAAAAAAACAAAAAAAGCTCAGAGCGGGAAGGTTTGAACGTTTTAATTTGCTGGCTGCTTTCTTGGGGTCTGCAAAGGAAAAACCCAAATAGCAAAAACCCAAAAAGCTGAGAGAAGCAAGGTTTGATGCCTTAAGTTTACTGGCCGCCTTCTTGGGGTCGGCAACGGCAAAAACCAAAAAAGCTCAGAGCAGGAAGGTTTGGAAGTTTTAAGATTGCTGGCTGCTTTCTTGGGGTCTGAAAAGGAAAAACCCACAGAGCAAAAATTCAAAAAGCTGAGAGCAGGAAGGTTTGATGCCTTATTAAGTTTGCTGGCTGCCTTCTTGGGGTCTGCAAAGGAACAACCCAAAAAGCTGAGAGCAGGAAGTGCTTTCTTGCACTTTTACTTCGATATCTAAACCTTCTACTTACTAAAATCATTAGAGCCCATACTAAAACCTACTGATTTACCTACTTATCCTAGAACTTAAACTGACACTAAAACTTGCACTTAATGTGCGAGTGGCTTACTACACTTCAATCCATCTAAAGGCTTGAATTCAATCCCTGCACTCTGATTTCTCTCTTGCACTGCCCAAGGTGAATCCTTTAAAGGCCTTTTAACAAATCCCTACTTTATTCCTTTATCACTGTCCAGCCTATGTTCCAGGCATCACTTCCCCACCCCAAAACACCAAAATCCCCAACCCTGCTCTGGGTGCTTCCACCAGCACCCCTGAGATGGGAATTTCAACACCAGCACTGACTCCCTCCCAAATTTCAGCAAGTCCTTGGAGTGCAGAGCTGTGCCAGCACCTCAAACATTCTGAATTTTCTCCACTGTGCCGGGGGGGAGTTTTTCCATCTTTTCCCCTCACTCACCTGCCCGGGTGGTTTTGGCACCTGTTGAGACTGGTGAGGAGCTGTTGCTGGTGTCCCCAGCCAGCGAGGTCCTGCTGGAGTGGAAGGTGGGGCGCTTCAGCTTGCTGCCAGCTGAGGGGGTCACCTTGGGAGGAAGCACACACAGGACACCCTTCAGCTGCCACCTGCCCACATCACCCCCGAGATCAGACCCTCAGCAAAAATCTGGGCATTTAAGGAACCCCCCCATCTCAATGGTCAGGGAGGGCACAAGTTGCTGTTTCAGTTCATAAAACAAAGGGAAAAGCACAAATCCTGGAAATTTGGAGGGGAACGGGCAGTTTGGGAGCTGCAGGTTGATGAAAGGGAATTTGTTGGGAAAAACAAAATTCCAGGCAAAGCTGTTAAGAGACAGCATCAGCTGGGCTTGAAACCTCCACAAAGCGAATGTGGAATATAGAAAAATAGGGATTTTAGCATTCAATTTTATCCCAAATCCCCAATAGAGATTTCAGCTCATAAGCATTTTGGAAGGTCAAACCCAACTCAGGGTCCTGAGTAGCACAACCCATAATTGGGGGAGAGGTGCAGGGACACCCCTGGTGCTGATATCCACACCATTCCCAGTGGCAGCCAAATTGAAAAGTGATGGACAGGGACACAAAGCACAGCAGATCAGCTCTGGCTGTATCCTGAAATGCCCTTCCCTGACCTTTAAGATGTTGGAGGTGCAGCTGGTGTGGGGTGAAGCAGCACAACAGGCAACTCTGCTCCCACTGCTGCTGCAGGAAGCCAAGGGGAAGGTGCCAGCAGGGCGAGGGCACCTGGATCCAGCTGGAAAATGCAGCTCCAGTTCCTGCTCACCATCCAAAGCTCTGGGTTTGGGGCAGCGCTGCAGGAAAACCTGCCTGTGGTGCTCCCAGCCCGGGGGGTTTAGAGGGGCTGAATTCCCCCTAAAAGAGAGATTGACACAAATCCCAGAGGGTATTTCCCACAGAGATTTAAAGCAACAGCTGGAGGGGTTTTCCTCCATCTTTTGTGATTTTTGGGCAACCTCAGAAATGTTGGGATGTGATGAAACTGGAGCTGCAGGGAGAGAGGGGCAGCTGAGGGAATCAAAGTCCATTAACAGGCGATTTTCGAGGTACCATTGTCATCACCAGAGATTTCAATTCTCATCCTTGATCCTATTTTAAAATAGGCAGCAAAGCATCAATCTGGGGCAACTGGGGAAGTGCTCCTGACCTCCTGGTGAATCAAATTAATCCGTTTTGCACATGGAAGCACCGCTGAGCAGGACACAGTGAACCACCAGGATCTACCCAGTGCTCCTCACCACCCACTCGCAAGGGCAGGAAAAGTCCACGAGGAGGCTGAAAACTTCAGGGAAACCTGAAAACTTTAGGGAAACCAAAATCTCAGCCCAAATTCGTCCTCCTGGGAGCATCAAGGCGGTGGCTGGGCACAGCAGACGTGCTTCAACACGGTGAGAAACACAAGCTCTCCATAAAACTGAGGCGCTGTGGTTACGGCGCATGCGCTGTAGCTGATTTTCAAGTCCCAACTCGGGCTGCTGCATTTCGATTTTTGGGAAGCCAAACACGGCCCCTTCCCAATAAAGCTGGGAAAATTAATGTATTTTTCAAAGCACAAGAGGATTAACAAGGTTTGGAAGCAGAGGAGGTGAATTGAAAGCGTGGCGCTTCGCTCTTGAAGCTGATATTTGGATTTGAATCCGAGTTGGAGACCGATGAAAAACGCCAACAGTCGGAGCGTTAGCGGTGCTACAAGCGCTGCTCTACCACGAGGGAAGCGTTAAGAGCAGGCAGGGGAGTGGGGTGACCCCGTGCCAGGGGCTCTCCAGCCTGGCAGCAGCTCCCTGGGGCTGGCAGACCATACTCTACCTCGGCGCTCGGGAGCTGGAGGTCGGAATAATCGAATCCCCTCAGGGGGGTGCTGGCTTTACTGTTTATCAACCAGGGTTTGTCATAACATCGGGAGAAGTGGTGTGGAGTCTGTGAAATGGAAAAGCCAAGGGAAGGGGTGGGGGGAGAGGTGGGATGAGTGGTAAAAAAAATAAAAAATAATAAAAAAAAAGAGAAATGGGAGAGTATCTGGAAAACGGCACTAAAATGGAGCGAGAATCAAACAGGAATTACACACATTAAAATAAAGGGGAAAAACCCAAAAGGTGATGAAATAATGGCATGGTGGGGAAGGAGAGATGAGGGGTGGTGGCTTCCTCCTGACACCACAGCACCAGGAACCTTGGGCTGCACGGCGAGCGCTGGGGACCCTCCTGTGGCGCCACAGGGATGCAAATCTGGGGCTGGAAACCTGGAAACCTGCAGCATGCCACCCCCATCCCACACGGACAACACTTGCAGAGCCCTCCTCAACCCCTCAAACCCCAGCCTTGCTCCTCCCTACACCTCCTGCAGCTCCTCAGCCGGGCTTTGGAGAGCAGGGAAGGGAAAGCTCCAGCCCTGGTGCCCACCTTGGCTCCACTGGCCGGGGTGGCTGGCGAGGAGGGCATGGAGGCGCAGCTGTGGTTGCTCTGGCTGGCGCTGGAGCTGGAGCGGGTCGGGGAGGCTGCCCTGGAGGAGGGTTTGGATCGCCGGCCCCGCGAGCGGAACGGGGTCATGCCCTGCGAGGCCCCCTCGGGCAGGATGAACTTCTCCCGCAGCTCCAGGTTGGTCCGGCCTCGTGCTGGAAAGGGAGAGAGGAGAGGAGAGGAGAATTCAGCTTTGGAGAGACACAGCATCCTCCAGGAGAGGCTGCAGGGCTGGGAGCAGCTTCCTTGGGCATCTCCCCACCTTGCCCGCCGCCCTGCCTCTCCTGCTCTGCCTTAAAACCTCCTGCCATGGGTCAGCTCTTGGAGAAACTGCCTGGTTAAAGCTGCCCCAGAGCCAGGAATTCACACTGGGTGCTGAGTTCCTCTCTTGTGGAAAAGCATCCCAATGGCCTTTAAACTCACCACGTCACAACAGCGGCCAGTGTGATCTTAAAAATAGCAAAAGCAGCTTTGAAGGGTTGAGGTGATTGAGAATCTGAGAGAGATTCTGCTCTCCACGCGTTTTTTGGTGACAGAGGAGACAAAACCACCTTCCCCAACTTTTCCAACCAGCCACAGGAAACCGACTTTTCGAAACTTTCATCCTCAAAGAGCTGGAGGGTCTCCCTTCCAACAAGCAAGGGGCAACCAAGCAGGGAGAAGGTCAGTGGGCTTCAGCTCCTGGGCCAGCTGAGGAGTGCCAGAGTGCTCCATGCTCAGGGGTGCTCACACAGGGAGCGAGGCATGCACCGAGCCTTACGGATTTTGGACCAGAAAGCCAAGAAAGCAATTGCAGGAGGGAAGCACCACGCTGAGATAACCAAGGGATAGAAACAACCTCGATGTCAGCGCTGCAAAACATCTGCTGCAAAGCGTGAAGGGCGGAGGAGGAGGAGCAGGAAAACCCCCGAGGGCTCTCGCTGTAAATCATGCTGCTTTCAGCAACAGCCGTAGGGCAGCCGGAGCACGGAATGCAGCAGCTTGAACAAGACACAGCCGAAGCAATTAACACCCCAGAGACCCCCAGGGAAAGGTGGAGCACTCTCCAAAATGCTCCAGTCCTGGCCAGCCCCTGGCTAATCCTGCTCTGTCCCACTGGTCATGGATCTTGTGGTTCTGATCACTGTCAAAGCTCAAGGTTTTGGGAAGGAGGTGACCCCAGCTCTGCTTGCTGAGGTCTTAAAACCAAGGAAAACACAACCCTTCCCTCCTTCCCTGGATAAACTCTGCCAGCTTTGCTGCAGCATCACCAGATCTGGTGATTCCAAGCTCTTGGTTTGCTCTGGATCTGTTTCCTCCAGCTCCTGCCCATCTGGATAACGACCCACGCTGGCCACAGCATCCAAAACTCCCCTGGGTGGGTGAGAAGACTCTGACTGCACCAAGCCTTACCTCTGCACGGGTCATTCTTCACTAGGAACTCGTCCAGGGCCATCCACCCTCCGCCCACCCGGACCATGACCGTGCTCCGCAGGATCCGGACCAGCCGCAGCTGCTGGGAATCGCCAAACTGTGGGGCCAAGGAAAAGGTCAGGGAAAGGGGAACAGCCAGGGGAATGTGGCTCCTTCCCTCCCCAGGCTGCACCAAAGGCTCTCATCCACCTGCTTCACAGTTTTAAGGCTTCTCCAGACAGGTTCTCCTGGGATAAGGGAATACCAATTGATGAGGAGTTTTCCCGCCTGGTTTGAAGATGATGCAACCAAGCAAAACCCTTTAGTTTTAAAGGTATTTTTTTAGAGCAACAGTTTTAGGATTTGGAGGTTGGATGGGTTTTCTCAGCCAGAACTGTAGTTCTTTTCTCTTTTTTTTTGTGAAGGAGAGGCTGGCAGTGCCCTGACCCTCCTGGTGCAGCCCACGTGGGAAGGAGCCGTGATTCAGCAGCACAAGCTGAGCCAGACCCCTCTGATCACCAGCAAGTCTGAAATCCAGGGATTCCCCTGAGCCTCAGACTTGACCCCACCAGCCACAAAGCCCCTGCTGCAGCAATCACCCAGTGAGGATGTTTGGATGAGTGCAGAGTGATGGGAATCCAGGCAGGAATCCCCAGCAATGTTGATTAGTGATTGCGATGTTCATTAGTGGTTTGAAATGCCTGTGATATCAAAAAAAGTGCACCCCAGATTAAAAGCATGTGTTTGTAAAGCTCCCCTAAATCTCCCTGGACACCCAAGCCCAGGTTCCTGGGTGTCTGCCAGGACTGGGAGGGACATGGAGAGCCTGGCTTGGATGTGGCAGATCTGCATCCAGGTCTGCAGAGCACCTGCTGGGATGAGAAGACAGCAGAACCAGGTTTTGGAAGCAAGACCCTCTCCAGAATGATTAAAAAAAGGGGGGAAAAAAACCCAAACAGGAACATTTTCTGTGGGTGGAGAGGCAAAAAATAAGAGATTTCAATGAAAACAGAGAGTGCAAAGTGACTGGGATGGGTCAGGGCAGGAGGTGACATCTCTGACCTGCAGGGATTTGGGACCTGGACCATTGGTGGATGTCCCTGCTCGAGGGTCCTACCAGGCTGAACTTGTCTCAGTTAAAGAGCTGCTCATAGGCAGGGAAGGCAGCAGGGAAACTTTTTCCCTCTCTCCAGGCTCTACATGAGATATCCCTCAAGAGCCAACCCCAGGGATGAATAAATTCTCATCATTTTTCAGTTTTTGTTGAAAACATTTTATAATCACTGCCTAAATTAAAGCCAGAGCTCTCAGGACTCATCCACTTTTAATATCCAAGTTTGTTTCACTTTGGGCATCTTTTGGGGCACCTTTTTCAGTGAGCACCATTGCTGCATGTGAAAAAGAAGATTTTTTTATCTGGGCAGGGGCAGTGGGGACATCAGAGGGACACAGGGTGCTCCAGCCCTGGGTTTATTTCAGGATACATGCAGGTTCTGGGAGGGGAGCTTGCCCCAGTGAGGAGTTACTCAGTGGGAGTAGCAGGGATGAGGGTTTAGTTGTCCTACAGGATTACTCAGTGTTCTCATTCCATGGTGATTGCAGCCCAAACCCACCCTGAGCCTGGTGCAGGTTGTACCCCCTGGGCTGGCTGTGCCCCAGTGCCAGGATTCACCACCATGAACATCCCCAACACATCCAGGAGAGGAACCCAGAGAGAAAAATTTCTCCACTTTTGCCAAATCCTGCTTTTTTCCACCAAACTTTTCTCTTTTTTCTGCCCAATCCATTTTTTTTTTCCTTTTTGGGGTGGCACTCCTCTGTACCAGGCTCTGCTGAGCAGTGCTCCCAGATCACATCCTCCCACAGCACCACAGGACAGAGCAGCATCACAACACACAGAGCTACAGTGGTTAAAAAAAATTCCAGAGGTGAGAGACAGCACCACAAGGTAAACTGTACCTGATTGCCGAGGAAGAACTATGGAGGGAGAGGGAATGGGGAGAGGGGAGGAAAGTCCAGAGGAAGAGGAGGGGAAAGAAAAACAAGAAAAACATTTATGGGATTAACAGTGCAACAATAATGAAATCTGTTAACTGCAGGAGTTAGAAATCTGGGGGGGTTTGGGCAATTTTGGGGGAAGGGGAAGCTCTGGGAGCTTGGGGCTGGTGCTGCCAGAGGGGGATCAGCTCCTCCCAGCTCCAGCACCAACCCCAAACCCAGCTGGGGCAGGAAAGTGGGAATTCTGCCTCCACTTCACCCCGGCGAAGGGCTTGAAACATAAACAGCAGCTCGTTACAAAGAGATTCTGTCAGGAAATTATTCTCCCTTCTTTGGGGAGTGAGCTAAGAAAAACACAGGGTAAGGAACACTCATCCAGGAGGGGAACTTCAAGGGCGGCTCCAGCGCAGTGAATGCAGCGTTTCACGGGGCCCCTGGGCTGCCTGCCCCAGAACAGGGACACTTTTATGTTCTCCCAGCTCAGGGAACGCCCTGGGGCCAAGGATGGAGCTGGGAAAACACATCCCAGCCACCTCTGCCACTGCCAGGGGATGAGGGCTCTGCCTCACCTCGGGTCCCCCTGTGCCAAGCTGGTGATCCCCCCTCCCTCTGGGGGAAGGGGGAGCAGATTTTGGGGAGGTTTCCATGGCCCTCTGCCTTACCCGGTATTTGTTCTCGCCGATCTGCTCCACTTGGAATCTCTTGGCACACTTGCACTGGGCCACTTGCCTGGTGACCTGCCACCACCAACACAAGAGGTGAGGAGTCAGGATTTTGGGAGTCTCGGATAAAACAGCCCCAAGCAGCCTTTCCTTCTAAAACACGCTCAGCTCCAATTAATTAATTCAGCTCAGCACCACCAAAACCCTCATTTAATCTAATTTTTCTCTTCCCCACTGCCACCCCGCCGCCTGAACCACCCCCAACCTTGCTGAGCACCCCCTTTTTTTTGGTGCTTCACCTCATCCTCGATCTTGTCAGCATCAGTGGTGGGTCTGTAGGCGTCCTTGTTGGGATGGAGGGCAGCCACAAACTCGTAGTAGTCGATGTAGCCGTCACCGTCGCGGTCAAAGATATCGGCCACCGCCGTCATCTCCAGCTTCGTGGTGGGGAATTCTGGAAGGAAAAGGAGATGAGGAGAGGGTGAGCTCCTCCATCAGGATGCAGGAGCAGCCAGGTTGTTTTCCAGGGACTCACTGGAAGCCAGGATGCCGTCGATGAATTCCTGCCGGGTGATTTTCCCGTCCTGGTCCTTGTCGATGCGCCGGAAGAAATCCATGACCCGGGATTTCTTGTGGTTCATCCAGCGCATGTATTTCTTCCTCCACACGTCAAAGTCAAAGTTTGCAAACTCCTTCAACTGGAAGGAGAACCCAGGGAGAGTCAGTGGGGGAAATCCCAAAGGAGCAGCACCCACAGAACCACCCCAAACCCGCCCTGGGTGAGCTCCTGGCGCTTCCCCTCCCTGCCCGCCCTCCTTGGAAGGTTTATCTGGATTTATCCAGATAATTCCCAGTGAGGGGCTGCCCAAACTGAATTCCCAGCACAGGACACACAGCAGAGCTGACAGCCAGCACGTGGATTGTGCATCCCAGGAGCTCGGGATGCAGCGTCACCCACGCTGCTGTGGGGACACACAGGCAGGGAGGGTCAGCTACAGCACACAGACACACACACACCCCTCATCTGCTCAGCATTCTGAGGATGCTTCCTCACCCCAGAGAGCAATTCCCACTGCCAGCATCATCCTGGGCACAGATCTCCCCTCTCCCCTTCCCTCTGAGCAGCCAAGAATGGATTTCTTGCTCATCTTCCAGCTCTGCAACTCCCAGCCTCAGACCCTCCAATTTAAACCTTTCTTATCTCCCCACCCCAAAAAGACCCCACCAGCTCAAGCAGCTCACACCAAGGTATGACAACAATTTTAAGGTTGTTTTTTTTTTTTGGTCTCTCTCTAAACATTCTTAGGGTGAAAAGCAACAAAGCAAAAACATGAATACGAAGGAACTGAACTGACCTACAGCAAAAGCAACAAAAAACAAAAAAACCACTCACTTCTGGGCATAGCTGCTTTGTTAAGCATAAATAAAAACAAAAATGACATTAGATGGTTGGATAAAATAGAGACAGTAATTGTTAAACTAATTACTAGGAGGAAAGCAGGGCCTGGCTGTCATTAACTCTACAGATACCAAATACAGCGGCACAAAGCTGGTTAATGTGCAGTTAATTACTTAATTACCAAAGGGTTTTTAGCCTTAATATTTTAGGAACATTTGATTTCTGGAAAGGCAGCAGGAACTGTCTGCAAAAGCTGGGCCAGCACTGATTTAAAATGCTTCTTGCACCTCTCTGGGGATGAAATCCCAGCTCTGGGCAGGGGCTGTTACCTCCTCCAGCCTGTCCAGGGCATCGTTGAGCTTCCTCTGCCTCTCCAGGGCCAGCAGCCAGACCTGCTGCCAGCGTGCTGAGAGCTGGTTTATCCTGGGATTCTTCGTTTCTGACTGGGAGATAATGGGCATACTGGGAGGAGCAGCCTGCCCCAAGGATTTCCCTGGAAAAAAAGAGAGAGAAGCTGTTGGAGGCGCTGCTCATGGGTGCAGCGAGTCTGAAGAGCAGCAGTGAAATGTGTTTTGGTTTTTTTTTTGGAAGGGAAAAGCTCCCATGGCCTTGCTGGCTGCTGCCTTAGGTAGGAGGACAGAGTGACAGACAGACACCCCCCAGCACTCAGGGATTCACACTGGACTCTGGCTTTAAGAATCCACAGAAAAAGACCCCAAAACTTCATCCCAAAGCAACTGCAGTGAGAGAGGAGAGCAGTGCTGGGCCAGGAACAGCACACCCAGCACGGCTGTTTTGGGAAATGCCACCTGGATTCTCCCCTCCTGACAAGGCTCAGCCGCCTTCCTGGTGGCTGTTGGTGCAGGATGCCTCGTTAATTGACAATCAAAGCTAATTAACTCCCTAGGAATTTCATTTCCTGCCATCCCAGGACCAAAAGCAGACTCACTGTTGCTGCGGGATTTGTCGATGAAGGGCCCGTGGGGAGGCTCGGTCGCTTTTCTTTTGTAAGTTTTTGTCACCCGGTCCACGTCCGGCTGTTTCCGTGTCATCTCCTCCATAAAGGACTGTCAAAACACAGAAAGGATTAAAAAAAAAAAAACCCTTTGCAATTTCACCATTTTTTGCCTTCCAGGCCTGCAGAGGGAGGTGCATCAAGCACCACTGACTGGGGTTTGTGGCTGAGCTGCTGCTGGGATTTGCCAGGGCTGGAGAGCATCCCTGGGCTGGTTTTGCTCCAGTTGGGTCCCAGGCTTGCATGAGAAACAGGACTTTTGGATAGTAAATTAATATGATTATGCAGAAGTTGATTTATTGTTTGCTTTTTAGTTTTAATTCTACATTTTAAGACTACTGTTTGGATTATGCATTTATTGACTGGTGCCTTTATGCTGTTTATGCTCCCTGCACGAGCTTTTCAGCTATGATGATTGGTGGCTGTTTAGAATTTCACCACCAACCTTCACCTTGGGTTTTTTCATTCCAGGATTCTGTTTTTTAGCTCCTTCTCTCCTGATTTAGTATAATTTACGTTTTAGTGGCTTTGAAGGGTTTTAACAAGTTGTAGAAAAACGCTTTAAAACGGCTCATTTTGTGCACTTGTTATGAACATTGGTTTAAACGAAGAGATATACAGAAAAACAGCTAAGCATGTGAAGAAACAGCAAAATATGCAGAAAAACAACTAGGCAGCAAAATAAGGAGAAAAACAGCTAAATATGATACGATATAGATATCATACAGATATCTGTGGATATCATAAATATCGTACGATACAGAGCACGGCCTGGACTTGTTTAGACATGTTACTGTGCCCTAAACTTGTTTAGTATTAATACACATGCTGCTCTAATAGGGAATTCCAGGGGAAATCAGTGCCTCCCCCACCCAGGGGGGCAGGGGAAGCCTCCCTGCCCTGCCCCTCTCCCAAGCTCAGCTCGGGCTCACCTGGTGCTCGGAGATGAGCGCTTTGACCTGATCAATATTCTGGGGCATGGGGTCCTGGTCCCGCTGGATCAGGGTGGTCTCAGCCCACTGGATCCAAGCCAGGAGCTCCTCCAGAAGCTCTGCATTGGCCACCAGCTCGGAAAGCGCCGACTCCAGCCTCTGCTGGTGCTGCTTGGCCCAGGTGAGAACCTGTTGGTGTAAGAGTTGGGCTGAAGTGTCTCTGATCTGCCTCACGACACCATCAGAGCCTGAGACCTCGCTCTGGAGCTGAGTTCTGGCCTGGCCGAGGTGGGTGCTGGCCCAGCACTGTTTGTGGCTGTGCCTGGTGCTGC
>JANRGV010000057.1:4875507-4889506 GCA_024734035.1 Alethe castanea | reverse complement strand
AATCCCCTGATTGCCACCACCAAAACTTGGAAATAATCTTTAAATCTATTGCTAGAAGATGGATAAGGGGCTCCTTGAACAGATGTGATGCAGCAGCTTCCCAGAGCATGCAGCTCTCTCCTCAACAGCCTGACAGGAATCTCCCCAGGCCACTCAGCCACACCCTTGCACAGCAGCACCTTCAAACAACCAAACCAGGCTGTGCATTTTGGAAACAGGAGACTTCAGAGAACACCCAGCACAGCGAGCTCCTGCTGCAGCACGAGCTAAGGCCTCTGGGAGGGAAGCAGGATTAAAAGCTTCTCCTCTGTGCAGAGGGCAGCAAGATCATCAGGCTGCAGGATTAGGGGCATTGCCATGGTTACCTTGTAGTGCTGCAGGCAGTGGCTCAAGCTGCTGGCATCGCTGGCCTGCTGGAAATCGCTGTCATCCAGCGAGCCCGTGGTGACAGACACCCAGCTCAGCAGCTCCTGGAGCTTGGCCTGAAGAGCCTCGTGCTGGGCCAGGATTTTAGCCTTAAAAACCAGAAATGCATGGTTAAAAGGAGGAATTTTAGGAAGCCTGTAGGGCAGCAGAGGGGTCAGCTCTACCTTTTCAGCTTCTGCTGCCCCACGAAGGTTTTGCAGCCGGGATTGCAGGATTTCATTTGCAGAGCTCAGAGACTTCTGGAGGTTCTTGGCATCCTTCTCCAAAGCTTTCAGTAACTGCTCAGGGACTTCTTCAGGGGGGTTGGCCACAATCCTCTGCACAGCATCCAGCTCCTGATTCACTGGGAAGCTCAGCTCCTGCAGCTCAGCGCCCAGAGCCTGACAAAAGCACAGCATGGTTCTGTCTAGGACAGGGTGACTTCACCTCCCTGCTGCCAAAACCCAGCAGGGGTTTTGGAGAGGCAGCTGAGTCTAGAAAGATTCATCATCAACCTCCAGCCCTGCTCAGCTGCCAGCACTGTCCTGCCTTTCTCCAGGCTGTAAAATTCATGTCAGGCTGTTGTCTGAGCAGGGAGGAGAAGGTGGATGGATAGATGGATGGATGAGGTTGGATAGAAAACCCTGAGACAAAACTCCCAGAAGCAGGGAGGGGTGCAAGGGCTGTGCAAGAAGCTGGGGAGAGGGAGGAAAGCTCTGTCTAACACCAGCCAAGCCTGGCCCAGACTCACTCACCTCTGCTTGCTGCCTCAGGTCGTGCAGGGCTGCCAAATTCTGCTCTGCTGGCTGCACCCGTTTGATTCTCATCTCGATGTCTCGGAGCATGGAGAGATAAGATATCAGCCTCTGGTCGTGCTCCAGACACATCTTCTTGCTGAACTTGATCTGCAGGATCAGACAGGAAATCAAAGCTTCAAACTCAGGCAGAAAAGGAGACAAAGTGTTATGTAAAATTTATTTTTTTTTTTCCAAAGGAGAAATTTGTT
Organism: Alethe castanea; assembly: GCA_024734035.1. Classification (NCBI taxonomy): domain Eukaryota; kingdom Metazoa; phylum Chordata; class Aves; order Passeriformes; family Muscicapidae; genus Alethe; species Alethe castanea. Next base: position 4,888,095 of record JANRGV010000057.1, on the reverse strand, counting down.
AATAACGTTCCCGCTCATGGACTTGCCACTTGCCAGCCTTATCTACAAGATTTACTACAGGAAAAATAAAACACACGGTTCTTTTTCCAACATAAGCTTATAAATGGCAAGAGATCTCTTGGTGTTGCAGCAAAAAGTGCCAAAAAAAGAGTTCTACTTGTTAGTCATTGAGCAGCAATGCTCCAGCAAAAGGAGCCACAGCTAAGCCCTGAGTGTTTCCAGTTGTACATCAGCAGCTCCTTTGCCAAATCCACTGCAGCTGATACTGCAATATCCACTCCTCACGCTCCAGCTGCCCTCTGTGCCGAGGCTCTCAGACAGATTTAACACCAAACATCCACAAATAGCCCAGAAAAAAATGCTAAAATAGCAAAAAAATATTCACTGACCTGGGCTGGTCGCGTGGATTCCCTGGAGGTTTCCAGCAGCTCCCCCTCCACGATCACAGGCAAGAGCAAACCTCGATCACCTGGAGCTGGCTGCTTGCTCCTCTCCTGGGGGGTTTCCTCCTGGGATTTTGGGGGAGCAGGGGCTCCTTGGTCTGCTCTGAGCTCAGCTCTTTGCTCCTGCTGTTTCTCCTCTCCAAGCTCCAGGACTGGGGAGGTTTCCTGTGCTTCTGTGGGTTCCTCTCTGATAATTAAGTCGTGAGGCAGCTCCTGTGTCACGGTGGCTGTGCTGGACACATCCAGGGTGGTTTCCACCCTGGTGGCTTCCTGAGCCATCCTTTCCTTCACCAAGGAATCCTGACCATCCTTGACCCCACCTTTCAGCACTTCTGGAGCTTCCCCTCGCTCGGGCAGCACAGGGAACACCTGATCCTCTCTGGGGATTTCCTTCCCAGGAACTGTTTTCTTTCCTTTTCCTCCCTTGTGCTTGGCTGTGCCTTGTGCCAGCCCAGCAGCAGTCTCAGTGCTGGATTCATGTTTTGGCTCTGGCACCCTGGAGACAAAATGCTCCTCCTCACCCTTTTTCCTTGGAATTTCATGGGAAAGCAGAGAAGGAAGGAGCTGCTTTTCTGCAGGAGGTTTCTCTGCCTGAGCGTTGTCTCCTGGAATGCTGCCCTGCTTTGCTTTCTTCTTCTTGCTTTTCTGTTTCTGGGTGGGTTTTAGCTCAGTTTCACTTGTTTTTTCCTGATCAATGGGACCTTCTGTGTGAGAGGTTTCTCTTTCTGTGTGTTTGACAGCTCTTTTCCCTGCCAGCTCATCTCCTGCAGGAACACCAACCTCAGGGGCCTCTCCAGGACTCATCCCTCCCTTCCCTGGGCCCACACTGACAGATTCCCTGGGGGCTGCTGCTGTCTCCTGGACCACTCTGGTCACTCTCTCTCCTTGCCCAGAAGTCACCACTGCACCTTCTCCACCTGCCACAACTCCCTCTGCACCTACAAACTCCCTCCTCCTCCTCCTCCTCTCCTCACCATCCTCCTCCCTGTGAAGCACCTCCGTGCCCAAGAACAACTGCTTCTTCTCCAAACTCAATCTCTCCACTTTCTCTGTCCCTCCATCCACTTTTTCCCTCAATTCCTTCCCCTGAGCTGCTCTCACTTGGGGCCCTTTTGGGATCCCTGTTTCCACAGCTCCTGCCACCACTGTCTCTTCAGGGAGAGATGCTGTCCCCAACACTGAGGGGTGCTCTGGAGTCACCTCAGCCTTTGCCTGGGGATGATGAAGATGATGCTGCTCATCTTGGGGATGGACACCACCCTCTGAAGCTTCCTGGGGTTTTAATTTCCTTTCAGTGCGTGCTTTGGGGGATTTCTCAGGGGCAGCAGCTGCACTCTGAGCTGTGCCATAGCTCACAGCTTCAGGCTGAGCTTTGGGCTCAGCACCATCAGACCTGGCAGATCTGGCAGGGAGGATGACACGTTCCTCTTCTGGAGATAATTTTTCTATTCTTTCCTGTGAAAGTTGCATTTTTTCTCCTCTGCAGACCTCAGAACCAACTTTCTCTTCGGGCATTCGCACATCCCGAAGGCCTGCAGCTAATTCCTGGCTGATCAGTCCTTTTCCAACAGCTTCCTTCACAGTCAACCTTTTCCCACTGGGGGCATCAACAATTCCCCCAGCCCTGAGCTGGTTGGTGGCAATGACTTTGGCCATGGCCTCATCCAGCACCCCTTGCTCCACTGCTGCCCTCAGGGACAGCCTCTTGCTGACAGTGCCCTCCACCACTCCTCCAGCATCTGCCTGTGCCTGCAGCAGCCTCAGGGTGGGCAGGGGGTCCAGCTTCCCCAGCCTCACTGCCTCAGCACAGGGCAGCCTGCTCCCTGTCACCCCATCCTGGATGGCCTGGAAGGGATGGACCTCCAGGTACCTCTGGCCGGACTCGATGTCGATTTTGCATTTCTTCAGGAGCTCCGAGTAGGGAACGATCATGCAGCTCTCGGGGTCCACAATGCCTTCTCTCATTTCTGAGCATGACAGGGCTTTCTCCACCACCTGCTGGGGCACCAAGCCCTCCTGCACCGCTTGACACAGCGCCAGCCTCTGCCCAGAAGCTGGATGGAGAACGCTTCCACTCTCAGCCTGGATTTCCTGCACTTCCCTCTGGAATTCTGGGCTGACAAGCCCCAGTGACACTGCCTGGGGCAAGGGCAGCTTCTCCTTTGTAGCTGGATGGACAAACTCCTGCAGGACCACACCTTCAGCTTTCCTGAGCTCCGTGCACAGATCTGCACTGATCAAACCGTGTTTCATGGCGTTGTCCACCGAAAGCCTCATCCCAGACACGTGATGGATGATTCCTCCATCAGCAACCTGCTTGGTCAAGAGCTGAAAAGCTTTTTCCTTCTCCAGGAGCCCTCTCTCAACAGACTCTGCCACAGTCAGAGGCCGTTTGGTTTCAGGATCCACAATCCCACAGGTCTCAGCCTGTAAATTAATGAGCTTCTGCCTGCTCACCTCATCAGTGCCTTTCCCCTTGGAAGCCTTCTCCAGCTTGACCAGCTCTGTCTGACTACTTGGCTCTATGAGGCCCAGATTTGAAGCCAAAGTCACTGACACTTTTTTGCCCCTTTTCAAGTCAACAATGCCCCCAGTAACCACCTGCCCTTCCAAGATCCTCGTGGCTGTCTCCTTGTCCAGGAGCCCAACGGCAGCAGCGTCCCTGATGGAGTAGACAAAGTTGTTACCTGGGTCAAGGACGCCACTTATGGCTTTGTCAGACTCCAGGACCTTCTGGAGCAGCTTCTCATCCATCAGACCTTCCTCAATCACGTCCTCAGTGGTCAAGGGCTCGCACACCTGAGAGTCAAAGAAGCCTCTGAACATGCTCATGCTCTCCATGAGTTTCACGGCCGTGTGGCCGGGCACCGCGCCCGAGCTCACGGCCTCGGCCAGCAGCAGCGCCTTGCCCGTCTGCCCCTGGGGGATGCCACCACTCTGCAGCTGCTTCAGGAGCTTTTCCAAAGTGTCCTCTGCTCCCTGCTCCTCAGGGGCTGGCTGGGATGGTTCCTCAATGTCCCCATCACTCAGCTTCTCGCTTCTCATCACTTCCTCCTGCTCTTCTTCTTCCACTTCCAGCACAATTCCCACGTCCTCGCTCTGCCTCTCTGCCTCCCCACGTGCAGGGAGCACAACCTCCTCTCCACCATTTTCAACTATTTCCTCCTTTAGCAAATAAACCTCTCTAGCACCTTCTGCCTCTCCTTCAGGTTCCCTCACGGCCTGAGACCTCTCTGCCACGACTTTCAGTCTGTCTCTACTTTCTGGAACGCCCATTGTTACGCAGATTTCACTTTTCACAACCACTGCCCCACTTTCCAGTGCCCTCTTCTGATATTTGGGACCTTCCACTCCATCTTCTGCAGGAGGCTTGGGCTCTTCTTCTCCCTCAATGATCATTTCCCCAGTTTCTCTGGTAAATCCACTATCAGGATCACTGGGAGGTTCTGGCACCAATAATTTTACCTGATGTTTATCCGTGGTTGTAAAAGTGACCTGTTCTCTGCCCAACTCAGCATCAGCTTCACTCCTGATGGTCTCCTGTTCAGTGGAAATCTGCTCCTGCTCTTCCATCTGCAGGAAATCCTCTGCATCCTCCAAGAGGAGACTCTCAGGTCCCATCACCACCTCCCCATTCTCCAAAGCAGTTCTGGGTGGCAGCATCTTCTCACTTTCACCTTTTGAAGGAGCAAACTGAAGCTCAAGCTGCTGCAAAGCCAAACCATTGCAAGGTTCACTTTCAAGAGCTGCATCTGCCTCTGTCTCCTCAAAGCCTCCCAACTGATGTGCACAGGATCCATTTTCTTGGCTTTGGGTGAGAGCTTTAGTGAGATTGTTCAGCTCTGCATCCACCAAGAGCACCTTGTGGCCATCGTGGATGTTGATGTAGCTGTGGGTCATCAAGTGGAGCATCAGCCTCTCATCATCACTGCTCAGCAGAGGCTCCTCAGGGCCTGTGGGGCTCCTTCCAGGGGAGCTCTGGCTGTGCCTGCTCCTGCTTGCAGATCCAGAGAGCTGCACACTGCCCATGACATCAGGAAGGGCTGCTGACCTCAGCTTCTTCACCACCTCTCCCTCCAGGATGCCCTGCTCTACTGCCTTCTGCCAGGACAACACCTCTGTGGTTTCTGGTACAAAAACAGCCTGAAGGAGCTGCCTCTTGCTGAGAATCTCCTGAACCAACTCCGTGGAGAGGATCCCCTGCTCCAGAGCATCTGCAACAGGGATGATCTCCCCCGTCTCAGGCCACAGCAGCCCCATGAAGGACTGCAGGGATTCCAGGACCAGCAGGGCAATGTTTGGAGCCACCAACCCCTTCCTCAGGGCTTCATCCACGCCCAGCCTGTGCCCCGTGGCCGTGTCAATGATCCCACCCATCTGGAGCTGCCGGGCCAGGAGCCTGCAGCCCAAATCCTGCTCAATCAAACCCTGCCTGACAGCCTCAGCCACGCCCAGCCTGAGCCCTGTCCCGGGCTCAACAATGCCCCCAGCACACAGCTGGGCTTCCAGCAGCCTGATGGCCACCTGCCTGTCTATCAGCCCCTCCTGGGCAGCCTGGCAGATGCTGATCTCCCTGCCTGAGCCCAGGCTCAGCATCCCACCCGGCAGCTGCTGCACTGGGAGCAGCCTCAGCCCGCTCTCCTGGTGGCTGATGCACCTCTGCAGCAGCTCAGGCAGGCTGATTTTCTCAGCAGTGCTGGGGTCAATCAAATCCTTGCCACCTTCCAGGTGAGACAGGAGCCTGGAGTGAAGCTGGGGGGGAAGGAGCTTTTCTTGCACTGCTGTCTCCATGCTGATTCTGCCCTGCTGGAATTTAAAGCCCCCAGTGACGAGCTCAGCCTCAAGAATCTTTAGCCCAACGTTCTCACTGATCCTCCCCTCTTCCATGGCAGCCACGACGGGGAGGAGCTGCCTCCCTTCACATCTGACTTCTTCCACCTGCTGGAGAGCATCCTTCAATTCCTGCAGCACCTGGAATGCCCTGGGATCAATGATGTTTCTTGCCAGAGCTTTCTCCAAGGAGAGTTTCTCACTGGTCTCTGGGACAACTAGGTCAGAGGTGATCACCTGGGCCTCCAAGAGGGCCAGGCCTGTGTCCTGATCTATAAGACCTCTCTGCATGGCACCAAAGACAGGGAATATTTCTACTGTGCCAAGATCGATCACTCCTGCCACGGCTTCGCTGCCCTGGAACAGAAAGAGAAGGAAAAGAATTAAATCAAAATCCAGCATTTCCAGTACTCATTGCATGGGTTTCAGGGAGGCCTCAGTTAAAAATTAAAAAAAAAAAAAAAAGAAGTAAACTTAAAATCCCAAACAGGCTAGAAAGTCCTAAAGTGTTTGAAATCTAGTCCATCACCAGGGCAGCACCAAGATGCTTCCAAAATCCACCAAAGCAGCAAAGCAGCAAGCACCAAAACTCAGAATCATTCCTAATGCTCCACAGAAAAGAGGGCAGGACACCAACAAGCACAACAAAACCCTTCAACAACTCCAGCTTTAAAAAGCAAAGACAACACAAACCCCACTGTGCACTCATGGGGAAGAAAAGCCCCCAAAACCACCCACTTTGGGGTACAGAGGAACCTCTCCCAGCACAGCCTCCATTCCTGCCATGCTGAAAATCCAGAACTTCCCAAGCAGGCCCCAAGTGGCAGGAGGGATGGGGGGCACCACAGAGCCATGGAGCAGCTCCCAGCCATGCACCAGGGCAGGGGCAGGAACAGCCCCCAGGCATCACCACAGCCCTGCTCTGCCCACTCCAGCACCTCCAGGCTGCTCCTCAGACAGGGCCAGGGGAGAAATGGAACAAGCTGGAGGTTCCAGCACGGGAGCAGTGACAGATTTGGACCACAACAACCACTGTGGTGCTTTTTGGAGGGGCTTTTCTTGCTGCTATCCCCACAGGGAGGGGGAATAATTTAGATGGTGATAAAGAGAGTCTTTGTTTGAAGGCTCTTTGGACATTTGGGCTTCTCCCAGTGCCACCTTAAAGGTGGCCCAAGCACTCCAAGATTTTTGTGGGGATAGCAAGGAGGGAACCAGGACTATGGAATGAATTCCTTTTGCATCCCAACACCCTGTGGGGACAGGAGGAACCTCCTGGGACAACCTCAGCTCTCCACCACCATCCAGACCCTGACGTGCATACTCAGAGAGGAACAAGAAAGACAGAGAAGAGGGGGAAACAAAAGAGAAAAATTTAAAAAAAGAGATGGATGGGAGGGAGGGGAGTAAAAGGCTTTTACTTACCAGACTTGCAGGGTGTGCCTTGAGCAGTTAAAGACAGAGCCTTATGGAGCAGTTCAGCCGTATCACACACAGTGTAAAGCTTGGGGTTAGCGTCCAGCATGCGACTTTTGTTTTGCACAAAGAACCCCACACACAGGTCCGTCCTCTTTCCCTTTTGTGTGTTTTGTTTGTTTAAATCCCAGGGGGGTTAGTTAAACTTGTAAGCAAGGATGTCAGTTAATCTTAAAAACAGTTGACATGAAACACAAACCGTACAGGGACACATCATGCTCAATTTAGCGCGTTCTGCTTTGCTTTTTTTTTTCTTTTGTCTTTTGTAACTTCTTTCTGACAGTTGGATGTTTCCAGCAAGCAAATGTTAAAGAGTTCTTCATGCTCCCTCTACAGTGAAGCAATGGCTCCGCACCAGAGCTGCAGGGATGGTTTTGCAGACGGGGATTTAAGGTGAAGCCCCACTGCCATTTCTTATTTTGCTGCCTGGGCTTCATTTGAGTGCGTGAGTGAAAACTGTTCCAGCCCCAAAGCAGCCTCGTGCTGTACAAAAAACAGCTTGACAAGCCCTGGAGAAGGCTTTTGCTCTAAAATAATTTTTCCTGACCAAAAGGGAGGAAAAAGGGAAAGGAAAAAAAGCATCCATTCCACAGGGAGGCTGCACCAAATCTGTGATGGCTCAACAAAATGATTTGTTCACCTTTCTGCTGCCAGCACAAGGGCTAAAGGGTTGCAATAAAATAAATAATTTCCTGCTCTGAAACACCTGGAATGTGCTATAAAGTCCAGTTTGGAGCAAAACACTACATATTTAGGTGAAAACTGGGCAGGCAGATCTCATAAAAAGCAGCTCTGCCACCTTCTCCCCACGAGTGGCTTGAACAGGGCTTCACTCACAAACCCAAGAGCCAAAACCTGCATCTCACAGCCAGATGTGAGCGGGCTGTTGCTTCAGGGTACAGGGAGCCAGCAAGCAAACACACAAAAATATCCATTGACACATGAATATACACTGAGAGAACAGGCACACGTGAATCTGTGAATGACAGCTCCTAACAGAGGCAACAGGGACACGCTTCCAGCCCTCCCTGCAAGGATGGAGCCTGGGGGATACGAACAGGGAACGGGTCCTGAAGGTCTCCCAGGTCAGCTGAGAGGCTGGAAAATGCATTTGCCTTCCACAGGGAAGAGCTGCTTGGTCCAGCCACGGCTGAGAAAAACCCTTGGCCAAACCCTGAGATCCCCAAGGCCACCTGAGTGTCCCCTCCCTGCAGCCCTGAGCCCTCTGAGGCTACAGCCCTAAAAGAACCCAGATTTCCTCAAGGGCACCATTTCCAGGGCACAATTCCATCAGCCACCCTGCTCACCAAGCACTTGGAGCCAACCCTTTGAGCCCTGATGGCAACCAAAGGACAACTCTGCCACAGACCTGGAGGGCAGCAGGAAAACAACTCCTGCTTTTTGTCCAGGGACAACTCTGGGTGAGGAGAGAAGGGAGGGCAACCACGTGCAAGTAAGAGGCTGTGAGTGACCACACACAATGAAATGAGACATTTTCCATGAGCAGGGCTGAGCAGGGAGCAGTACCTTGTGCTCTGTCTCCTGAGCCAGCTGGCTCTGCAGCTGCTGCAGCTGCTCCGTGGAGTCGCTGCAGAGAGCCTGGTAGGTTTCTTTCAGAGCACCAATCTGAGCAGAAATCTGGTCCTTTTCTGGTTGGGAAAGCCTGCAAGGGGAAGGGGAAAATCTCTCAGCTCCACAGAATTACCATTCCAAGCACAGGAAAAGGCCAAACCCTCTGCCCAGCTCAGCTAAAACCTGCCAGGATAACTGAGCAAAGGCTGGGCTGCATTGTAACAATCAAATCCCCAAATATACAGGGCTGCATCTCAACTAAAGAGGATTAATATTGTCCCACAGCATAAATGGGGTGCACTTTTCACAGATCTCATTGCAGACAATAAAGAAGACAAGTGTTGTGTGCAGCTCATTGTTTCTAGCTGGAGTCAGGCACTGGGTCCAGCTCTAAGGAATCTCATCTCCAGACCCTGATCTCTCCCTGGGTCACACTCACTTGTGGCTGTGTTTTGCCAGGAAGATTTGGGAAGTTTTGATGGCCTCAGAGACCTGCTCCTTCTTTGCAGTCAGCTCCTCATTCAGGGCCTGGAAAAAAATATAAAAAAAGGAAGCAAGCAGCTTAATGCAGCTGTGGAAAAAGAGCAGAAGTTAAACCTCAGGGTCTGGTGTCACTCCTGCTTTACCTGCTGCTCTGAGATGGATTTCTGGATGTCCCCCAGCTCTCTGCTCCCAGCAGCAGCTGTCCTGCCCTGCACACTCTGCTTCAAGCCCAGGGCCCAGCCCAGCAGCTCCTTCACCTTGTCCACGTGCTCCTGCTTTTCCTCCTCCACCACTTTCTGCAAACACAGCAGGAAGGAGGAAGACAAGCAAACGTCAAAAGGCATCTCCAAAGTGGGAGGAACGCCCAGGATGTGCCCTCAGCATCCTCAGGGATGGAGGGAATGTGGTGGGGACAGAGCCCAGGTGAGTCCCACACCCCTAGGGATGGAGGGAATGTGGGGGGACAGAGCCCAGGTGAGTCCCACACCCCTAGGGATGGAGGGAATGGAGGGACAGAGCCCAGGTGAGTCCCACACCCCCAGGAATGGAGGGAATGGAGGGACAGAGCTCAGGTGAGTCCCAGCCCTCACCTCCTCCTCCTCCAGGCGCCGCAGCGCGTCGCTGATGTACTTCACATGCTGCGTGGTCAGCGTCACCAGGGCCGTGTAGCGAGTCCTCAAATCCATGAACTGCCAAGGGACGGGGGGGAAAACACAGGGAAAACGGGAAATCAGCCCTGCTGGCATTCCCAGAGTGTCACCCTGCACAGGACATGACACAAATGTGGCACCTGTGGCACCTGGCAGAGCTGGGATGGCACCAAGGGGACGCAGCACGTTCTGCTGGGGAGGGTGGTGGCCACACAAGGCATGCTGCACGACACTGGGATGGATGCTCAGCTCTCACAGAGGGATATCTTTGATATCCACACAGAGCAGACAGGAGCTGGGGGCCCTGAAAGGTTCTCTCATCCCAAAGATGCACACACAGCAACACTGCATGGTGCTCTGGTGATTTACCAGAGGGGCTGAGCCGACCCTGCTGCATCTGGGAGCTCCCAGGAGTCTGGGGATGGCATACCTGGTGCTTAGGGCACTCAGCCATCCTCTCTGGCTATTGGAAAAAACAGCCAGGGTGGAAACTTTATTTATACAGGAGAGTTCAGCAGACGTGGGAGAAACAGGACTTTTGGACAGCAAATTAATGTGATTATTTAGAAGTTGATTTATTGCTTATTTTTTAGAGAATTTCTGACACTGGTCCAGCTTGGCTTGGTTTTTCTCAATTTCTGCAGCCAAAGCCTTCAAGGAAATTCAAAGCAAAAATGGTTGTCAGGACAGGTTGGCCAGTAAAGCTGTGGATGCCCCAACCCTAGAAGTGCTCAAGGCCAGGTTTTACAGGGCTTGGAGCAACCTGGGGTAGTGGAAATTGTCCCAGGAGGATGGAAACAAGATGATCTTGGAGATCCCTTCCAACCCAACCTTTCTGGGATTCTATGACAGCAGCCATGGGGATGTGAGCAGAATTTTGCTTCACACCCCTGAATTTTTGGGAAAAATCTTTAACACTCTCCAATTTTCCATGCAAGACCTCATCTGCACCTCGACTCAAGCAGAGTTCCTCCACTCCCCAGACACCCAGCTCAGGCCTGCAGCCTCTTCCCTGCTGCTTTTCAAATTCCCCAGCTCAGAGATGAAAAGAAGTGACAGGGCAGCCATCACGAGGCGCAGCCTCACCGTCTGCTGGCTGAGCTGCTCCGACAGCACCCGGCTGTCCTCAGCCTGGCCAGGCTTCATCAGCTCCTGCTGGGCTGTGATCTCCTCAATCCACTGGATCAGGCCGCTGTGGCACTGCCGGTACTCACCCAGCACCTCCTGGATGCTCTCCAGCTCCGTGTGGCTGAGAGAAAAACCACCACAGGTAAGGGGAGGAGGGGTGAAATGCCACCAGGAATATTTCCCCAGCAGCAGCAGCAGCAAGCTGTGAGCTGAGGTGGGCGTGGGAGGGGAGGCAGGAGGCTCTCACCGGGTCTCGATCTGGGCGCAGACGCGCTGCCAGCGCTCCCACAGCTGGCTGCCCTTCTCCTGGAAGCGCTCCAGGTCGATGCTGTGCTCCTGCCTCAGCCTCAACAGCTGCTCCCCAACCTCCTTGGCCTTCCCCAGCTCCTCCTCCAGCGTGGAGAACACGGAGCCCTTGTCCTTCACCTCCCCCAGCCATTGCTGTGAAAGGAGACAGTCCTGGGTTAGTGAAAGCAGAAGGGAGCAAGTGATGTCCTCCCAGACAGAGGTGACAAATTTATGGGCTTGTTTTCCCACTCTCCTTAACCTGCAAGGAACTGGGAGGTTTTAGGAGGTGTAGAATGAAGGGGAGCATGCTCCTAGGTCAGAGTGGTTCAGGCCCATCTGTCCTACAGCAGCAGACAGAGCACGAGCCACATCACCTCCTCTACACACAAAGCAATCAGGCCTCTCACATCAGCAGCACAAAACCCTATCCAATGTACCAAGGCAAGAAAAATGTACCACAGTCCAAATTCAGCAGAGAAAAGGGAAGGATGCTGCTTGACAAGCCAGCAGCACCAACCTGCAGTGCTGTCCTGTGAGTCTGAATGGCTGCCAGGTCAGCAGGAACAGCCTCCTCCTGGCTCAGCTTCACCTCGTAGCCCTTGACCAGGGACTCTGCTCCTTGGGTGCTGCGGATAATGATATCAACCGTCTTCAACCTGGGAAATCAAACAGAGGCAGCACCATGACATCCCAGACAGGGCAGAGATCTGCAGGGGGATGGATTTGGTCACAAGGAGGATGGATGGAGGGACACTGGAGGGACAGAACAAGGCTCTTGGTGAGCTGGGAATGCTCAAAAGTGTTATTGGGAAGAGAAGCACAACACAACTCACTTTTCCAGGTAGATGGAAGACAGCCCATGAGTCTGCTCCATCTTATTCACCACCAGGTCCAGCTCAGAGCGCAGCTGGGGCGTGCTGGGCCCGGCAGGAGCTTTGTCCAGGAAGCTGCAGCACCTCTCGGACACAACCCGGAGCTCCGACTGCAGCTGCTGCAGCTCCTCCTGCGTGCGCTGCAGGGAGGGAGGCAGCGTGAAAGGAGAGCCCAGACAGGCAGGGAAAAGGCAGGAATGCCCCTGGCAAAGGAGCTGGCAGGAGATGAAGCAGGGAGCCCACCAGCTGAGCTTTTCCCGCTGCCTCCCTCGCACCCACGCAGAGGAGCTGCAGCTATTTGGGGATTTTTGAGCCCACCTCCTCCCTGCCCTGCCCTGCCCAGCTGCCAGCAGCAGGCCTGACCTCCTGCTCTGCCACACGGACGGCGTTCTCCTGGCTGGTGTCGCCGTCGGCGCGGGCGCCGCTCGCGGCCTGCACGCGGCTCAGCAGCCGCAGCTCGCACTCCTCCAGCCGCAGGCGGATGCTCCTCAGCTCCGACAGGTACGTCCTGGCCACGCTCTCATCCTTGTCCTCTGCAAGCCACAGACACACACAACAGCAGCTCAAGCACCACTGGCCAAGATCTGCCCCAAACAGGACCCGGTGGAATCCCTGGAATTGCCTCACACTGTGTGTTGGGTGGATGTGGCCAGAAATGTGGATTCTGTCCCCATCTGATAAATCAGGTGGGGCAGTGATTCCTTATCTCCGTGGCACACATTATCTGCTAATGGGCCAGCTTTAAACCAGCTGGGGCAATCATCTTTATCTGTCCCACAGCCCATCCTCCCTCCAGGAGATCTCTCCTGTTCATGGCCATTGAGTCCCAGTGCATGGCTGATAAAATTC
>JANRGV010000057.1:4853239-4865476 GCA_024734035.1 Alethe castanea | reverse complement strand
CCAGAATAACCCCAGAGAGCCCCAGAACCACAGCATCCCAGAATAACACCACAGCAGCCCAGAGCACCCCAGAATAAAACCAGAGAGCCCCAGAATAACCCCAGAGCGCCCCAGAACAATCCCAGAGCACCCCAGAATAACACCAGAGCACCCCAGAACAACACCAGAGCACCCCAGAATAACCCCAGAGCGCCCCAGAATAACCCCACAGCGCCCCAGCTTGAAGACTGGACAACCCCTTTAAAAAAACAACTGAAATGCTGGAGATGAACTGAAACAACTGGAGATGAACTGAGAGCTTCCAGGAATGGGTGGGATCACCATTTTTAACCCCCAATACTTCTTCCTCTCAAAATAAAGAAAACCTCTTCAGAAACCTGCTCCCTACCCTGGGTCTGCCACTGAGTCCTTCCCACTGGGTAAAAAAAATAGATTTTGGGGGGGTTTTAAGATAAATAAAATAGATTTGGGGATTTCAAGATAAATAAAATAGATTTTGGGGATTTTAAGCCTCATTATACAACAAAATTTATTCAAATGATTTCCTCAGAAGTTCTGTTCTCCTCCACATCAGCCCCTCTGCAGATGTCCAGCCCTAGTTGCTGTATTCCCAGAGACAAGACCATTCCCCAGTCCCGCATCTGTGCATCACCAAATATCCACCAGCTCCCCTACAGCACCTCTGGGACAGGCTGAGGGGCAGAAAAGAAAGGAAAAACTGTCCAGGCAGAAGAGAAGGGAGGAGCTGGGTACAAAAGAAGAGCAGGGAAACAAATAAATCAATAAAATCAGGAGGGGGGAAAACTCACAGCCTGTAGCGTGTTCTTCGCCAGGGTGAGCTTTTCTTCACAGCTCAGAGCACCATTCTGGATTTTGTTAGCGATTTGTAGCAGCAATTCCAGCCTGCAGTGACACAGGGAGGGGAGAGAGGGGTTTTTGGTGTCCCTCTGGCCAGGGGAAGGAGCAGGGGATGTTCCTGGCACCCACCTCTCCACCGCCGGCCGCAGCAGCTTCTCGCGCTCCAGCATCTCGATGATGAGCTTGCCCCACTCCTCCTCCACATCGTTGGGGTGGTAGCCCTGGGGCAACTTGATGCGCCCAAATTCAATCCAAACCTGCAGGGAACGTCAGCAGAAATGCATTTCTCACCTCTCCCTCAAGCTGGCTGGGGATTCCAGCCAGGGAAGAGGGGCTCTGCCTCCGCTCCTGCTCGCTGCCTCGTTTATCCCGAGGGTTGTTCCCACTTCTCCATTCCAAAGCAAACCTGAACTGAGCACAGTTCAGCCTTGCTGAAAAAGCACAACACTCCCACCCACCAGCCTCTGGGCAGCCACCATGATCCTTACCTCTAGCAGTTTGTAGAGCTCCTCTATCTGCCCTTTTTCCTGCTCTTTCGCTGGGATTTCAGTTTCTTTGAAGTGTATGTACTGGTTATAAAGTGCCTGGCATGGGAAAGGCTGGTCAGGAACCACCCTGGGGAATTGGGAAATGCCACCACCCACCCCTCAGTGCTGGATACACAAAGTAGGGACCTTGTCCAGGACTTACCTTTAGCTCTACAGGGTTCTGGGGGAAGGATTTGTCTGACATGAGTATCGTGTGCTGCTTGATCCACGAGATGAGGGATTCCACACGGCTCTGGTACTCCAGCCACCGGGAATCCACCTCCTGTGGGGTGAGAGTGTCTCTGCAAGCACTGCTGGTGGGCAAGTCTCCATGGGATAAGGGAGAGCACTGAGGGAACTGAGGTGCCACAGGGTGGATCATGTGCCAGGGCCTCAGAGCAGTGCTGACACCCCAGCAGGTCACAGCAGAGAATTCCTCCCTCTGAGCCTCTTCCCTCTCCTCAGCCCTCTTCCACAGGGAACAAAGCCTTTCCCAAACCCTCCCCACAGCCCCAAATTGCTGTCCCAGCCTCCCAGCAGTGCTTACGATGGCGCTGATCCCTTCTCCTCCCTCGGGGACTTTGGGAAAGGCATCGTAGATTGAAGACACATAAGTGATCACGGATTTCTCATCCGGAGAGGGCACATCCACATCTGGCAAGAGGGAAGCAGGAAGGCAGTGAGGAAAGGGAGGGGAAGACAGGCTGGCATCTCCCTGCAGTGGTGCCATGCCCTGGGCACCCACCTTCAGCATCCAGCAGCCGTGTGACCCCCAGGCGCTCGGCGATCTCGAAGGCCTGCTCCAGGTTCTCCCGGTTACTCTGGATCTGCACCCTCTCCATGTCCACCAGATCTGGCCTGCAAGACACGCCCCAGAGTCACACCCAGCCCCAAATGGCCAGGTCACAGCATCCTGGATGGGCACTGCTGCCATGGTGGCTCTGAGCCCCTGTCCCATGTGGGGGCTCTCCAAGGGGACCTGGGCTGCAGGATTTCCCTGTCTGATCCCCTCTTCAGGCTGCAAAGAAAAACCTCTTGGTTCCTTCTTCCCCAGCTGGCACCAAGAGAGGTTTAACTGCTGCTCAGGAGACCTCTGAGATCCCTGGATAAAAGCATGGATGGAAGTGCTGCTGTTCATGGAGAGCAAAAGGGCAGCACTGACACGGAACCACTGCAGCACTCAAGGGTTTAAAAGCTTTTCTTTTCTGCCTCTCTCCTCGTCCTCATTAAGATTTTTTTTCCTGCAACCTGATGTATTTTTCGCTCATTCCAAGCATCCCCCCCCTCCACAGCTACAGAAGAGCAGAAAAGATAATTCCAGCTAAAAAAGACAAAGCTCCCTGCCAGCCTCACCCACATCTCCAAGCACTCCATCACTGACCACAGTGGTGGGCAGGGACCCCTGGGAGCTCCTCATCCTTCCTCCCACCCTCAAGACACTCCCCATTGCCTCCTGCCTACCTGTATCTGTGGATGAGGGCGTTGAACATCTTGCCATCACTCCAGCAGGAGGAGAAGTTGGTGCACTTCAGCCCGATGTAACCTGCTGTCACCTTCTGCGTCCACAGCAGCAGCTTCTCCTTGGCTGACATATCCCCCAGCTCCCCGCTGATGTAGATGTCAGAGATCTGCAAGGAAAGCAGCACAGCCATGGGAGGATGCAGGAGCAGGGAAAGCTCCACCAGGCACATCCAGTTTCTATGGACTTGCCCCAGGAGGGCAGGAAGAAATTCGTGGGCAGCACGGGGGAGAGGGGACCCTGCGGCCGAGGAATTTGGGAAGGGGTCACAGACTGCACAGCGTGGTTTGGGCAGGCTGGAGATCCAAGCAGGCAGAGCCAGACATTTGCCAACCCCATTTCTCAGGTGCTGCTTGGCCACACAGCCCAGCCCAGCCCAGCTGGGACACGAGCTGACAACACCAAACCCCAAAGAGCCAAGAACCAGCAACAACCAGCAGAGCCGCTCCCTCTGCACCATCCCTGTCCCCAGCAGACAGGGACACACCTCACTGGGAACACAATGTCCTGGGGAAAGGAGGCTCCAGGCAGGTCCCTTCCTGCCTCTACCAGCTCCAAACACGCTGTGCACCCTCCTGTACCCTCAGTCCCCTGCCCAGCACCCTTGGACACCCAAGGGAACACCACCAGTATCTCTTGCTGGGGCTGCAGGTGTGGCAGGGGAGCACCCAGGGAGGGCAGTGAGAAGGGAACACCACCAATATCTCTTGTTGGGGCTGCAGGTGTGGCAGGGGAGTTCCACCTGGAGCATCCTGTTGTAAAAAAATACCAACTTAAGAAGCGAGAAAACACTTGGAGAGGAGGTCTCTCCCTGACCTCCAGCCACGGAGCAGCTCCATGCTGGGGGAAAAGGGAAGGATGGGGACAAGGATGTGACATTTTCCCCCCTCTGCCCCACTGGTGGCAGGGGGTGCTGTGACCCAATTCCCAACAAAAGACAGCGACAGTCACGGACCCCTCAGACAGGACTGGCTGCGAATCCCAGACTGGCACGTGACGCCACGCTCGTGTCCCCGCATGCCAGCATATTCCTGACTGGCACAGCCTCCTCCTCACCCTCCCCTCTCCAGCTCCCCACTTAGTACAATTACCTCCCCTTAATTAAGGGGAGGACAAAGGGGGGAGGATGGGAGCCACTCAGATTTGCCAGATTTGCCACGGAAAGGCAGCGCAGGCTGTTTGCTCCGCGGATTCTTCCTGCCGGCACTGCGGGGAGAAGGTGTGCCAGCCCCCAGCCCTACCCACCGCCCTGGAAACACCCAGCTGCTTCATCCCTCCCCAAAACACACCCAGCTGGGCGCTGGCACTGCTCAGTCCCAGCTGGCAGACATCCCTCTGCAGGCAGGGGACAGGGACCTGCGGGATTATCGTCCCTCCCGCCGGCGGGGCAGATGCTGCCGGTGTAATTGGTATGCTGCAGCTCACCTCCCTCTCCAGCCTGATACGCTCATCACACATGAAACTGCTCTTTGTCAGCTGCTGCCACACTGCCAGAGCTGCCTTTAACTCCTCCAGCCCCGGGGCTGCCTCTGCCCAGGGATGT
Organism: Alethe castanea; assembly: GCA_024734035.1. Taxonomy (NCBI): domain Eukaryota; kingdom Metazoa; phylum Chordata; class Aves; order Passeriformes; family Muscicapidae; genus Alethe; species Alethe castanea. The sequence goes on along the minus strand of JANRGV010000057.1, from coordinate 4,861,029 downwards.
CAGGGATGATGTGCTGGGTGAGCAGCAGGATGCAGGATGGGACCCTCCACGCCTGCAGGGAGCAGGGGAGGACCCACAAACCTCCCTCTGCTCAGCACCCCTTTATTAATTACCTGATGGCTTTTCATTAAGAGCAGAATGAACCCTTCTGTGAGCCCATCACCAGCTATGCCCCACCTGGGCTGTCCAGCAGTGCTGCCCATTCAAAAGCACAGCACCCAGCTCTGATAAATCCTTTACTTTTAATCCCTGACACAGCACTGGGGTTCTCCAACCACTGGGCCTCTTTCCTGAGAGCATCATTGAAGGGAACTCTCCCAGAGATGTGCTTACATCCCTAGGATGTAAGGGTGCAGGGTGCGGCACCAGCTCCACCCTCCTTTCTTCACATGTCTGTGACAGGACAAAGATTTAGGGAGGCAGCAGCAAGAAAACAGAGTGGAAACTCGCAGGACTTGGGGCCAAACCCTTCCAGCATCAGCTTCGTGCATCAAGCAACTGGTGGCAGGATGCTGAAGGCCACATGGTGGCTGTGGCACTGGTCCCAGCCTGGCAAAGGCATCAGGGCCACAGCCCCTCGGACCACACGCTTGTCCTGGGGCATTCACAGCTTCATCACACCCAAGGGCACCCTTACCCACGGTGTCACCACCAAAAGAGTGACCACCAAACAGCAACAGGCTCCAAAACACAGCATCATCCCCTCCTGCTCCTCCTGGAGACCCCTGGGAGCAGGCAGAGCCCCCACAGCTCCCTGTCCATCCTGCTGCCATTCCTCCTGCACGGGCAGCAGGAAGGAGACACTCCAAACTCACACACGGGCAGCAGGGACACCCCAAACTCACACACGGGCAGCAGGAAGGGGACACCCCAAACTCAACACCTGGGCAGCAGGAAGGGGACACTCCAAACTCAACACCTGGGCAGCAGGAAGGGGACACCCCAAACTCAACACCTGGGCAGCAGGAAGGGGACACCCCAAACTCACACTGGGGCAGCAGGAAGGGGACACCCCAAACTCACACCCGAGCCAGCAGCCCTGAGGGCACGAGTGCCACTGGTGACAGCAGCCACGCACACTGGATCCAGGGACTGGCACTCCCGTGCCAGGAGCAGGGGACAGGACAGGTCGGTCCCCAAGGGACACTTCCCCAGTGGAGATGCTGGAAAATCTTCAGGAGCTTTCTGCCCCAGCATCCTGCTACCTGTGCTCATCAAATGCCGAAATGACCGAGGATTTGGGACCCACTGAGCCAGGTCCCCCCACCCCTCTCCAAAAGGGGGCGAGGACACACGCACACACTGACCATTGCTCCGGCTGTCCCCGAGCTCCCCCTGCAAGCCCGGCCCTCCACAGCGAGCCTGAGGCCACCATCAGCGGGTGACACCACGGTCCCACCAGCTCCTGTGCCCTTGGCCGGCCGGTCGCTGCCGTACCCCGAGGAGCTCCGGGCGGCGCTGCCGCTGGGGGAGGACGGGCTGCGGGAAGCCGGCGCTGCGTGAGCATCTCCCTCCCCGGCCCGACACGGCGGCAACCCCGAGCTTCTCGCCACGCCGGCGTTTTCCAGCTGATCCACCATGGGGGACGGCGTGGATAGCTCGGACACGGTGCCCGGCTCTGCTGCGGAGGAGGAGGAGCAGGTCCATGCGGCGCTGGAGCTGGGATCATCGCTGCCTCCTTTCCCCCAGGCATCCCGCGGCTCCCGGCCGGGCACGGATGGGATTTGCCCCGCACGCAGGGGCAGCAGCACGGCCCGGCAGCTGCCGCTCCTCTGCAGCTCGACCAGCCGGCTCACCGCCTTCTCGCAGTCCTTCTCGGCCGGGTTTTCCAGCAGGCGGGCGATGACGGTGGTGCCTTCCTCCCGGGGAGCCCCCGCCACACCCGGCCGCTGCGGCTCCGCCACCAGCCGCGCTTTCTGCACCTCGCCCTGGAAGCGCTCCTTCACCTGCACGATGATGCCGGGGGGCAGCGCCGCCGGATCGGGGTCCCCTCTGCTCTCGGGGGGCTCCTCTCCTCCCTCCGCCTTCAATTTGGGCGCCTCCTCATCCTCGGCCACCTCCAGCGCCGGCGGCTCCTCCTGCGGGAGCGCCTCGGGCATCGCTCTCCTCTTCCCTCTCCGCCTCCGCTTGAAGCGCACCCTTTTTTTGGGAGACAGCGGTGCCTTCCCCACGGCTTTTTCCTTCTGCTCTTTAACGCAGCCCAGCGAATTCCCCATCTCCTCCTCCCGCCCGGCAGGAAGGCGGCTGAGCGAGCGGCCGGCTCGCCGGTAAATCAATGCCAAGCCGGGTCTCATGGGCCGGAGCGCCCGGCTGCGCGCACTGCCCCCGGCCGCTGTCCCCTCCCGCCAGCCCTGCCGCCACCGCCGCCGCTCCAGACAGCCATCTTACAGCCCGGCCGCCGCGAGAAGACAAATTCAAAGCATCTCACTGCAGTTCAGAAATCACTTGACCTAAAAGCAGAGGGAGCGGGGATTGGCTGCGGCGTCCTTCTCTCCAAATATGAGGTAATTGGAGCACGGCCCTTGCCAACACAAACAGGGAGCAGGAATCAGGCAGCGGAGAGAGGAGGGGAGTGGGAGAGGGTGGGGAAGACGGGGATAAAACACAAAACCTAAGGAAGGTTGGCAAAGGTAGAATAAAGGAAGGGGTGGGAGAGAAATGGGAAGGAAAAAAAAAAAAAGGCAGGGAGGAGTCAGAGTGACTCTGCATGCTCGCCAGCCGGCTCCGCAGGGCTGCTTCTCTCCAGTTCGGGAGGTTTGCTCCTTAATTCTCAATTCCGGGAGCCCCAAAAGCCCAGCTCTGCTGCCAGGCTCACCCAGTTTGGGGCACAGAGGGGCAGCTCGAGGGGACCCAGCATGGTTCAGGGAGCCGCGGTGGAGGCTCCGGGGTTCCCCGACAGGATCGGGAGCGCGACGCTGCTGCGATCCCAGTCCGGCCCCAGCCCTGCCTCTCTCCTGTGGCTCCTGCCCCAAACGCCGCCCAGGGAAGGGGTTTGAGGAGCACGGAGCATCCCAACCCTGCCTGCCAGCTCAGAGGGACCAGGGCAGGGTAAAATGCACCAAAAGTGTGGGTGAGACAAAAACTGGGGGGAATAAAGATGGGGGGACTAAGCTCAGCTCCAGGAAGCAGGGAAATATCCAACGAGGAAACACTCAACAGGGAGCAATCCAAAGATGACTAAGGGAAAGCAGTGACCACAAGAGCTGCCAGAGCACAGGGAAAAGACCCCGGGGCACGGGGCACCCCCTCATTGTCACCACCCCGGAGCTGGCACTGCCTGAGCTCCACCACCAGCACCACCCCACCCCAAACCTCTCCCGGGGCTCTCCCAGCCGCCTGCCCGCAGGCAGCAGCTCTGGGACACTAAGGGAGATTAAGAGGTTCACAATGGAGCTACAACCCCAGAAAAAATCCCGTTAGCACGCGCCAGCAGCAGCCTGGCTCCCGTGTCACCCACCCTGTCCCCCATGCCAGAGTGGCAGTGTCCCCTCCCAGCCAGGCATGGAGGGGACCCAGGACCTCCTGATATCCCTCTCCTGCAACACAGGATGCACCAGAGCTGGGTGACCTCGAGGACAGCGAGGACAAGATGCCACAGCCAGGGTGACTCATCAGCATCCACAGCCTGCCTGACCCAAAGCCTGGGAAGAGCCTCGTCAGCAGCCTCACACCCAGCTCAGCCCCCTGCTCCCCACAAAAGCCTCTCCCTGAGGCACTGCCCATCCTCCAAAAAACACAATCTCCAAGGGCAATCTTCCCTAGGAGTCTCAAAGCCAGCGCTAGTCCCGTGTGGAAGATGCTAGCAGGGATAAAGCAGGGAGCTGGGATCCAGCAGATCCCAACCAGCAGCTGACAGCAACCCTGGCCAGCCAAGCCCAGATGCCAACTCACTGATGGCCACATGTCATCCCCCTGAAGCCATCAGAGCTACAACTGGATAATCTGAAGCTATTAAAAACCCAAAACTCACTTTTCCAAGAGAATCTCCAGCACACAATTGCTGGACACCAGGTCAGGGCACTTCTCCCATGCCCAGCTGACACATTCCATCCCAGGGAAAAGTTCTGTGGCTGCACCAACCACCCAAAGGGCTGGGAGTGCCTTGGGATAACAGCCTGTGGCCCCTTCCAAATTTGCTCTTCTCCTCCAAAGGCTCCAGCTGAGCAAACAGCCACGGCCAACAACCCCGGGAGACTGCTGCACACAGCCCATCATTAATGATTTCATTGTGCAAATGACGAGGGGAGGGTGCTGCTGCTCTCCCAACACGGTCTCCATGACACTGCCATGAACCTCCAGACCCATCCATGTGCTGACATCACCACGGAAAATGCAGGAAACACGGATTCCACTGCCCAGAGAGGAGACAACGCTCTCCCCAAACCCCAAACTCGCATCCTCCAGCAAGAAAATTCCATGTCCTACCTGGAAGTGGAGGATGATGGTCCAGATGAGCCCCAGGGTGAGCTTGGGGTTGCCATCTGTGATGTCATCGTTGCGGATATTCACCAGTTTCACCTGGAAAAAAAAAAGGGCAATGGGGTTGAAGTTTCCCATCAGCCTCACCTGGAGAGCAGGGGGACACCACCCTGTCCCCAAGGCCACTCCAGGCATCCCAGTGAGGTCCCAGTGGTTCCCAAAGAGGCAGAGATGCCACCTCATCTCCTGGCTCAGGGAGGATTTTTCCATGTTTCCAGCACTCTCCATGCAGAAGTGCTTTCCCAGCACTTAATGGTTTTACTTCAGCTCACAGAGCAGCATCCCCGAAGCCCTGGTGCATAATTGAACAGCTACAGACCACAGAGAGCAGGGAAAAAGGGGATGACCAAGCTTTAACTCCAGCCTGGGCTCAAAACCAAGCTCTGATGAAGGCAGGAACACCCTCACTCCTCCCCTGGGGGAGTCCCCTCTCCCCACAACTCCACAGGACCCCACGGATCACTCCCTGGCTGGGGAAAGACATCCCAGCAAGGCCACCACACTTCAAAGGAAAAAGCTGTTTCATCCAAGTGGAGAAACAAGTTCCCCAGAGCCTCTGGCAAAATGTCTCTATCAAGGAGCTGAGGAGGAGGAGGAGGGGGAGCTGGAAGCAGCTCACCCTCCCTGGAGTAGGGAATGTGCTCAAATTTATTCCATGCCCTCAAGCCAGCAGCGAGGAAGAAAAGTCTATGCTTCAGCATGAACTGGTACCATTTATCATCATCATCATCACCTTGGCATATCTGGGAGCAGCACAGTGGGGAGAACCTGACCCAACAGGCAGAACGGGACACCTGGCCTCAGGGGCTGTGGGGGTTCCACCTGCACAGCCAAAAAATCTCGGGATGCATCCCATTGCTCCGGGCAGGATCTGCCCAGGCTGTGGAGCTCAGCTGGCCTCTGCCAGCTGCACAGGTACTGAGGGGCCAGCAGCTCCCAGAAACCTGCTGGAGAGAGCCTGTCCTCCAAAAACTGAGGGACAACGAGTCCATGCTGAAAGCAGAGGGGTGATGCACCCCCAGTGCCAGCCCTGAGGTCAAGGGCTGGGCAGAGCCAGCTGCCACATCTCCCCAAAAGCTGCTGGGAAAGCACAGCCACCCATCCCCACAGCCAGGATCTGCCAGGGGAGGCTTTTGGGGTGCAGAGGTGACATTTGCCAACCCCTTTCTCAGAGCTGGCGGTCAGGTCCCTTTTTCCCAGTGGTTTTTGTGTGCAGGCACAACACCCACAGGGAGAAGCCCCCTGAAAGCCATCCTCAACCAGCACACCCCAGCACAGGCTGAGGCAGCTCCTCAACTCCTTCCAGAACCTCAGACAAGGGAAAGAATTCACAAACCACATCCAGCTGTGCTGGATGAGCTTTTCTCAGCCCTCACCTGTCGCTGCTTCAGGAAATCCAGGGCAATCTGCACGTTCTGCAGGCGGTGGAAGCGCATCCGCCCCTTCTCACGTGGCTGCAAGACACAGGCAGCAGTTTTAGGTCAGGTTTGTGGGGCTGGGCTGGCAGCACCCACATGCACAGTGATCCCCTGTGCCCCCACACGTCCTGTGCCCCCCTGCCAGCGTGCTGCTGTGACCCCCTGTGTCCCCACACATCATCCTGGAGTAAATGAGGTCATTGCTATGCACGGTCCTGCTGGAAGAAGGTGAAAATGCCCTGCTGGGAGATGGAGGTGGGAAGATGCTGAGGTCCAGACCTCAGCTGAGGCACTGACGGTCGGTGTCCAGGCCTGGTTCAGCCTCTGAGATCCCAGGGCAGAGAAGAGGGTTCAGCAAAGAGATGGACTCAGGTACAGAGCCCAGTTTATCCCGGTGGAAGCAGAGGCAGGACAGAGGGACTCAGGCTGGGACTGACTGCAGATCCCCACTGGTGGCAGAGGAACCCTGAGCTCAGCACCAGCTCTCCCCACACATGGCAGGGGCTGCTGCTCCAGGCACCTCTGAACCCCTGGGAAGGGGAACAAGAGACACCCTGGGCCTTGCCCTTTGCTGCTGAAGTTGGGAGATTTCCAGAGGTATCCATCAGCTGAGCCACGGCCAGGGAAAGGGGATGGGAGCCTTTCAATCAGCAGCAGCAGGAGGAGTGACACTCAAAACCAAATCCCAGGAATCACCAGGATGTTCAGGGAATCACAGGAGTTTTGGGTTGAAAAGGACCTTAAAGATCATCTAATTCCAACCATGGTGGGGGGACACACCCCACAACCATGTCCTGAACTGATGGGACACCCCAAGTGCTCCAAGTCCCTTCCTTTTCCAGCCTGAAGGGAAGAGCTGTCCTTCCAAGGCGAAAATCTGTCCCTGCAAGGGGAAAAGCTGTCCCTGCAAGGGGAAAAGCTGTCCCTGCAAGGGAAGAGTTGTCCTTCCAAGGGGAAAAGCTGTCCCTGCAAGGTGAAAACCTGTTCCTGCAAGAGGAAAAGCTGTCTCTGCAAGGGGAAAAGCTGTTCCTGCCAAGGGAAAAATCTGCTCCTGCAAGGGGAAAAGCTGTCCCTGCAAAAGGAAAAGCTGTTCCTCCAAGGGGAAAAGCTGTCCTTGCCAAGGGAAAAATCTGTTCCTGCAAAAGGAAAAGCTGTTCCTTCCCAGGGAAACATCTCCAGGACCATCAGGAAGGTGTCCAGCTCCTCCTGCACTGCCCCAGGGAGGTGACACTGCCCAAGGGCATCGTCACCCCGAGCACAGGGGCTGAAAATCACACCTGGGCACATTCTGGGGTGTGACTCTCACCTGGGGCTGTGCTGTGCTCGCTCCCAGCCCCGCTCCCATCCCATGCAGGATCCCAGAAGGTGCCTGTGCCCCGAGCCTGTCCATGCAGTGCCAGGTGTGCAGCCCTCACAGTGGCCCCCAGCAGCGTGCAGGAGCTGGCCCTGTCCCCTCCCGCCCCGTGGAGGGGACACATGCTGTCACACCGGGCGGGTGGCGTGCCCTGCCTGCAGGCTGGCAGATCATCCACACCCTGGGGGCACAGCACAGCACCCAGGGTGGGTTTTATCCCACTGGGTTGTCTGGTGAGCTGCTGCAGCCAGGGCAGGCTCGACCTACTTCTTCATCATCATCATCTTCCTCCTCCTCGCTGCTCGCACGGCACCAGGCCGGCGCTGGCACCAGGCGAAGGCTCCACTGAGCTGCTGGCTCTACAGGCTAAGGAGGACAGGAGGGAGGGTGGCACGGCAGGGACACAGAATGGAAACCAAAATGTGACACCCAGGCACGAGGAGAAACCAAAAAAAAAAAAAAAAAAACCAACCAAAAAAAACCCGAAAAAAAAAGAAAAAAAAAAAACACAGCAACAGCCCAGGGGGAAGGTGGCTGGG
>JANRGV010000057.1:4825971-4843756 GCA_024734035.1 Alethe castanea | reverse complement strand
TATATTTATATTTTTTATATATTTATATTTATATTTATATATTTCTCTGCTGCATCACCCTGGGGATTCCTGTGATCCCAAATTCACCCAGCTCAGTTTAACACCATCACCCCACTCTCCTTTTCCCACTGCAGGAAGCTGATAGGGCAGGAAGGAGGTGGCTGATCCAGGCTGTCAGGAGCTGAGTTTTGGGGTGACTCTGCCAGGCTCTGGGGACCACCCAGCCCCGGATGCAGTCCCAACCCCCCTTTCCTGCCATGGAAACCACCCCAAAACACAAACAGCTCATTTTTAGTTCCTTGCAAGGCAGCTTTGCCCAGAAAGGAAAGGGGTGGGGAGCGGACGCATCTCCCGCCCGCGCAGGAATTTGGGGAGCGGAGAGGCCCTGCCCTCCCACAGCGGGGTCCCCACCTTGCAGGGCACTCCCTTCTTTCACAAGGTAACGTTTTACACCGCTCAGAATGGTGGGACCCCAGCACTGTGCCCCCCACCTGTGTTCAGGGTACCCCACGGGGCAGCTGGGGGGGGGGGATGTGACCCCAAACTCCCCTCGCTCCTACCCAGAGCTGAGTCACTCCAAGCTTTGGGTGATCTGGGCTGTTCCTCCCCCCGCCATGAGCCTCCCCTGTGAGTAATGCTCAGGCCACAGAGATCAGCTCCCAGCTCAGCTCCCGGCTCAGCATCTCCTTATATGACCGGAGAAGCTGCTGGGCAGCGTCACACGGGAGCAGGGCACAGCCCCCGTGTCCCTGGCACCACCCCGGCCATGGAGCCACCCTGGCACCCGTGTGGGCAAAGCCAAGGGGCTGCTCCTTCACCCCCTGCGTGCAGAAGGCGGCAAAAAGTCAGTGAGCTCCGGCCAGGGCCGGGTGTCCCAGCCCTGGGAGGTGGCAGCCAGGTGGCACTGTGGAAACGCTGGAAATGCTGCAGTGGGCATCACTGGGGACACAGCCAGAGCTGGCACCTGGCACCAGAGCATCGCCCCAGGGCTCTGCCTGCACCCCACCGTGCCCAGGTGCCCCCCAAAGCCAAACCCAGCAAAGCCCCTGCACTGCCTGCAGCAGGAAAAACTGGATGTGGGAGCAGCTGGGAGTGCCCCTGGAGGGCTTCTCCACCCCAAAGGGTCAGTGGGGTCACCCCACCTGCCCACCAGGCACCCCAGCAGCTCAGTGCTGAGCACACACAAACTCGTGACTGCAGGACAGGAGCCAGGTTTCCTGCTGTGCTTCCTCAGCAGAGCTTTTCCCCTTTCTGCTGTTTTTTCCTCCTTTCTGGGAGCTTTAGGAGCAAATCTCACTTAAGGCAGCGGCTGAAAATCGACCAGGAGGGGAAGGAGAGTCTAGGTTTTGGATCAGGGGTGCCCTTATAAATCAAAGCATCACCCAGGGGCAAGTCCTGCACAGAAGTGGGTCCAGGAGTCTGTCTGGGGTCTGGGTGGTGTCACAGGGCTGGAACAAACACTGCCCCTAACCCTCAACAGGGCATGGAGCACAGTGCTCAGCTGAGATCATTCCCCTCTGACCACAGCTCTTCCCCCCTCCTTCCACAGCATCACACCCTCCTGGCAAACCACAGCAAAGGCAGCTGCGGGCAGACAGACAGACAGACAGCTCAGCAAGGCTGCTGAGCTCTCCAGCACGTGCCAGGGCACCCCAATTTTCCGGCAAGCACGGGCAGGGCCCCGGCGGGGCGCGGAGCCTCGCTCCACCCTGCCCGCGGCGCCAGCAGCCTTGGGAAAGGAAAGCCAGAACAAAGATGACGTTCCCTCTGATCTGAGCTATTAAAAACAAGGTGGAAAGAGGCAGGTCACAGCTCCCAGCGCTGCCCAGCTCCAAGGTTCCAGCTCCCAGTCCCCTCCTGCTGCTGGTGAATCACCCAGCTGAGCCTGTGCGGGCACAGCCGGTGAGCCCTCGCCAGCCGGCTCCTGGCACAGGCGGGCACATTCCCCACGTTCAGCATTTCCTTCTGGCTTTCATCATCCCCAAGAGGCCGCATTCCCGCTGGGAAGGACGGGGAGAAGCCTGCAGGGTTCCGTGCTGGCAGCCCTGGGCATCACCAGCGCTGCAAAAATTGGGAATTATGGAAAATCCCAGACAGCAACGCTCTTGTGGCCCTGGAAAACCAACACAGGGGTTTGTGCAAATAGGGGGTTTGGCTCTGAGTATCCCTGCATTGATCCCCATTTGCACAGAGTAGTGGGTTTCATCCAGATTAACCAGAGCAGCTCCTTCCCACCCAGGGCTGGGGGGCTGTTCTGCACCAGCCCCCCTAAACTCCACTGTGAGGGCAGCACAAACCAATATTTGCCTGCAAATCTCTCGCTGAGGAGCTTCCAAAGGTCAGCAAAACAAGGAGAGAAGGAAGGGGCTGGGAGGGAACATCAGAACCACCCCCAGGCACCATCAGTGGTAAAAATCAGAACTGAGCGAAAGGAAGCTCCGGTGATAAGAATGGAGATGTTCCCTTTTCCAGCAGACGTCTGGGCACCAAAATTAGAATAATATCTTTAAAAAAAGACAAGACTTCCCTTCTCACAGCAGGGCTGACAGTGTTGCATGGGGGGGGACATGGGAAAACATCCTGGGACCACCTTGCTGTGGGATAGGGAGGGATAAGAAGGTTGGAGGCAAGGCTGGAAGCAAACATAATTCCTGTGGCTTTCATCCTGCAAAGGCAAACAGCTGAGCTGGACAGCCACCTGCTCATGACTTAATCATTTGCCAGCAGCATGAACTCTTGCTGCCAGGCTGGAGGGCAAATCCCCCAGCACACCAGAAGTCATGGGGTCTACAGGAATGTGACATCCCAATGGGGGCCATCCAAAGGGACCAACTCCAGTGAGATGGACAGAGCCAGCAGGAGAACCCAGGGCCTCGAGAACCACAAAAATAACTCAGGAGACCGTTCCCTACACAGCAGGATCAGAGAGAAGCTCCCACATCTCCTGCAGGAAGAGCAGGGTATCACCTTCATTCCCCTGGTGGGGATCACTTTTTGGAGTCCCGGATTCAGCACCCTTCCCAGGGGCATCAGCACTTCCAGCCCTGCTGCCCACCCCTCTGTGCATCCCCCACTGCCACAGATCCCAGCAGACCCTTGCCCACAAGCCACGTGCACACAATTCCAGCCTGGACACACCTCATACTGACTCTCCCCAACACCATCCAGCCTTTGGAACTTTCCCTCCAGCCCAGGAGAGAGCGTCAGGCTGGAGGGGGGGTGATCTCACTGCTGCTTTCCCAGCATGACCAACCCCCCTCCCTCCATCCACCCTCCCCAAGGCTGCTGGGATCCTGCTGACGCAGCAGCTCAGGCATTATTTCATCTCTTCCCCACTTCTGGGAAGCCTCCCGTGGTTTGTCACCAGTGCTGGCAGCTCCTGCTCATTGAGAGGTGCCACGAAATCCATGGAAAGCACCGAGCCCCAGCATCGTCCTGGCAGGAGGGAACAGGGCACTGAGGGGCACAGATTAAAAAAAAAAATTCACAGAGAGCTTGGAGGCATCCTGGATGCACCTGGAAATGCTGGGTGAGAGGGAAGAGGTGAAGCCACAGGTGAGGAGGATGCACAGGGAAAGAAAAGCAAAGGTTTCCTGGCAGAAAACACTGTGGGCTTTTCAGGAGGGAACAACAGCAGCCCTGGGCTGAGGAAGGCTTGCTCGCACGCCCACGTGCAAGAGGACACACACAGCTGTCTGCACGCCTTCCATGGGCCTGTGCTGACACGAGAGGTGGCTTCTTTCCCAGGCTGGGGGAGGAGGAGGAAGGTGATGCCATCTCCAGGTCCCTCCCTGCCCCTCTGGCCATGGGGACAAAGCCACACACCTCCACAGAGCCGCCGTCTCCAGGGCTGGGGAAACGCTGGCGCTGGAATTCCCAGCACACCCCAGCAGCAGAGGGACAAAGCTGTGAAAAAACAAGTCGTGGAAAACACCAAAAATCTCCTCAATCCCCATGAGATTTGATGGAAAGCCCAGCAGAAGGGATGGGCATAGCAGAGCAACTCAAATCCCAAATCCTGCACCCGCTCACACAGGAGCTGAGCACCTAAATACTGGAAAATCATACCCTAACATACTGGGTATAAATCATAAATCATACCCTAAACATACCCTAAATACTGGAAAAATCCCCCAAATTCAGACTCAGGCTGTGTCTGTGGGGTGCAGAGCTGCTGGCCAAGCCCCAGGGGAGCTGGGATCTGGGATCTGGGAGCCAGATCCACTCCCCCAGCAGTGGAGGGACAAAGCCATGAAAAAACACCAAAAACCACCCCATCACCATGAGATTTGATGGAAACCCCAGCAGAAGGGATGTGCCATAGAGCAACCCAAATCCCAAGTCCCAAATCCTGCACCCGCTCCCACAGGAGCTGAGCACCAGGAATGCCCTAAATGCTCGAAAAATCCCCAAATTCAGTCTCAGGCTGTGTCTGTGGGGTGCAGAGCTGCTCACCAAGCCCTAGGAGAGCCATGGGGAGCCAGATCCACTCCCCCAGCAGTGGAGGGACAAAGCCATGAAAAAACACCAAAAATCCCCCCATACCCACAAGATTTGATGGAAAACGCAGCAGAAGGGATGTGCCATAGAGCAACCCAAATCCCAAATCCCAAATCCCAAGTCCCAAGTCCCAAGTCCTGCACCCGCTCCCACAGGAGCTGAGCACCAGGAATGCCCTAAATGCTGGAAAAATCCCCCAAATTCAGACTCAGGCTGTGTCTGCAGGGTGCAGAGCTGCTGGCCAAGCCCCAGGGGAGCCGTGGCTCCGGGATCATCCCCGGCAGCTCAAACCCAAGCTTTGCACTTCCCACAGCAGCAGCTTAGGGAGCGGGAAAGCCGGGGGGAGGAGGGATGGCCCGCATCAAAACTCCTTTTCTAGCAGCTAACAAAAGAGCCGGTGTCTGGGCAGAGAGGCTCCTTATTCCAACGCCAACCAGAGGCTGCTTGGCAGCACGGGAAACAGGGAAATGTTGGGTTAGTGGGAACTGGCTGTGCTTTGTTTGGGGGGTGCTGTGTTTGCACAGCCCCCACACAGTGGGGGTGTTGGGGTCAGGGCAGGGCTGTCCCCTGGGTTTGGCCAGCTTTGGTGGCCTCGTCCTGCTCTCCACAAATAAAGAACAGAGATCACCGCCCAATGTGCTTTTAGGAAGTTTGGGTGCCCCATTTTTTCAGCCTTCAGCTCCCCAGGTGTGCCCCAAAAAGCAGCTCAGGGTCTCCCCACGCTGCCAACACAGAGCCAGAGATGAGCAAAACCTCCTCTGAGAAATGGAGGTCAAAGAGAAGGAAGCAGCCAATTCCTCCCTGTCTTCCCCTGCAGATGGAGGGCAGGCAGCAACCTTGAGCCCTGATCTCATTAGATGTCCCAAACTAAGCAGTGTGAAACCTGATTAGCGCCGGGCGAAGCGGCGGCAGCTTGTTCTGCCAGCCAGCCCCAGCACCCTGCCCCTGGAGAGGGGGGTCTGAGAAGCAGGGCACCCACAGCTGCCTCCCCACAGCACCCAGGAGCTGCTCCTGGTCGTTTCCAGCTCCAGCACACCCCAGATCATGGCTGTGATATGCCCTGAAGTGATGCTTCACCCCAGCTGCCAGCTCCTGGCTAGTTGGCCTTGGCGTGCAGCAGCAAAGAGAAATGTTGGTTTTAAAAAAAAAAAAAAAAAAAAAAAAATGGGGGAGGTAGGAGCCCAAAACTTCTGTTCCTTAGAGACTTGCTCTCCTGCAGAGAAACTTAATCCCTGTTAGAAAGCAAATGAAATAATCCAGCAGCTAACACTGCTCCGGCCGCTCCGTTCAAGCCCCAGATCTGCCGGACCCCTCCAGCCTGGCCCAAGCCCAGCAGATTCCCCCAGCAGGGCTGAGCCCTGAGCTGGACTTCTGTGGGGCTAAAACCATCCCTGGCACCACAAAGCTGTGGTGAGAAAGCTGTAAATCAACAGAGATCCTCCGTAGGGCACAGCCCCTGAGTGTCCCCCACCTTTTCCCAGGAGACACCAACCCCAAATTCCCAACTAATAGGGACACAGGGCTAGCAGAGCCATGGGCTGGAGGAGCCAAAACTCACCAGGGCCTCCACCCAGGGAAGATATTGGCCCTGGATCTCTTATCACACCCGGCCACCTTGCTCCTCAGCGAAGCCACCACACGAGGGGACGAAAGCAAACGGTGACAAGGGGATGTGGCACCTCTCCAGCCCTGTGGCACACAGCAGGACGCTGCTCCTGCCTCCTGCTCTGACCCCACACATCCCTCAGGCAGCAGAGGCAGCACACAGCACCCAAATCCCTCCTTTTTAACAGCAGAAACTCAGCAAAATCCCTCACTGCGGGCACAATGTGCCACGGCGAGGTGACAGCAACCAGCATGGACCCGCTCCTTGGGCACAGGGGGAAAATCTGAGCCTGGTTCCCCTGGGGAAAGCACGTGGCAGCTGCAAGGTCAGATGGAGCCAGATTAGCTGGCAGAGCACGGGCAGGGCCGAGGAAATGCCAGGTTTGAGCTGGCTACCAAGTAAACAACAAAACTCCTCAAGAAAGCGAAACCAGCCGGCCTCGCGCTCGCTGGTAAAATTAACCCAGCAATAAATTTGTATTCAAATGTGTTTCCTCAGCCAAGCCCACAGGATCTGGTCACCCCGGGGCCGTGACCGACGCTGCCCCGGGAAACTCAAGATGGAAACTGTGTGGAAAGTCTGGGTGAGCCCACGTTCACAGGGCAGGGTCCCTGCTGGAGCAGCATCCTTTGTCCCCGCTGTGGAGGCAGGGCTGGGGCACTGGGATGCTCTCCAAGCCCCTCACAGGGCTGACAGGGATGGATGCTGGCACAGAGCCGGGGGTCAGGGGCCTGGACTCACACACACACACACCAGCATTTCCATATGAAACACTCCCAGCTCCAATATCCGCTGCTGCCTCCACCTCCCCGGGGAGATGAATAGAGATGAGGGGGGAGAAGGGAAAAGAAAACCTCTCCAGCAATAAAACCTTGTTTTCCTCCAGCTCTGGCCAGCTCAAGGGCAGGCTGGGCTGGCTGTTTGCAGCGCTGGGAGCACATTTAGATCCATGGCAATGCCAAGCAGTGACAGCAGGACGCAGGGCACAGCATCCCCACAGAGCCAGCCCTTCCCTGTGGGCACCCCTTTTGTGTTTGGAGGCACAGGGAAGCCCCCCAGCAGTGTGAAAGGGCTCAAACTGTGCTGGCTCAAGCAGCATTTGGCCTCCTCCAAGCACAGAATGCCAGACTGGTTTGGCTGGAAGGGACCTTAAAGGCCATTTCATCCCCACCCCATGGGCAGCAACACCTTTCACCAGAAGGTTCCAACCTGGCTTTGGGCACTTCCAGCCTTCACCCTTTCCCTGCCCACACCCCAACTTGACTTAAAACCACAAAGGGCTGTGGTAAACACAGCTGGTGACAGACAAAGTCAGCATCACTGGGTCTAGAGGCAGCAAAAAGGGCAAAACCCACAGACTGGGCTTGTCGGGGACGTGCCAGCCGTGTGTCCGTGTCCTTGTTCCGGGCTCACGGGAGCAGAAAGTGCCACGAGCTCTGGGATGTGGGAGCCAGCACTGCCAGCAGGGCTCTGAGCAGCACCTGGAGAGGGGGAAGGCTGCCAGCTCAGCTCCTGCAAGCAGTCACCTTGTAAACACGATTAATAATGTCATCTTGGCTCCCTGCAGGACCGGAATTCACCGAGCTGCAGCTGGAGACGGGGCTGGAAACTCTGGGTGAGCCCCAACACGTGTAACAGGGCTTAACAGCACCCAAAGCCAGCACCCAAAGCCAGCAAGCCCAGCTCTGGCTGTCCCATGGAGGGGACAGAGGAGCCACCACCCCCGGCACACCCAGCAGGCACACAGCCACTCAGCGCTCCTTTCACATTGATTCCCAGTGCCAGCTGCAGCCAGGCTCAGCAAAAATTTATGATGGACACCAGGGCAGCATAAGAAAGTGAGTTATATTCCTCCCAGACTCGGTAACTCAGGGCAGCTGTCAGCACAGAGCTGGGGGATTAACCCTTCGCGGCAGCGGCACGGGAGGGTGGGGACACTGCCAGCCCGCTGGTGACAACTCCCTTGGCTCCCTGCTAAATTAAACATGGAATTGATTCACCTTTGTTATACAATGGGATCAGCTGGTAAAGCCCAGCAAGGCCTTGCTGTAAAAAGGGGCAAGTCAATGACAGCATTGTTGGGTGACAGGCGATGGCATTCCAGGTGCCTCCTGTCCTCCTCTCCTCTCTTTCTAGCAGCACGATGAGGCTGGCTGGGAATTCCAGAGGAAAAAGCTCCTCTGATAGTAGGGAGGATTAAAAAAAAAAATAGAAGAGGGGGGGGAGAAAAAGCATTGCCAGAGCAGCAGGTAAGCCGAGCTGCTCTCCCGCAGCCCGGGCTCACTGCTGGTGGCAGAGGGACAAGGGCTGGCGGCCTCCAGCCACCTGCCAGGGGCCAGCCCAGCACGATCGGGTGTCCCAGCTGGCTCTCCAGGGACAGCCCGACAGGCAGGACGGGGCAGGGCTCCGGGAAAGAGCTTTGGAAAGAAGAGAAGTGGGAAAACAGCAATCTGCACCCACAGCAAAAACACCCTCAGCAGAGCAGGATCAGCCCCAGCCCATGGGAACAGCAGTCTGCTGTCCCCTGGAGCAGGAATTGCAGCTCAAGTCCTTTTCCCAGGTGTTATTTGCTTCCCCAGGCTGCTGCCCCAGCACTGCTTTGTGCGCCCAGCTCCGAATCCAAGGAGAGGACAAAAGAGGGAAGTGAAGGGGAGCCCTGGAAGCACCACCCCTCCCTGGGAATCCAGCAGCTCCTCCTGGGCCTGCTGGCAGAGCCCCATCCACCCCAGATGGTGGGACCCAGCTGGAGCCTCTCCCCAGCACGGCTCACAAATACCTCTCAGGGTGCCGAGTCCATCCAGGAACTTCTTGTACTTCTCCAGGTTCATCTTCCAGCCAAAGCCAGCCCTGCTGCTCAGCTGGGTGGCATCGGGGCAGCCACAAGCTCCAGCCACTGTCCCCAGCTCAGCATTCCTGCTGGACTCCTCTCGCTCGCCCTTTGACCACTGGCAGCGTTTCCTTATTTGATGAAAGCCTCCCAGGGCTGAGGCCACCCCCCTTTTTTGCAAACGAGCCCAGCAACTGCCCCGCACCACCAGGGCCCCCCGGCATCCCTTATCCCACCCCTCCACCAGCTTGCAGAGATTGGATGTCCTGGGGATATTTCCAGCAAGGGAATTGGGAGGGGAAGGAAAAAAAAAAAAAATCACACCAATGGGATTTAAGGCTGGCAGGCAGTGGGCAGATGGGATCCCATCCTTTTGAGAAAAGGCACCCTGGTGACTGACACAGGGCTGAAGGAGAAGCCTTAGAAAAGTGCCCTAAATGTTGGGAAAATGGTTCAGGTGAGAGGCAGGAGCAGATGGGAAGCAGATCCCTCCTGTCTCTGCCCCCCAACACCCACCACATGCTCAGCTCGCCCCAGCTGCGAGGCGCTTACAAAGCTCAAAAGGAGATTTGCTGGTTTTAAAGGAATTTTTTGGCAGCAGGAACCAGCCCAGAGTGATCCAAGGGGATCCAAGCGCCTGACCTGCTCACTGCTGCCTTTCAGCAGGACTGGTGTCCACCAGGACTTCTGTTAAATCAAATAATACGTAATGGCAACGATAATTATAATAATATGATCATCAGCAGTGTTGAAATGTGCTGTCATGGAGGTAGATCCTGCTCTCCCCATTCCCTCTCTGGAAAGATCCCAGCAGATTGAGCAAGACCCACCACACGGTGCAGGATCATCCTGCCTGGGCTCCCACACAGCATTCGAGCTGTGCCAGAGGAAAGGGAGAGAAATAGAGCAAGGACGTGCTGCAGGAGCCAAATCTCCCCCCCAAAAATTGGGGAGAAACTCCCTGAAACTCAGGGAAGTGAAGAGATTGCCCTCATCCACAGGCACATGAATCCCTGGCTCCTTCACCCTATGTAGAGATGCATTCCCAGAGCATCCCACATCCCACTGCAAATTACCCATAAAAATATGAATAAAACAAAGAACACTCATGGAAGCAACCCCATGTCCACCTCCTCCACAGCTCCAGGACAGACAGACACTTCTCCAGGGACAGACACACACCAAGGGTATCACTTTGCATGGTGAGCAGAGCAAACCCAGCAGGCCAGTTGCTGCTTGTGCCCCTGACAGCTGGGAACCAGGGAGCCAAAATTCCCTCTGGGAGCTCCCAGTTGGAAAGGGCGGCAGGTGCTGAGGTGCCTTGTCCCCACTCTGATCACCCCAGCATCCTCTGCACCCCTGGGCTCTGGTGGGATGGAGCTGACATCCATCCATCCATCCATCCATCCATCCATCCATCCATCCATCCATCCATCCATCCCAGCAAGGAGCTGATCCAGGAGCTGACCCAGCTGCCATGAAGAGCCTGGATTTAGGATCTGGAGGTACCTGGATGCTCACAGCACCCCTGGCATCACAGGCCCATTCCCAGCCATCCCCCCGTGCCTTCGGCAGCAGAATAAAAGTTGTTGGAGAAGCCAAGTTGTCACCACTAAAAATAGCACAATGGAATTTTCCTCTAAAGGAAGAAAAAAAAAAGGGGGGGGGGAAGAAAAAATATCCTGATCCTTGCTGACAAAGGAGCTGTGAGAAGGAAGGGTGGGAACAGCCCCATGGAGGGGACATGAGGGGACATCAGGTCCTTCCCCTCCAACACCCCCAAAAAAGCACATCATGGGGGGACAGTGAGACCCCACCTCATTTATCTCCATCCCCTCCTTCCCAGCAAAAGGGAGAGGCCAGACCCCACCAGGATGGGGGACACAGCAAGCAGGCAAAAATTCCTGCTCCAAAATTCCAGCAGCAGGAGGGAGGTGCAGGGAATTGACCCACTGAGCTCCCCCAAGCCCTGCCCTGATGGGGAGAAGGGCACTTCCCTCCTGCAGCCCCGAGGGGGTTAATGGGGAGCGGGTCTGACACCAGCAGATCCCATCCCCAAAGCACCCCAGCCCCTTCTCGCCAGCGCTGGGAACGCCAGGAATTCCTGGAGGAGGGAGGATGGCTGCAGCTGGCTCCATCAGCACAGTGACAGCGAGGCAGGGGGCACTCAGGGGAGCCCCCCAGCTCCTGCAGCATCCAGGAATCCCAGCACAGCAACTGCCCTGGCAGCAGGAACGAGAAGCATCCCAAACAGCCGGCCAGGATGAAATATCTCCCCGGTCTGGAGGCGCCTGCACCGAAACCTCCCGTGCCACCAGCCCTGGCTGTCACCTCAGAGCCGGGGGGAGGCTGTGAGACCCCACCAGTGGGGATGGGGCTGCTCAAGCCATGCCAAGAACGTTGGCAGAGCCAGGGAATCTCCATCCAGGGGGATCCTGGGCACGCCTGGGGTGCAGGGTGGATTTATTTAGGGACGAGCCTCAAGGCTGCAGTGTCACCAGCGGGGTCACAGGGCCACAGCAGCTGTCCCCAACGTCACTGTGTCAGCTGAAGCAGAGGGGTGGTGTGGGGGGCACTAATTAAGGCTCATTAGCTGGCACGTGCAGCTTCCCACCGGGCTGGGAAGATGTCCCAACCCTGCTGTGCATGGAAAGGAGTCGCTCCCACAGGAGAGATTCACCAGGAGCAAAACTGCCCAAGGTCAGCTGGAATCTCCCAGCCAAGGCAGCCCTTGTATACAGTTTCCTGCAGGGAAAAAAAATGCTGCTGGCAGAAGCATTTCTGTAGGGCCACAACGGACCTGAATAAGGATTAATCAAAATCAAAATAAGTCCCACCCTGACAGGACACAAAAATCCCACTGGGATCTGTGCAGGAGTGGGGTTCATGGCTGGGGGGAACAAGAGATTTGGAGAAGGAGCTGGTTTCAATCCCAGCCATGCCAGGATTATGCCCCCGACCTGAGCAGGGTCTTGAGGAAGGGGAAAAGGCTCCCAGCAGAGCTCAAGGTGGGCAAAAAGGAAGCTGGGAGAGAACACAGCCCACGCAGGTGCTGCAGAGGTGCAAAACACAGCACTCATCACCTGTGGGAGGCTGGAAAAGCTTCCCCAACATCATTAAAAAAACGCTCATCTGAGCAGAGGAGGGCAGGCAGGGCAGGCTGGGACTCACCGGAGGGAAACAGGGCTCAACAGGAAATGAAAAATGGAAATGCAGGCTTGTCACGCACAGGAAAACAACAAAATAAACACAATTGTGGCCTCCCAGGGCTCGGAGCTCACTGGCTCTGAGTGCTGATAAACGGGGGGTGACAAAGGGACACTCCAGGCAGGGCTGCAGGGAGCAAACACAGGCACAGAGCGGACCTGTCCCACCTCTGCTGCGAGCCACAGAGCCAGGCTGTGCTCTGAGGGGTCACAGGGAGATGGAGCCCACCCTGCTGGGAGCAGCATCCTGCTCCCCACCCAGAATCTCCCAAACCATCTTGCCCCAACAGCCCCACTCCCACTTTCCCCCCTCCCCTTCCAAGAATCCCTGGGTTTATCTCACCCAGAAGCAGGACAGGCATCCCAGATCACATCCCAGGACTCGTTTGATGGTGTCCATGGCCAGACACACACCAAATCTGCTCAGCCCCACATCCCTGCAGGAAGCTGAGGCTGGAGGATCCCCCTCCCCGGCCCCCCAGCCGGGTGAGATCCATCCAGACACACAAAACCCCACCACATCAGCTTGGAAGGGAAACTTCCCAGCTTATTAACACAAGCATCCTCCGTGCAGGGAATTTCCTTGGCAGTTTCCCCCCTCTCCAAGCTGGAGGCTGTTTGAACATCCCCAGACCCCCCAGACAGAGCAGCGCTGAGAGGTTAAATCTGGATTTTCCCGGGAGAAAGAGCGTCTGGAAGGAAAGGGAGACGCCAGGGACAGCATCCAGCAGGGATGAGGGGTGTGCTGCAGAGATCAGCTCCCTGCCTCCACCCCTGCTCCCCCAGCACCACCTCCCAGCACCGGCTCTGCTGGTTCCCACCCCACCCGCAGCCTGGGATGGGATGGGAAAGGTGTGAGCAATCAGGGAGAGGAGAGGAGCAGCTCTGCTGGTCCTGCCCATGGACCTGGGAGGGATCACCCAGCGCCAGGGGGCACAGCAGGAGTGACCAGCCCCAGCAATGGGGGTGACCACGCCGTGCCAGCTGTGCCTGGCACTGCCTCTCCCCAGGGCAGGATTGCCTCACCTGCCTGGAAATCTCACCTGGCATTGCTAAGATCTGTCCACAGCACGGAGCTTAGGGCATGGCAGAGCCATGCAGAGCATTGGGAAGGGTTGGATTATTGGAGCTCAAGGAGTGGGGTCCCTTCCAGGGCTTCCCTGAGCTGCTTCCCAGCTGCTTTGTGCATCTTTGTCCCGGCCCTCCTGCTGCAGCCGGCAGCGAAACACTGCCCCGTGCAGGAACCAGCCAGGCTGAGCCCATGGGCCAGGCAGGGCTCACAGCCCCTCTGGGCAGCAGGATGGAGCTGTACCCAGAGATCCCAGCTCCTTCATGCCCACCCTGAGCTCCAGCACAGCCTCTCCTCAAAGGCAGACAGGAGGAGCTGGAGCCTGCAGCGCCCTGCTGCTCCCACAGCCTGGATTTATCCATTTCAGATCCATAAAAAAGCCACTTATCACCCGGGTATTCAAACAATGGTGTTAAGACACTTTACATTTAAATAAAAGCTCTTGTTTTACTTCCCTCTGGGAGGTTCCTTGCCACTGGCATCAGCCACGGTATGTCCAGAGCAGTCTAAACTTAGCTGACACGAGCGAGACGAGCCTGCAAAGGTTGGCTGGGACCCAGCAGACGGAGGTCAAAGACTCTGGTCTCGCCCTGGAGCATGAGTTGGGAAGGAAAAGGCTCCACGGGAATGCAGAGCTGAGGAGAGCAGGCAGAGAACAGCCCCAGCCCTTTCCAAAGGCTGCTGAGAGGAGATCAAAGCTCCCGGCACAGCCCCGCTCACAGCCCGTCACCTCGCACCCACCTCCTGCTCTCCCAGGGGATTTTCTCTCTGCACCACACGCACATGGAAGGGAGGAGAAGCAGCCAACAGCCCCAGGAGCTGTGAGAGCAGGGCTCTGCACGGTTCTGGTTCATCAGCAGGGCACCAGGACAGCGCTGATGCCGAGGATGGCAGCGGGATGGGGACACACCCCTGTGCCAGGCAATGCCAGCCCAGTGCTGGCCCTGCCATGGGCATGGCCCCACACAGACACAGCTGGGCCAGCTCAGGGGGATCCTGCCACCTGCAACAACACCAGCCCCATTTCCCTGCTGGCCAAAACAAACACGAGTAAAGCAGCTCCTTGCACTGCCCCAGGCTCCTCCACCTTCCTGAGCCCCTCTTTTGCCTCTGGCCCATCCCTCCCATGCCAGAGAATGACTCCCACACACATCCCCCCACCAAAAATCAGGGTTATTCACCCAGTGATGGAAAATCCCACAGCTTCCCCCACACTTGCTCCAGCCAGGGACTCTCCACTCTAAAAGTGGAACTTGGCCAATGCTCCTCCCGAGGGATGAAGAGGAAGAAGGGCTTCCTCTGGCCCAGCCAGGAGTCACCACCACGCCACCAGCCCCAGCAGAGCTGTCACAGGCCACAGAGACCTCGTGCAGCTCACTCAGCACCAGCCAGGGGTGACGTTTATCCTCGTGGGATGCAATCCCTTACATCAGGAGGGGGCTGCACGCTGGGAGAGCTGCTTGGCTCAAGGAACAAGGCACCACTGAGCCCCCAGACACCTCCAGGTGCGTTTGTTGTGGCACAACACCAGCCACAAGTGAGAAAAAAGAAAGTTTTTCAGAGATGGGCATGGCCAGGAATGCCACCCACCAGCAGGAAGGCTCCAGTCCCAACTGGAATGAATTCTGCTTGATTTACACAGGGGTTCCCCACCTCTCCTGCCCACCCCAGGGTCTCCTCCAGCCCTTGGGACGTTGTTCCCTCCCTAACTGAAGCCAGGTTACTCAATCAAGGTGACAAACCACCCTGTGCTGTCCCAGTCCAAACAAGCCAGGCCACGTGTCGGGCACCACGGAGCAGGCAGAGACAGCGCCGGGAGCAGGGAAAAGCTTTTGAGATGCCACAGCTCCAGGTTCTCTACCCCAAATCCCAAAAAAACCCCACCAGTTAATTACGAGAAAGAAAGAATTTCACCAGGATTGATTAGTTAATGTTTACAGCGCTGGGAGCAGGGGAAGCATGACCTGTGTTCTGAGCTTGGCAAAGCTGCCGGCACCCTTGAGCTGCCGGGGGCTGCTCAGCACAGGGCCACGATTTCCATTTCCAGTGAGGGTCAGCACCCCCCAAAACACAACAGGAGGCTGCTGTGGGAATGGAGAGTGGCCTCAGGGTGACAGAGTCGGGCTCAGACCCCAAAAGAAAGGTGCCCAAAAAGCTCCAGCATCACCATCGCTGATGCCGGCACTCCCACCAGGATCCGCAGCTGCAGGTCCCAGCACGTGCCTCGGCACTGTGATCCAGGGATGAGGCAAGAGGGGCTGGAATCCCTGCAGGGAACTGGCCTGCTGGCTTCCAACTGGGCCACACTGGTGAGGGTGGTGGCAC
Source organism: Alethe castanea (assembly GCA_024734035.1). Taxonomy (NCBI): domain Eukaryota; kingdom Metazoa; phylum Chordata; class Aves; order Passeriformes; family Muscicapidae; genus Alethe; species Alethe castanea. Next base: position 4,828,223 of record JANRGV010000057.1, on the reverse strand, counting down.
TGGGGACCTGCGGGGCTCTTTCCAGACAGGACAACCCCGAGGAAGCGAGAGCCAGGGAAGCGCTGAGACAGCACCGCCCCAAAATCCCCACTTTTAGCCCGCTATTTTGGTTGAAGCCGCCCCCTCAGGAGCAGGGCACAGCAGGTGGGTGTCCCTGCAGTGCTGCTGCAAACCATGGTGATGGTGTCTGTGTCCTCTCCCGGGACTGGGATCACCCCCGGAGCCGCAGCGCTGCGGCACAGCTCCCCGGCACCCCGCTGCCGAGGGTGGGTGTTCTTAGAAAGAGAAGGAATCACGGGGCTCTGCTTCACTCCTGCTCACCAGGGAAAACCAGGACTCACAGGACCCTCCCCGTGCCGCCGCTCTCCTCGTCTCCAGACCTGTCCCGGCTCGCTCAGCAGACTCCTCGCTGCTCAAATTGGGGGTTTTTTCGGGTATTTAGTGGTGCTGTCTAAGAGAAGTGTGTTTGCAATCCTGGTTCTGGCAGTGTCAAGTGTCCTCCTTGCTCTCCTTGCCCTCCTTGCTGCCGGTGCTGGCAGTGACAGGTCCTGGATGTGGCCACCACCACCCCAGGTCTCCCCACTCAGCCCTCAGCAGTCACATTTCAGTGAAAACTCTCTGTTTTTGCAGGATTAAGAGGGGGAGGGGATGAGCCAGTGGAAAACTTGTTCTGGACAGGAAAAACCAAAGGGTTTACAGGAGCTGCAGTAGGGAATAACAGGGAAGAGACCAATTCAGGCCCAAACAACCCAAAGTGGGGCTCCCACTCAGCCCTTGCAGCGCTGGTGGGATGTCCCAGGAGGCGTGGGGAGCTGGGAAGGGGTCAAAAACAAAGGAAAGCTTTTATGGAGTGTAAACATTCATTTCCCCTACACCACAAACAAGCTCCAACAATACCCAGCAGGGTATTTCCAAGTTATCACCATATCCCAGTGCAAAAACCAGGCATTCCCGAGAAAAACTCCTTCCCAAAAGAACCCAATTGCTCATGGAAGGCACCAACAGCCAGAGCAGGGAGCAGGCAAGGGGAGCCCAGGTGCCAGGGGTGCACCAGCTGGACCAAGTGCATTACAGGCCCTGGAATTTCCATCTCTTTTTTGGAACAAAGCAAACCCGATGCAAACAGCAGCTCCTTCCACGCCAGCGCCGGCATCCGCGTCTCCACGCTGAGCCCAACTACATCAAAGAGGCTTTTTATGAATAAAAAAGTTTGTCAAGTACTTGGACGAGCCCGAGTCACGTTTCCCAGTGCCTTTGCAAGGCACCCAGTGAGGTTTTATTCCCTGCTCCCTGCGGGGGCTGCACATCTCTCCCACCTCTGGGATGTTTGAGTGGCACCCCTGAATCAGGGAGCCAGGGAATCCATTATTCTTCTTTCTCCACAGGCAGAAAGGAAAAGGAAACCGGCGCTGCGAGCTCCTCTCAGCTCGACCATCCGCATTTTAAAGAGACTTGGCTGCTAAACTTATAAAACAGAGCACTGGGAGCCCTGTGGGGCTGGAATCTGGGCTCCGGCACAAGCTGAGCACTGCAGCAGGGGAGGAGAAGAAAAATAATAATAACAAGCACAAGAATGGGAACAGCACACAGCTGCCGGGGATGAGCCGCTGACATCAAAACTGCAAACTCACTGCCGGTACCGGCACCGGCAGCACCTGGGCCCCGCATCCCCGGCCGGCTGAGCTCTCCGAGGGACCCCGGCCGCGGGGGGGACACGGATGGGTCCCCACAGCCCCCCTGGCACCGCGGGTGGGGGCGCAGCGATGAAGTGAGGGCACAGGGATGAAGGATGCGGTGCTGGCTTCTGACTCTTTGTAACTTCTGCTCTAGAATTTTAGGGGTCGGTCTTGAGTCTTACCAGGCACTTTTTGCCAAAGGCTTCAGGACAGACTATGGTTCCCGGCTGCAGAGTAGAGCACATTTTTTACTTCTGGTTTTGTCTTGACTGGGCCAAGGGCTACGGCATGGGCGATTTCTTGCTTGATCTGGGCAAAGGTTTGCTGCTGTTCAGGGCCCCAGTGGAAATCGTTCTTCTTGCGGGTGACCAGGTAGAGAGGGCTCACAATTTGGCTGTACTTAGGGATGTGCATTTTTTAAAAGCCTATTGCACTTAGGAAAGCTTGTGTTTCTTTCTTGCTTGTTGGTGGAGCCATTGCAGTGATCTTATTGATGACTTCAGTGGGGATCTGGCGCCGTCCGTCTTGCCACTTCACTCCCAGGAACTGGATCTCTTGGGCAGGTCCTTTGACTTT
>JANRGV010000057.1:4783047-4801992 GCA_024734035.1 Alethe castanea | reverse complement strand
CATGGCTCCGAGCGCGCAGGCGGGGGGCGGCCGCGGGCAGGCCCCGGCCGCGGGGATCCGCCACGGCATCCGCGCCGTGCTGCTGGGCCCGCCCGGCGCCGGCAAGGGCACGCAGGTGAGGGCGATGCGAGCGGCAGCGGCAGCGGGAGCGGCCGGCCCGGCCTTCCCCACTGCCGGCACTCAGCGTGTGACCCCCCGCCTGCAGGGACGCGGGTGTCCGGCCTGCTGTTGGGGGGGTGCGGTGTGTTTGTGTGGCTCCGGGGCTTCTTTCCACCGGGGTTCGGTCGTGTCCCGCCTCCAGGGGGCTCTTTGTGGCGGATCCCTTTGTCCGGGCCGCGGGGAGCCGGTGTGGCTGAGCACCGGGGCTCTGGGCCGGCTCGTGCCACGTGCTGGCCGCTCAACGGCTGTCCCTGGTCTCATCTCTGTCCTCTTCCGCAGGCCCCGAAGCTGGCCGAGACCTACTGCGTGTGCCACTTGGCTACCGGCGACATGCTGCGGGCCATGGTGGCCTCCGGATCCGAGCTGGGCAAGCGGCTCAAGGAGACGATGGATTCGGGGAAGCTGGTGGGTCACGGGGAATGTGCTGGGAGGGGACACGGGCTGGCAGCTGGAATGAGAACAGACAAAATCCACCTCCTAATTAGAATTGTCTAATTAGTGTAGGAAGGCAGATTGCAGGGTGAAGGTAGGGATGGAATGGGGGCTTTCCTTCTATCACCCTGCAGCAGAAGCATCCTATACAAACATCCTTCCTCTTCAAAATTACTATTTGCTTACCAGCAGCCTGTGGCCCTGGGTTGCTTTTATCTTTTAGGGGGTGCAGTCTGGCTGGTAATTTTCTGGCTCCTGAACACTGAGGTGACAGTGTATCCTTGGAGCTGCAGGTGTCTCTTCACCTGATACCTGAGCTCCAGGTATCGCTGCAGAGGGTTCATCTGCATCCCAGCTCTTGCATAAGCTCGATTCACCTGTAACTATAAGATGAAAATAAACCTAAAGGTGTTGCTGTGGTAGTTACAGCAGCTGCTGTGTGAGAGAGACACTTTGGTTCCCCAAGAGAAATGAGTTAGAATCTCTGACTTTCATTTTCTGAGGGTCTCATTATCTCATCCTGACGACTGAAATATCTCAGGGAAACTCAAGGGACCACAAATTGCAGTGACTTGCCCCAATGTGGGGCAGATCTCAAGCATCTCTGTGGCTGCCACGGGCTCCTAACACCCCGGGGAGAATCTGCAGGCCCCAGATGGGGAGAGCAGCGTTATCTCACTTCTGCTCAGAGCTCATTGCAACACCAAGCCTGCAATACCCAGCTGGTTATGAAAGATAGGGACGTTATCTGGCCAGGCTGGTGGTATCTGCCACGTGTGTGTGTGTATGTGGCAGGCAGCTCCATGCAGCTCTGTGATAACTCAGCTGGGAGCACAGCAGCATTTCAGGATGGGCTTTATGCTCAGGATCTTTTTTCTCCAAAGGGTGTAATCAGGAAGGCACAGAAGCGACTTGTTGCTTGCCCCCCTCCACCTGCAGAGCTGTTGCTTGTGTGTTGTGATAGCCTGGTCCCCAAATCCTGCTGGGTCCCAGCTGTGTGTGCTGGAGAAAACAGCGCTGCTGAGGAGAGCTGCTCCCAAATAAACAGCTATTGTTGGGGCTGCAGCATCTGTGAGTGCTGCAGTGTGGAAAAGGCACTAATCCCAGTGGTATGCCGAGATTGTTAGATGGGAAAAAACTACCCAGTGAAGCCAGAGCTTGTCAGCAACTATTGGGCTTTTACCTTCATACGAGGTTTATGGGAGTCAATGAGCAACTCGCTGCTCTGCCCTTCCTGCCCGGGCCTGCCTCCCGAGGGAGATGTGTAGGTGAAGGTACAAAGTAACAGGAAATCAAGGTTATGTTGATATTTTGTATTGTGATCTGGCTTAAAAAAATATCATAACCTAAGGAGTTTGAGCTGACAGTGTTGCTTGCAATACAGCAACCTTTGTAACAGTGAGGTTGCAGAGCTTGTCTAAGTCCCTGCACAGGCTGGAGTGTCCCTGGGGTGAAATGTGGCATTGCCTATGTCCTGGTGTTGCAGGGAATGCTGCCCTGATGTGAGCAGGTCTGAACAGGCAGCCTGAGCATTGACATGAATCATGGAATCACAGAATATCCTGAGTTGGAAGGGACACACAAGAATTATCGTGCCCAGCCCTTGGCCCTGCACGGGACAACTCCAAAAATCCCACTCTGTCCACAAGGGCAGCAGCTGTGTGTAAATTCAGGGTGTCCTTCCTGACAACACACCTGTCTCATCTCTGCAGGTGAGTGATGAGATGGTGGTGGAGCTGATTGAGAACAACCTGGACTCCCCTCCCTGCAAGAACGGGTTCCTCCTGGACGGCTTCCCACGCACGGTGAAACAGGCAGAGATGGTACGGGAGCCCCTGCTCAGGGGCTGCTCCAGCACCTCCTTCCCTCGAAACCAGGGGTCCCTGCTCCCTCAGCCCCTCTGAGGTGGGTGTTTGCTGTTGCAGCTGGATGAGCTCCTGGAGAAAAGGAGAGAGAAGCTCGACTCCGTCATCGAGTTCAGCATCCCCGACTCCTTGCTGATCCGGAGGATCACTGGACGGTAATTCTTCTCAGTGCACGGGTTGGGATTTCCCAGTCTATGCAACAGCATCCTCATTTCAGATCCCAGGTTGTCCTCATGTTGCTGAGGGCTGGCAGTGATGCTGGCCTCTGTTTCTGCCTGTTCTATGCCTGGGCCAGCCTTGAGCAGAGGCCCTTCCTTGCCCTATAAATCAGAGATTTCTATAGAAAATCTCAGCTCACCTTTAAGTTCCTCCTTCTCCAAAGCTATTATTGCTCCCTTACACAGGACACTGACATTTGGACACTTCCTCCAGGGTCAGGAGTGTGTTCTCTTGCACTGTTCTCCAGACCCCTTTCCCAGAGAGCAGGAAGTAAAACTCCCCTTCTCCATCTCCCGGCGCAGCTGCTTTTCCAAACTGAAGAGGGCCTTGGTACAGAAATAACTGGAGAGAATTTTCTTACAAGTGACAGGCTAATGGTGCTGCTGTGGCAGATGTTTCTGTGCTGATGAGTGGCAGGTTCAGGAGATCTTTTCCTGGCTGGGCTGCTTTGCTGACACTTCTTTTCTGTCTCAGGCTGATCCACCCAGCGAGTGGCCGCTCGTATCACGAGGAGTTCAGACCCCCGAAAGAGCCCATGAAGGACGATGTATGTGAGCTCCCAAGGCTGCAGCTTTCCTTGCTTTGGGTTTAGCTGATGCTTTGCAGTCTCTCCCAGGAAAAACTCATTCCTTTCCTTCTCTTGTACCTTCTTGTCCTGGCTTTCTGGGGAGCGTGGGGAGCTGCTTGGGCAGCCTGAGCCGACAGCACTGCGGGGAGCGAGGCCTGGAGGGATGGATGGAAGGATGGATGGATGAAGGGCATGGCCATTCTGCAGAGCTGGCCCAGGCTCTGCCAGCCTCACAATTTGTTGAACTCTGTCCACAGCTCAAGTTGCAGTGGGATGTGACTGGTTTCCATCCTGGGGAGCAGCTGTAGCTGGTGCCTGGTCTCAAGGCTCCTTTTAGCAAGCAGAGTGGTGTGTGTGGGAAAAAGACCACGGTGCTGAGCCCTTCTCTCTTCAGTGACCGCTCTGGGACTTGTTCTGGCTGCCCTGCACACCTGGGGTCTCCTCTCCAGCACTGCCTTGGAGGAGGGGAGCAGGCAGACAAGGGGGGAGCATCCCAGGCTGCAGCTGGCTGGAGACTGTCCCCTTGCTTCTCCCAGGTCACTGGAGAGCCCCTGATCCGCCGCTCGGACGATAACGAGACGGCCCTGAAAACCCGGCTGAAGGCCTATCACACCCAGACCTCCCCCCTGGTGTCCTACTACAGCAAGAGAGGGATCCATACGGCCGTGGATGCCTCCCAGTCTCCCGACGTGGTGTTTGCCAGCATCCTGGCAGCCTTCACGAAAGCAACATGTAAAGATCTGGTTATGTTCATTTAAGGCTCCGTCCCAGGACGGGGCTCTACTTTTTTTTTTTCCTCTCTCTCTTTCTCTGTCTCTGTCTCTCTGGGGCCAAGGAGGGTGAAGAGCTGAGCAGAGTAGAAGGGGAAGGGGTGATGCAGCCCGAGGCAGGGCTGTGCTAATTCTCTAATTTAATTAAACGAGCTGTTAACGGTCTCGATGTTGATACATGTGAAAGTCAGTCTGTGTGTGGATGTTGGGATTTTGGCCTCTAGAGGCCGCAGCGAGCCCAGGCTCCAGCTGCCCAAAATGGGCTCTGCACTCCTTTGGGTCAAAAAAGCCTTTGTTTCGTCCTAGAAATGCTCCTCCTTGGAAGGAACTGTACTTCCAGCTCCTCCTGGCTACCCCACAGCAGCCCTGGAGAAGGCTGGGGATGTGGGAGAAGGGTTTCACAGATGTGAAGCTGCAGGATTGAAGCCTGGGGTTGCTCTGTGTGTGTCTGCTCGGGGCTGGGTGACAATGTGTTCTCCTTGTATGTGTTTTATTCCCTGTGGGATGGCAGGTTCCTGTTCTAATGGCACTTGGTGAGGCAGAATGAGGGTTGGGGGTTTCAACCTTTATTTATTTGTGGGATTTATAGCAAATTAGTGAGATGCTTCTTGCTCTTTTTAATGTGATATCTATGGTCAGAGTGTGACAGTGTGGCAGGTTGGGATGTCCTGAGGATAAGAAAAGGACTTGGGTTTTATCTCTTTGCTCTTGCCTTGGTTTTGACCAAGGAGAGGAAGATGCATTGAGCTTCTCCTGATCCCAAAGTCTAAATATAATAAAGCCTTATTGCAAAACAAATGATTTCTCAAGGCTCAAGAGACAGCGTTATTAACCACTGGCTCCGTGTGCCCTTGAGCTAACGACCTTTGTTATGAGCTCATGGAAATGTTCCTGTTTCTTGAGCAAATGCAGCAGCTCCGTCAGGCTGTGTTTGAGGACACTGTGTGTGCTCAGTGCCTCGGCCTTTGCAGGGCATTGTGCTGCTGTGTGGTGACACTGCAGGGCTGGCACTGACCTTTGGCCAGCAGGGATTCCAGCCCTTCCTAGAGGACCCTGCTGTAAATACGGATTGGCCCAGATGAAACTTTGTCCTTTGGCATTCTGTGTGTGTTTACTGATTGTGTGTTACTGAGTATCCTCCTCTCTCTCTCTCTCTCTCTCTTTTGGGATGTCCCACTCCATCCTGTGCACTGAGCTGCTGGGAGCTCTGTGCCCAGAGCAGATGTTTAATCCTCAGGAATCCCTTGCTCTTTTCCATGATAATTTCTCTTTTGCCTGACAATCCTCTCTCTGTCCTCATACATCCTTTCCAGGGACAGAACCTCTTCCCTTGCAGCAAACTGGAAATAACACTGGGAACCAAAAGCAGTGGACTTGTTGCTCTAGAAAGCACATGACTGAGGAGAAAGGCTCTGACAGTAAACAGGGCTGCTTTTGCCAGCAGCCTGTGGTCCCCTGGGAGTCTCAGACAGCCCTTGCTCTGTCTCTGGGTTTCCTGTGGAAGGGTAGCCTGGAGTTGGTGTGCTGGGAGGTTGGGATAGCATTTAGGATGGGGCTGGTGTGCCCCAGGGAATGGGAGAATGTGGGTTACAGCTGCCCTGGCATCTTGGTGGCTGTAAAAAAAAGTTCTGTGTGGAAGCAGATTTTATTTTGAGAGAGGCAAAGGGAGAGCTGCAGCCCTCTACACTCTGGGAAGGGTTCCCAGAGTTGGCATTCCTGGATTTGGTCAAGGTTTTACTTTACAGCAAGAGCAAGATGTTCCCCCACTCTCCATTCCTTTCCTCCCTTATGCTCACTTCACATCCAGCTCACCAGCCTTCTTTTTTTTTTTTTTTTGCCATAAACCATGCTTAATTTTGCTTGTTTGTTTTTCCCTAAATATTTTTTTTTCTTTCTGTTCCCATTTATTCCAGCTGAGTGACTCCATCAAGCAGATGAGACACCACCAAACGCTGCACACTCTGCTACATCACCCATTGCAGCCCTTCCCTGAGTGCAGGGAGGGCAGCTGGGAGGGGGGTATGATTGATGGGAGGGAGGGAAGGAGGTGGTAAACGAGGGGTTGGGGGGCTGATTTGGTTGGGTTTTGGTTGGATTTCTTATTTGGCAGAATCATTGTGAAGAGGAGGTGGCCTTCTCCTTAGAAATCATGTTTGTGGAGGCAAAACAATTGTGGAGAGGGAAACACCTCAGAGTGATCAGCAGGTCCTTGACCTGTTGGAGGGCAGGGCTAGATGTTATTCCAGGCTTCTTCAGGACTTTCAGGGCTTGTCTCATGGGCTCTTGGTACTCTGAGACCACTGAAAAGTTTGCTGTGATTTTTTTCTAAAGTTGCTTCCTATCAGCGAGGACCAAAAAAAACAAATGATTCATCATGTCTGAAATGGAAAGGAAAAAGAGATTCCATGGTCTTTTCCTGGAAGTTTTGTTTTTCTTGTTCTGCTGCATTCCTAAACTCTGGCATAGAGACTTCTCAAGGATTCTGTGCTGCTGAACAGAGGGGCCGTGGCTCTAGTCCAAACCTGCCTTACTTGGGAATGGGGTGGCTTTTCTGTGATCATGACCAAGCTGGAATTCACACAATGCTGAAGAAATGCAAAAGAGACTTTTCTTAATTGCCTGCAAAAATAACACTTAATTAGGGGTGGTTTTTTTGCATTTCTTTTTAGATCAAATGGTGCCTTGTCTAACCTCTGAATCAATAATAAAATAACCCCTTTACATTTGTATCTGGTGCTGTGTCCTCTTTGACCTGCAGACAGCGAGGAGGATGAGGAGGCAGATGACAGCATCAACTAACAATTGAGCTGGGTGGATCCTGGGGCCTGATCCTATCTCAAGGATGTTCTGTGCAGCTGGAAATGTGGCTTTTATCTCTTTTCCTTGCTGAGTGTGTCCCATGCTTTAGATCACCATAGCAATGGTGGTTTTTTGCTGGTTCTCTCTCCTGTTTCTTCCTGTGTGAGGCTGAAAGCACCGAGCCCCTGTGTACCCTCTCTGTCCAGAGCTCCTTGCAGTGTTTTAACTGATGTAATCCCTTTTTCCTCCTCCCTTTGAATCTCCAGTGTGTGGAGGAGCTGATGTTATTTCCTTCTCTCCTCCTGCAGCAACTGGAAGCCACATTATTGTGCCTTCTGTTTCTGCCTTTCATACTTTTCCGCATCCTTCCCTCTCTCTAAATTCACAGGGAAAAATCTGTCCTAATGCAGGAATGAGAGCATTTCCTGGCCTCCTTTTCTCCTGCCTCCACAGGGACTCTGACCCTCTGTGCTATCCCAGAGGAGGCTGTTCCTGATGGACTGATGGAGGTTTGTTGTTTATCCATGGTTCTCGCAGCCCTGCATGTGTTCAGGCACCAGAAAGGGTTGGGATGCATGTACCCATTTCCTGCAGAAATTCTTGGTTTTCCACATAATTGGGCTCTCCTGCTCCTCAGCCATTCTGTCTGTGTTCAGGTGTTTTCATTACCTCTCTGTACCTCCCATTACCATTCTTGTGCCTCTCTGGCTTTTGTGGTGTTCTTGCCTTGTTCCTTTTGATGGTGGATGTTCAACTGTGCTCTCCCTCCTTGTCTGGGATTGTGTCCTCTGCTCCTTGCCTGCTGCTGTTTTAAAAACCTGTTCTGCCTGCTCCTCCTGGCTTTCTGGCCTGTGGGATGGAGGAGTCTCGGCTCCTCTGAGCTGAGCTGCCTCTGTTTGATCCTTGAGCGTGAAATGGATTTTTGGGGAGCTGTGGGGAGGCTGCAGTGGGGTGAGCTCAAGCCTGGATCCTCTGGAGCTGGATCTGTGCTGTGACCTCTCTCTCTCTCAGCCTGACCTTGAACGTTTTCCACAGCACACGATTCTCTGCAGGTGCTGTAAATTCCTTCTGCTCAACTATTTCGTTCCAGCAAGCTGCTTATCAGGCACTCTTTTCAAAACTGTGTTCATATTTCATACACACAATTATTCAGCAACTATAAAAGGGGAAATTTCCTATTTATAGCACAAGGACCAGCATCAAATAGGACACTGAATTCTCACTGATAGAGGAAGTGACCTGTTCTCTAATGCAGCAATATTTCTGCTGAAAAGAAACAGCATCTTGAATGGGGGGAGGGATGAAAGCCCTGGGCCATCTCTTTCCATTAAAAATGTGCTGCAGTCCTAAAAATGTATCTGCCCTTCTCCCTTCCCAATGAAAGCCCTGGCGACAGGGATTGCAGGAAAACCTTTCACTGTGGATTTGTGGTTAGTGGTAATGAGCCCAGCGACTCCTGATGGTCTGGTTTGGAGCTGGTCTTAAGTTTCTGATCAATAACCTGATCTCTGACCTTGATGTGGGGGCGAGGAGAAGGCGCTGCAGAGATGTCTGTGGGGAGTTTGTGCCATCACGGTGCTCGTGTGCACAGCCCCGAAGGAGCGAGCACGTGGGGCTGAGGAACAAAGAACTGCCTGGGAGCGAGGAATGGAGGCAGTGGGAAGGTGGGGAGAGCTCAGGGGACACGGGTGAGGTGAGAGCCTGTTTGCTCTGAGCCTGGCTGCCTCTGCCCTCCTTTCCAGGTATGTTGAGCCACATGGCCATCACTGGCTGCTCCCTGCTGCTGTCCCCTGTCTTTCTCTTTGGGAAGAGCTGCAGTGGGTGATACCAAGCGATGCCCTGGGCGCTGGAGGAGCAGAGGATGGGATTCCCCTGCTGTCGCTGTGGCAACGCTGGGCAGGGAAGCAGCAGCAGCAGCAGCAGCGGAGGGCTGCGCTGGGCGGCTGCGTGGCGTGGAGGGTGCGCTGGGGAGGCTGCGGGGGCCGGGCCGCGCTGACATCACGCGGGGAGGTGGCGCAGAGGGAAGGGGAGTGGGAAAGGGAGAGCGGGGAGACTGCGGAGGGGACAGCGCGACACCGGCACGGGCTCCGGGGACAGGTAAGGGGGCAGCGGGGCAGGGGGGGGCTCCACGAGCTGCTGTGGGATCAGCGCCTGCCTCGGCATCTCTCGGGGTGATGCGGTGCTGGGGGATGGCTCCTGGGAATATTATACAATGCCTGAACAGCCTGGCACAGCAGGGCTTGGCCGTGGGACAGTGAGAGTATGTCAGAGCCCAGCTGGCTGGTGCAGAAACTGGTGCAGATGCTTCTCCCCAGGATAGCAGTGTGTGTGTGTGTGTCACTGGGGCTGGCTGGGAAGAGCCAGGAGTAGCTGCACTTCCAGAACGGGATAAAGGGATTGGAGAGCAGCCCTGGCTGGAGAAGGGGAGCACAGTTTTCCCAAGGGATTAGAGCATGGATCATTGATGAAATGAATCAGAAGTTTGGGATTCCATCCCCTGAGCTGCATCTATCGTAGAGGAGGCTGTGAGCAGGGCTGGTGCACTGGGACCGAGCCCAGCAGCGCGTTTGTGGTGGGAATCCTAAACTGCACTTTCCCTGCCTGAGCAGCACCAATAGTTCTGGGGAAGGCAGCCAGGTGCAGGGGTACTGCCAGGAGCTCTCTGGATGTGGATTCTGGGGATCTGCAGACCTGGAAGGCAAAATAACAAAGTCCTTGAAGCCTCTCTGAGTGTCGTGTTGCCTTTTAGCACAAGGGTTGCATAACGGGATCTGTTTTGTTAGCAGAGGGAGCAAGGGTGATGGTCACAGCAGCCCAGCAGCACCTGTGTGCTGTGCTGGCCCGTGGTCCTGGGGGGAATCTCATCTTTTTTCTTAATCCAAGAGTTGGGTTTGTTCCTTGCTGCATGTGGATTCCCAGCTCTGATCCCACAGCAGCAGAGTGTAGGGACTCTACACTTACACTCAAGCTACGCAGCCTTAACAAACCAGAAAATTAGTTTGTTAGCACCCCACTCACCTGTGCTGACCTGATCCTGGCCTGTCAGGATTCTCAGTGTGTATCTGACTGAGGAAAACACATTTGAGGTCAAAAGCCCAGTGTTGGTGACCCCTGTGGTGTCAGAAACCAGTACAGGGTCAGAGATGGAAGAGGCACAAAGTAGAAACCTTGCTTGAAATCCAAGAACAGGGAGAGGCCAATGCTCCTGTCACCACCATCTTGGTGAACCAACACATTTCCCGAGGCATTTAAGGAGCTGGGAGCCATGGCCCCATGGAGAAATGCAGCCAGGAGTGCTTGGGAGCATAATTGCAACAAGAAGCACAAATCTGCTTTAATTAGGGAAGCGATTGCTGTGTGATGCACAATCCTTCCCCACCAAGGAAAGAAGCTGGGTCTACTGGGACCACCTGGGAGTGGCCCAGGTGGCCATACTGCTGCTTATGGGATGGAAACTGCCAACAGCAACAGCTTGTGCTGCTCTGTGGGGCTTCTCTGGAGCAAAGGGTGGCAGCCCCGTGCTTGGAGGGTGACAGGCAGTGCTGCATTCCAGACCTCTGGCACGGGCAGGCAGGGAGGGGAGAGCCCATCAGCTGCTCCGTGCCAGCCCTCAGCTCTGCCCAGGGCAGCTGTGCTGGGAGGGAGCCAGCTCTGGATGGGTCTCAGTGCTCCAAGTGGGACCTCTCTGGGCACAGCCTGAGCTGGGCTCCCAGGGCCAGTTTGGGAAGGGTGCAGGGAGGAGTTAATGCTGCTGTTCTGCAGTTTCATCCCTGAGATTGTGGTTCTGCATGACTAGCAGTGGGACTGCTTCAAAGTCATGTTCCAACTTGACTTTTTTTCAAGGTTATTCAAAATTCAGTGCAGGAATGGCACCAGGACCTCTCACAAACACAAAGGCCAAGTCACCCCCTCCTAGTCCTTGACCTTCTCCGTGGCTCAGCTGGCTCTCCTTGCTTTCCCCCATACTTGCCTACACTGCAAAAGGGATGATCATGTGAATATTACAAAGCCTGGCATCTGCACATCAGCTGCAGCAGCTGAGGCTCTGACATGCTCCCAGTGCCTTGGTGTGACCCTGTCCCCACAGCCATGCTCTGTTACCTGTGTTCAGTCCCCACCTCAGGCTGTCACTGCCAAGCACACAATAACAGAAATACAACAGCTGGGAACTCATGCTCCCTCCTGGGACAAGTGCTGTGGATCTGTGAGCCTCTGCAGAGACCCAGAGCATCGGGAGGAGCTGCCTTTGTGCCAGTGTCCAGAGAAGGCCCTGGGAGCTGAGCCAGGTCCTGTGAGACATTTGAATCCTTCCCATTGCACAGCCTATCTTGGCCATGACTCCACTGCAGTGAACATTTTCCCCTTCCTTTGTTAGGGGCACTCACAGGCAAACCTTGTGTTTGTTTTCACTCCTTATCTGGTGCCACTGGGAGCAGGCAGCAGAGCAGCAAGGAGACTCAAGGAGAATGGGAATACACATCCCCACTATTGCCTGGCCACCCTGGAGACCCTTCAGTCCTTTCCCTAAAGCCAGGCTGAAATTTCTTTCTGCTGAGGTAGCTGTTTGTTAAATAGTTGAGGTTACTTGAGTAATCAATAGTTCTCTGGTTCCAAAGAGAAATATTATCCCTTTGGCCAAATCAGCTTTTCTGTCTTTGCTATAAACCTGCTCTTGACTCTCAGCTCTTTAAAGATCAAGGTACATTCCTGATTTACCTGCACAGGTAAATTTACCTCTTCTTTCCTCCTGCCAGCACCACTTTTTCTCTTTGAGGTAAAGCTGTAAAGGCTGGAAGCACACAGAGAAACTGCTGGACTCTTCAGTCTCAGCCCTTCTCTTGGCCCTGCCCCAACAGCTCCTTCTCTGTGCTTGCTTCTCTAAGCAGAGAGGTGAGAGTCAATGGGATCCTCATGGCCAAGGGCATTGCTGACATAACTCCCAGTCCATGGACTACAAGACAACTTGGCTCAGCTGCTGCCAGCTGAAGAAAAATTGTTCCCATCCCACAGCAGGAGCTGTATCCCAGAGAACCAAGGCGCCCATAGTGAGGTTCCATGGCTGCACATAAATTTTCCTTGCAAACAGGCAAAGGCACCAACTCCCAGGAGCTGGATTTCTGGTTCCACCCCAGCAGCCAAAGGCTGAGCTGTGACTCTGGGCTCCAATTTCCTGTGACTGAAGGAGACCACGAGGTTTGTTCTGCTGCTGGGGCAGTGGAAACAGCCTTGCTGTGCACTGTGAGCATCTCTGCACATCTCTGTTCTTTCCAAACCAGAAAAGGTCACAGAGACCCAAGAGAAACCCACTTCCCTCCTTCACTGAACTCCTTCTGCCTCGCACATGCTTTTGTTGCCATCCCTTGCTTGCCAAAGGCAGGAACAAACCCTGGGGTTTGGCAGGGCTCAGAGCCTTGGCGTGGCGGATGGGAAAGAGGAATTCTTGGTCCTCAGCCCGGGGACAGGGCTCTGCTCCACGTCCACTGCCAGATCCTCCAGCTGCGACTTCGCTGCTCATCCCGTGCTGAGGGCACCGTTCTGGGGATAGGGAGCACCCCTGGGTGCTGGGCTGTGACTCCTGCAGGAGATGCATGCAAGAGGGGAGGGAATAGCTGGAGCAGGACCCAGGGCTACGTGAACCCCTGCACGCTGCTGCGGCTGAGCTTCACATCCAGGGGGAAGCGCAGGAGTCGGCGCTGCCCTGAGAGGCTTTTCCCAAGGAATGCCTGATTCCAGGGGAGCAGGGAAAGGCAGAGGGAGGCCATGTAAAGCCAGGCTGTCTCTGCTTTGGTTAAATAGGGCTGTTTTTGCTGACAGCTCCTCCTGAGGGACTGCAGGGAGGGATCCTGTAACTCAGGGGCAGCTGTGAGGCTCTTGGCAGCTCCTGCTGTTTCAGTGTCAGGCACTGGACTTTTCCTGGCGCTCAGGGGAAACGGGATGGCAGCCCAGATCAGAGATGGCAGGGCTGGGCAGATGAGAGGCTGCTGCCTCCCTGTTAGAAAGATGCTCTGGGGCAACAGCAGGGCCTGTTTTCAGAGAAGCATTTGAGGTCTCAGTGCACACTGATTGCCCCAGAAACCTCTTACTCAATTTTCTGCTGTGCACAGCCCAGCCTGAGGCAGCATAGGGGGCAATTTGCTCAAACACTGGTTAAGACAGCCCACACATGACAAGCCCCAGAGAGGGCTTGAATGTTTCTCATGGTGGTCAAGGGTTGAGAGAGAGGAGGGAGGGAGGGAGAAGAGGAATTTCCTGGTTGTGGTAAAGGTGGGTTGTGCTTGAAGTTAGAGAGAATGGGCTTGTGGTCATGGCATCAGATTGGGGGAAGGAAGGCGTGGGTCAGCAGCAAAACCCAGCAGAACAGCTCAGGAATGAAAGACAAAGTACAGCTCCCCTCTCCCTTTGCCCACCCTGTTCTGCTGCAGAGAACAGAGCAGAGGGGGAACAGCCCTGGACTGAGCTGGGGGCAGGGGCCTGGTGGCAGCCAAGGGCCAGACTGGGGAAAGATCTCAGCTGAGACAAGGGAACCCTGAGCAAGCACATGCTCAGAGTGAGAGGCTCATACATTCCCCACCTGGTTAATGCTGGCTCAGCCCTCTGGAAAATGACACACGTTTTCCTTGCTGCGGGGCCAGGGGCTGTGCTGGGATCTCTCTGCTCTCCCAGCCTGGCTGCAGGGGAGAGGTGCTGCTGGCAGGGTCCAGAATCACTGTTCTTTCCCCTTTTCACAGCTGTTGCTGGTTATGAAAATGGGAATGTTCCCCAGGCAGTTCTCAGCAGGAACTGCCCTTTCCAGGGCTGACCGCACGGGCTCTTTCTTCCTCTTCCCATCTCCTGACAGCAGTCACAGTCTTGGGTACATTCTAGTCTTGGCAAAGCACTGCCCTTCCCTGCTCCTCTTCCTCACATGACACACAGGAGAGAGAGCCTGTGGGCTGTGGAAGGGGAATGTTTGTTCCTGGACTGAGATCAATACAATTCTTGAGTCAGTTCTCCGCTCAAAGGGATCAGTTTCGCATGGCAGGGATTTACACCCCAAATTGTCAGTCTGTTCCTAGCACAGAGATCCTGACACCAGCTCTCCTTTTCCCAGTGCAGGATGGGGGGCACAGGTTGCAGGAACACCAGGGCATGTTGTAGAAAGTCATGATTTCTTGTCACATCTGATGCAGAGTGTCCAAAGCACAAAGGAGCACAGGGCAAAGCTTAGGGAAGGCAGGAAGGAGCCAGCAGGGCTTGCTGAGAGTACAGAGCTCAGCAGAGGGGTCAAACACCTCTGCAGGCAGTAAGACTGTGTAGGAGTTACCACAGATTCAGGGGTTGAGAGCTTAAGCCAGTTTCTAAGAGAAAAGAGCAGGACTAACAGGGAAGGGAATGACTCCAGGCCAGCTTTCTGGCAGTGCTGGACACTCAGAGGACACTGATGGCACAGAAGGGGGTGGATTGGGCCACATCCTAGCCAGGAACTTGGGAGCTCTTTGGAAAACCCAAATAATGCAACTGAGCTAAGTCAGAAAGAAGTGGTCTGGCTAAGGCCAAGGTCAGTCTGAATAATTCCTTCCACTCTCTCTTCTGCTTTTGTGCAGTGAGGCAGGAAGCTGAAAATTCTCTGGCTGGTTTTGGGAGTCCAGAAGTCAGTGAGCAGTGATAATCCTGGTTCTGAGGAACAGATAAGTGTGGTAGCACCCAGCCCTGCACTCAGCAGCATACAGCCACAGAATTTCCTGGCTTTTTGTTTCAGAACTCAGGGAAAATTCCTGCCACCAGCACTGAGTTAAATTAAAAGTTAGTAAATTCAGGAGGCTTCTTGCAACAAGGCACTAACCTTTGGAATTGCCTCAAGAGTTGGTAAAGTCAAATAATAACTGGCTTGGAAAATCCTGATGGTTTTATGACCTTTCACAATGTCTGCACTTCTGTACCCAGACAAGGGTCACCACACTGCTCCAAGACATGGCCAGAGGGATAAAGGAAGAGTTCTCTTCCTGTCTTTCCCCATGCTGGTGTGATGGCCATTGCTCAGCTCTGTAAAGCACAGGAATTACCCCAGGCCATAGCAGCGTGGCTGGAGTGCTGAGCCTGTCCCCATAAACCCCACTTTGGGATGAGAATTCAGGTCTCTCCACGACCTCCTGACATGTGAGGGAATGTGGATGTGGCCAAGTTCTGCTGAGACCTTTCCCTTCCCAGGTGCTTTGTGGGATTGAAGCCCAAATCTCCTTGGAGGCCAAGCAGCAACAGGGAGAGGCTCCATCCACCACCTGCCCATGGCAGCAGGTCCCAGTGGTGCTCAGTTCACTGGAGCTTTCTCCCACTAGCAGGGCCCTGTTAGCACTGGATTATGCCCTGGCAACAGGGACACTGCAACATGCAAGCCCCAAAACTGCAGCGCCTGCTCCACTACACAGCAAAATAGGTCGTGCATCAGCAAATGAAAAAGGACAGATGGTGTCTGCTAATACAGCTTAGTTTATGGCCTGCAGGATTAACTCACTAGTTGTCATGTCTGCAGAAAATAGGAAATGGGTGGGTCGGCTGGAGGAAACGTGTGGTGTGCCCAGCCCTACCTGTGCTGTGAGATGCACCGGCTGGAGAGGATGTCAGAGATCCTGTGGGGTTTGGAGATGTTGCTGAAAAGTTGCCAGTGTCTTTTGGGGGCTCTGGGCACTGGAGGTAGTGCTTTGTACCAAGCCTTCCTTCCAAGGGTTCCCACAGTCCCACTCAAAGGTCAGTGCTGCAGGGATTGATGCTGAGCTGAGCAGGGATCTCCAGCTGAGACAGGGACTCCCTCTGTGGCCTCTGCTCCAGCAGCTCTGCAGGAGGAGCCCACAGCTTCCTGTCCTCAGCCAGCTGCAGGACAGCCTCCACTTCAGCCTTTTGAACTCCCAAGCACCCACGTGTCTGCAGGAGTAAGACCAAAAGCTGAGGCAGAAGCCTCAGGACTTTTCAATGCCTTCTCTGTGACATACTGTTCTCCTTTCCTGGAAACCAGGCCAGTGCCTCACTCTGTTCTCCTTGCAGAAATCCAAGTCCATGCCAGAGCTCTGCCTTGTGCATCTGCTCTCTGAAGGGCAGGACAAACTCTTCCTTAGCTCTCTGTGAGTGCTCCTCCTGAAGATTTCACCTTGATCTTGCTGCCTCTGCTGTGGCCAGGTTTGCTCATGTCCTGCAAGATGCTGAGCATCCCAAAAACCAGCTGGCATCAGGGAGGTACTCCACAGCCAGGAGCATGCCATGCCATGCCATCTCTGTGCCTCTTGGCCTTCTGCTGTCACAGATGTTTGTCACCACCACCTTCAAACCACAGCCAGCCATCACAGGCACTGAGGTTTTCTCCAGTGACTAATTTGCCTGTGTTTATGCCAACACCAAACACTTAATTGTCTATTTAATGACTCAGGTGAGGAGGGAGTCTGGCTCTTCCTCCTGCTGTAGGGATCTGGCCAGCCCTATCCTGATGGCAGCACCCAACAGTGCTAAACCTTCTCAGTTATAAATCCCCCATCATTAAGGGTAGCAGGTCAGTGGTGAGAGTGACTTGAGAGCGGGGATCATTGTCACTTCTATCCCCAAAGCCGTTCAGTGAGCATGGAGGTGAATAAAGAACACAGAACAGCCTGTGCTTTTATTACAAAAGGAAATGCTGCTTTTTGTAGAGGGGAAAAGCATGTCAGATTACTATTATAAGTAATTGCTTAATGATCCCTACCTTTGCGTCATTGCTGAAGTAAATCCGAGTCCCTTTTCGGGGTCTCTCCTCACTGGCAACTGTGTCACCAACAGGGCCAAGCCCGTGGCCATCCTGACTGCGGGAGCCCTGCAGGAGACAGGATGGGAGAGCTGTGTGGGCACGAGAGCCTCCACATTCTTCCCCCTCGAAATCTCCCCACCTCCCACCCCTTTTATCAGCTGCTGACAAGGCTTGCCATGTGTGTAGGCGGCTCCCGAGCTTACAAGATGATTCCCCCCCACCTCCCATCCGTGAGAGGAGCGCTCAGGATTTCGGGGAGGGGGAGAGCAGCGTTCCTCCGGCTGCCGGCCCCTTCTGATGCTTTCAGAGAGCTCCATGTGGTAACTCTCTCCCAGAATTTCACACGACAGCCTCTTCCCCAGAAAGTCACAGCAGGGAGTGGAAGATTGCCGGGCGTGTGGGTGTTAGGAGGGAGCAGAGTGGGATGGGGAGATGGAGGGGAGAGGAGGTGTAACCACAGACTAAACCAGAACAAATCCTCTTGGAAGAGCCTTGCATTTCTGATCCCAAGGCTCCCCATCTCCTGCCTCTTCCTCTTCATTTAAAAGCACGTCAATCCTTGTTAAACCCAGCAGAGAAAAGAGGACTCAAGCAGAATCATCTCCTTCCTTCCCTGAACACATCTCAGGGGACCAGGAGAGGCAAACAGAACACGAACTAACTGGATAGAGGCAGAGATGTACACACTGGGGAGAGCCCTCCCCAGCCACGGGTGTCTTCCCCGGAGAGACATGAGCGGCTGTTAATGACATCTCCATCTGACAAACGATCACAGTGCCTGTCATTATGACCCAGTGCTTCCCCGGGGCCCTGGCAGAAAATGACCCCAATGAGCTTCAGCTCTTGCCATCACAGCTGCTCCCCTCGAACGTTCAGCGTCCCTCGCTCGCACAGCTCCGGGCTCTCGGGGTTAAGTCTCGCTGAATGCCTCGGGCAAGCCAACATTGACATCCCTGCTCTGGAGCTGGGACTCCTAAAAGAGGAGTAGGGAAGCCCTCGTGCCCCTGGCACAGCTCTCCAGGGCAGGCAGCTGAGGGGGAGACCTCGCACTGCATTTCTGAGAGGTTTAAAACGATCTCTGTGCTACTTGGGTTTGTTCGTCCCTCTGATCTTCCTCCAGATGCTGTGAGTGCAGCACATCTCAGCTGGGTGGGTCCTCAGCAGTGAGACCCCTAAAACTGCCATCTGCATTTTGGCATCCTGATGCACCTGGATCCCTTTTACAGACCTGGCTGTTCCACCTTAATAGGGCCAAAGGTCTCAGCCTGCCCAGCAAAACCAGAGCTGAGTCATTCCTGAGTGTCCCTGTGCAAAAACAAGGAAGAATTCCCGGTGTAGAGCTGCTCCCCTCCTTCCCGCATTTCATCAGCAAGCAGCAACACGAGCTGGGTTTCCTCTGAACTCCATCTGCTCTGCAATGCAGCCTGTGTCCCTTGAATAACCACCCATCCCTGCCTGGAAAAATGGGAAAAACCCTGAGGAGACCCACGGACTTCTAGAGAAAAGAGTCAATGCTGGGGAGGGCTCACACGTCAGTGCCTGCATTCCGGAGGTTTAAGGTAGATTGGATCTTTTGTGTCCTGAAGCAGCTGTTTCAACACCCCCTGAGTCCTGCAGGCCAGAGAGGAGAGCAACAGGCAGGTATTTCCCATATCAGTGATATTTGTGTAACCAGCAAGGGGGGAAAGGTGAGCAAAAGGGATGTGGTAAGAGCTGGAATTTCAATTTTATCGGCTGCAAACCCAAACCGAAGTGCCTCCTTGCCAGTGTCCCACCGCAGCGACACTCCCAGCCAGGCACACCCCAGTTCCTCCATGCAGTCTGAGTTTCACAATCCCTTCCCAGCAGCCCAGCCTCTGCTTTCACTCTCTGAATTACCAAGGGGAATTTTCATTACATCACCAGAGGCTCTTCCTCCTCGACAGCGACAGAGCTGTCACTCTGTTTGCAGGGGTTTTTGGGGGTGTGGGTGACGAGGGTATTTCTCTGGAAAGAAAAATACCTCCCAAAAGCAGGTCCAGCCCAGCTCAGCCTCCCGCAGTGGCTCCATCCAGGCTGGGAACGGCACTGGGCAGAGTGGGGTGGCTCCAACCGGTGTCTGGACAAAGCTTTCTCCCTGGAAGCCTTCCTGGGGGATACGGCGCTTTCAGGCAGCTTTAAAAGTCTCCTGTGCCAAATCCAGCGAGGTCGGAAGTCAGCAATCTTCCAGCTTTCTGCCAGCGTAAGCAAAAGCAAATTTTGCCTATTGGAGCTGGGATTTGCAGAATGATTCGCTGCAGCGTTTGAATCCCCCCCACGCCCCCCCCGCCTGTGTCTTTTTTGTTTGTTTGTTTTGGGTTTATATTTTCAAATATCCCCCAGTTTAACTGTCAGGCTTGGTGGCAA